>CAUOFW020006625.1:247500-416425 GCA_963454935.2 Ilex paraguariensis | reverse complement strand
ATGTTATAACATCAGACTTGAGAAGTGAGTGAAATGTGATAATCAAGCCAATGACCTTGTGGATCGTGGTTCTGGGCAAAATGTTATAATCCTAAGTTTGGCAAAACTGTTATAATCTAACGTGTAACATTAAAAGCCTTGTTCATCTTTTCATTATTCTTCTTTTTTTCAATCTTATTCATGTTCTTAGTAATCTACTTCGTCTAGGCATTCTTCTACAATATCTTCTTCTTCTAAGTATTCTTCATTGGCAAGGATCAAAATATCGTTTCGAAATTGTCGAAACGTCCGAAACGTTTCCATTTCCAAGGAGAGCGAAATGAAACAATGATGGAATCAAAATTCTAATATTTCGAAGTATTCCATAATGTTTTCAAATGTATTATAATATTTCAATGCAATTGTATAACTGTTTTAGAATGTTTTAAAATATGTCAAGATACTTTGATAAATTTTCATTAATGTTTTAAAAAAATAATTCTTAAATTTTTTATTTTTTCATTATGTTTCCGAAACAGGTCAAAACGTTTCCGAAATATGTCGAAACGTTTCCGTTTCCTAGGTGGCCGAAACAATACACCGAAACGATATTTTGATCCTTGTTCATTGGTATTCTTTTTCGTTTAAGTAGTCTTCTCCTTTGTATACTTTGATGTTCTCTACTTTTTTTGAGTATTCTTCTTATTCTTAATATTCTAGTTTTTTTTTTTCTGCTCCTTCATTTTAGTATTATTATTCTTCTTCTTGAATTCGACATTCTTCTTTTTCTTCAATTGAATATTCTACTTATTTTTTTTTTCAAATTCTCAATATTTTTCTTTTTTTAATAGTATTCTTTTCTTTTTTTCTTAATATTCTTCTTGTCCTCATCGATATTCTTCTTTTTCTTTTGCGTATTCTTCTTCTCAGTGTTTTTTCTTCTTCTTCTTCTTATTTTAGGTATTTTTCTTCTAAGTGTTCTTCTTCGTTGTAGAATTTTTGTCTACATTGTCTTATTCTTCTTGGTATTCTTTATCTCGATATTGTTCTTTTTCTTCCTCTCTTTCTTGGTTTTATTCTTCTCATATGCTTCTTCACCTTCTACTCAGTATTCTTATTCTTCTTGCTACTCTTGTTCATCTTCACAACATTCTTTTTTTTATTTTTATTCATATTATTAGGATTCTACTTCTTATGGGCATTCTTCTTCGATATCTTCATCTTTTTTCTAAGTTTTCTTCTTCTTCTAAGTAGTCTTCTCCTCTGTATACTTTGGTGTTTTTTTTCTTTTTTTGAATATTTTTCTTATTCTTAGTATTTTACTATTTTTTCTTCTGCTGCTGCTTCAATTCAATATTCTTCTTCTTCTTCTTCCTTTTCAATTCATTCATATTCTTTTACTTCTTTTCAATTCATCCATCATTCATCATTTCTTCTTACTTCAATTCATATTCTTCTCTTCTTTTTTGTCAAATTCTCGATCTTCTTCTTATTTTAGATATTTTTTTTCTCAGTATTTTTATTTTCTGTCTTTTTCTTCATCTTCTTATTTTAGATATTTTTTTTCTTAGTATTCTTCTTCATCGTCGTAGAATTTTTTCATTTCTTCTTAGTTGTCTTATTCTCAATATTATGCTTTTCTTCCTCCCTTTCTTGTTTTATTCTTCTCAACATGTTTCTATTTTTTCTTCTTGGTACTCTTGTTCATCTTCTTCGTATCTTCTTTTTTTCATTCTTGTTCATGTTCTCAATATTCTACTTCTTCTAGGCATTCTTCTTCGATATCTTCTTCTTCTCTTAAGTATTCTTCTACATCTAAGTAGTCTGCTCCTCAGTAAACTTTGGTGTTCTAATTCTTCTTTTTAGTATTGTTATTCTTCTTGATATTTTACTTATTCTTCGGTTCAATATTCTTCTCCTCCTCCTTGAATTCAACATTATTATTCTTCTTCCTTTCAATTCATTCATTTTTGCTACTCCTTTTTCAATTCTACCGTTCATTCATTCTTATTCTTCTACAATTTAATATTTTTTTTTGTTAAACTCTCAATATTCTTCTTCTTCGGATAAGCATTCTTTTCATTTTTCTCAGTATTCTTCTGTTTCTGTTTCTTCTCCTTGTCAATATTCTTCTTCTTTTTCTACTTTCAGTCTTATTCTTCTTAATATACTTCTTCTTATTCTTTTTCTTGGTACTCTTGTTCGTCTTCTTAGTATTATTCTTCTTTTTTCAATTCTTATTCATGTAATCAATGTTCTACTAATCCTGAGTATTCTTCTTTGTTATTTTTCTATTTCTAAGTAGTCTTCTCTCTTTTTTGTTACTTGGTGTTCTTCTCTTCTTAGTGTTCTACTTATTCTTCAATTCAATAATCTTCTTCTTCTTCTCCTTGAATTCAGTATTCTTCTTCTACTTCTCCTTGAATTCAGTATTCTTCTTCTTCTTCAACTTGAATTCAGTATTTCTTTTTTTTTGAATTCAACATTATTCTTTTTCTTTTACCTTTTCAATTCATTCTTTTTTGGCAACTTCTTTTTCAATTCTTCCATTCATTCACTCTTCTTTTTCTTTTACAATTCAATATTCTACTTATTTTTTTTGTCAAGCTCTCAATATTCTTCTTCTTCTTTAGTAGTATTCTTTTCCTTTTTCTTAGTGTTCTTATTCTTCATTTCCTCCTTGTTGATATTTTTCTTTTTTTGTCTCCTTGTTGATTTTCTTCTTCAGGGTATTCTTCTTCTCAGTTTTTTTCTTCGTCTTTATTTTAAGTATTCTTCTTCATCATAAAAATTTTTTCTTAGTTGTCTTATTCTTCTCAATATTGTTCTTCTTCTTCCTCCCCTTAGTTTTATTCTTCAAAATATGTTTTTTGCCTTCGTCTTCTTTGCAATATTCTTCTTTTTCTTGTTCATTTTCTCAATATTCTTCTTTTTTTTTTCATTCTTATTCATTTTTTAGTATTCTACTTCTTCTAGGCATTCTTCTTCGATATCTTCTTATTTTTTTTAGTATTGTTCATATTTTGGGTAATCTACTTCTTCTTCTTCCTCCTTTCAATTCATTCTTTTTCTTCTATTTCTTTTTCAATTCATCTATCCATTCATTCATCATTCTTCTTCTTTAATTCAATATTCTACTTGTTTTTTTTGTCAAATTCTCAATATGCTTCTTCACCACCTTCTCATATTTTTCTTCTTGTTCATCTTCTCAGTATTCTTTTTTTTTTTTTCATTCTTATTCATGTTCTCAGTATTCTACTTCTTCTAGACATTCTTCTTATTTTTCTAAGCATTCTTCTTTGGTATTCTTTTCCTTCTAAGTAGTCTTCTCCTTTGTACATTTTGGTGTTCTTTTTCTTCTTTTTTGAGTATTCTTCTTATTCAGTTCAATATTCTTCTTCTTGAATTCAGTATTCTCCTCCTTCCTTTTCAATTCATTCTTTTTCTTTCACTTCTTTTTCGATTAATTCATTCAGTCTTCTTCTTCAATTCAATATTCTACTTATTTTTTAATTAAATACTCACTATATTTCTCCTTCTTAATAGTATTCTTTTCCTTCTTACTTCTTATTTTAGGTATTTTTCTTAGTATTCTTCTTCTTCGTCGTGAAATTTTTTTCTTCTTATCAGTTGTCTTATTCTTCTCAATATTGTTGTTCTTCTTCTTCCTCTTCTCAG
The DNA here is from genome assembly GCA_963454935.2 of Ilex paraguariensis. Lineage (NCBI taxonomy): Eukaryota > Viridiplantae > Streptophyta > Magnoliopsida > Aquifoliales > Aquifoliaceae > Ilex > Ilex paraguariensis. The sequence continues at coordinate 412,768 of CAUOFW020006625.1, read as the reverse complement.
TTTTATTCTTCTCAATATGTTTCTTTGCCTTCTTCTCATTATTCTATTTCTTTTTCTCAATATTCTTTGTCTTCTTGGTACTCTTGTTCATCTTCCGTATTCTTCTCTGTATTCGTCTTTTCTTTTTCATTCTTATTCATAATCTTAGTATTCTACTTTTTCTAGGCATTCTTTTTCGTTATCATCTAAGTATTTTTCTTCTTTTTCTTCTAAGTAGTTTCTCCTTCGTATACTTCGGTGTTCTTCTTTTTTGAATATTCTTCTTATTCTTAATATTATTATTATTCTTCTTCTTCAATTCAACATTTTTCTTCTTCTTCTTGCTATCTAATTCAATTTTTGTCTTCTACTTCTTTTTTTATTCATCCGTTCATTCATTCTTTTTCAATTCAATATTCTATTTCTTATTTTTTTGTCAAATTCTCAATATTCTTTTGCCTCTCCTTTTTCTCAGCGTTTTTCTTGGTTTTTTTATTTTAGGTATTCTTCTTCTTCTTCTCAGTTGTCTTATATTCTTCTCGGTATTCTTTTTCTCAATGTTGTTCTTCTTCCTCCTTTCTCAATTTTATTCTTCTCATTACGTTTCTTCGCATTTTCTCAATATTCTACTTATTCTTCTTGGTAGTTTTGTTTATCTTCTCAGTATTTTTTTATTTTTTTTCATCCTTATTCATGTTCTTAGTATTTTACTTCTTCTATGCATTCTTTTTCTGCTTCTTCTTTGGCATTCTTTTGCTTTTAAGTAGTCTTCTCCTCTGAACACTTTGATGTTTTTCTTATTTTTGGATTATTCTTCTTATTCTTAGTATTCTACTTTTTTTTCTTTTGTTTCTTTCTCAATTCAATATTATTCTTCTTCTTGCTCAATTTAGTATTCTTCTTCTTCTTTGTCTTCTAAAGTATTTTTTTCTATTTTTTTTCATCCTTATTCATGCTTTGAGTATTCTACTTCTTCTAAGTATTCTTCTGTGATTTTATTTTTCTTCTAAGTAGTCTTTTCTTCTATATACTTTGGTGTTTTTCTTCTTCTTCTTTTGAGTAATTTTCTTATTCTTAGTAATTCTACTTGTTCTTCTTTGCTTCTTCTTCAATTTAATATTCTTCTTCTTGAATTCAATATTCTTCTTCTTCTTTGTTTTCTAAGTATTCTTCTCCGTCTTTTAAGTATTTTTGTTTGGTGTTCTTCTTCTTCTAAATAGTCTTCTCTTCTGTATACATTGGGGTTGTTCCTTTTTTTTTTTTTTTTGAGTATTCTTCTTATTCTTTGTTCGTTTTTTTCTTCAATTTAACATTCTTCTTCTTCTTCTTCTTGAATTCAACATTCTTATTCCTTCTCAATTCTTTGTTTTTCTTCTCCTCCTTTTTCGATTCATCAATTCGTTCATTCTTCTTCTTCTTTAATATAATATTCTACTTTTTATTTTTGTTCAAATTCTCAATATATTTCTTCTTCTTAGTAGTATTCATTTTTTTTTTTTTTGTATTCTTCTTCTTTCACGTATTCTTCATCTCAATGTTCTTTTTCATCGTCGTAAAAACATTTTTTCTTCTCATTATTTTGTTGCTCAATATTGTTGTTTTTCTTCCTACCCTCGAGGTTTTATTCTGCTCAATATAGTTCATCTTCTGCGTATTCTTCTTCCTTTTCTTTTCAATATTCCTTTTCTTCTTCTCAATATTTTTCTTCTTATTGGTACTCTTGTTCATATTATCATAATTTTTCTTCTCTTTTTTCATTCTTATTCATGTTTGTTGTATTCTAGTTCTTCATCTTCTTAGTAGTCTTCTCCATTGTATATTTCTTCTTTTTTTGAGTATTTTTCTTATTGTTAGTATTCTACTTGGTTTTCTTCTGCTCCTTCATTTCAATATTCTTCTTGTTCCTCCTTCTCAATTCATTATTTTCCTTTTACTTCTTATTCTATTCATTCATTTATTCATTTATTCATTTTTCTTCTTTTTCTTCAATTCTATAGTCTACTTATTTTTTTTTTGTCAAATTCTCAATATTTTTCTTCATATTAGTGGTCTTTTTTTTCCTTTTTCTAAGTGTTCTTTTTCTTCTTCTTCAATGTTTTCTTCGTCTTCTTATTTTGGGTTTTCTTTTCTTTTTCGTCGTAGAATTTTTTTCTTCTTTTTTGTTGTCTTATTCTTCTCAATATTCTTTTGCTCAATATTATTGTTTTTCTGCCTCGCCTTCTCAGTTTTATTCTTCTCAATATGCTTCTTCGCCTTTTTCTCAGTATTCGTCTTCTTCTTAATATTTTCTTTTTGTTGGTAATCTTGTTCACCATCTTAGTATTCTTCTTATTTTTTCATTCTTATTCATGTTCTCAGTATTCTACTTCTTCAACGCATTCTTCTTCAGCATCTTCTTCTTTTTCAATATCTTCTTCTTCTTCTTCGTGATAGATTTGTTGTTGTTCTTCTTCTTCTCAGTATTCTTTTTCTCAAGACTGTTGTTTTTCTTCCTTACTTTCTTGGTTTTATTCTTCTCAATATGCTTCTTCGCCGCCTTCTTAGTATGCTTCTTCTTCTTCTTCACATTCTTATTTATGTTTGCAGTATTCTACTTCTTCTAGGCATTCATCTTCGATATCTTCTTTGGTATTCTTGTTCTTCTAAGTAGTCTTCTTCTTTGTATACGTTGGTATTATTATTCTTCTTCTTTCTTTGAGTATTCTTTTTATATTTAGTATTCTAATGCTTTTTCTTCTTCTTTTACTTCTTGAATTCAATATTCTTTTTCTTCTTGAATTCTTTATTCTTCTTCTTCCTTTTAATTCATTCTTTTTCTTTTACTTCTTTTTCGATTCATCGATCCATTCATTATTCTTCATTTCAATATTCTTATTTTTTTGTCAAATTTTTAATATTCTTTTTCTTCTTAGTAATATTTTTTTCTTTGTCTCAGTACTTTGATCAAACTTCTAAATAGGTATCCTACATCTGAATCAAATTTGTTCTGGTTAAAGAATCTATTTTTAGTTGCCTAGAACAATTAGGAGATTTTTAGAAGAAATATGGGGTTTTGCTTCTGGTGGCAACATTCTATTGGGTAGTATTCTTCTCAATATTCTTTTTCCCAATATTGTTGTTCTTCATCCTCTCCTTCTTGGTTTTATTCGTCTCAATATGCTTCTTCACAATGTTCTCAATATTCTTCTTCTTCTTGCTACTCTTGGTCATTTTCTCAACATTCTTCTTCCTTTTTTTTTGTTCTTATTTATTTCTCAGTATTATACTTCTTCTAAGCATTCTTCTTCGTCTTCTACGTATTCTTCTTTGGTATTTTTCTTCTAAGTAATCTTCTCCTCTGGATATTTCGGTATTCTTCTTTTGAGTATTCTTCTTATTTTTAGTATTCTACTTGTTTTTCTACTTCTTAGTATTCTACTTGTTTTGAGCATATTTTGGTAAGCGAGACAAGTCACAAGAATTTTAGTGATTAGGTTGAGTCCATGTGATTTTACTCGGCCTTTTTATGAGTTGTAATGCAGTGAATGGAATCATAGTGTGTAATATTGACATGTCTGTTCCTTTTGTTTTTCTGTTTATCTCAGCTTATATGCACAGATGCTCCTGCATCCAGCAGTATGGAGGAAACTCATAATACATTAAAATTTGCAATAGTGCAAAATGTTTTGGAATCCTTGCATCACGTAATGAGGTTTGCTATGACATGGGAAAATGCTCTGATATTTGCGGAAGAATTTACAATTACAAGAATTTGGAACTCACTTTTGTTGTGCTATTTAAAAATTCATTTTTCAGAGGAAAATCCTGGATTAAGAAGTATCAGAGGGAAATTCTGAAACAAGAACTTGATCAGCTAAGGAAGGGGATAAAATGCAATCAGGATTAGAGGAACAGGAAGAATCTAAGGTTGCTTTTATGTACAGAGACCCTAAAGGCTAACAAAGCTAATATGTGTTTCTTCACAAAACACCATTCCTGGATATGAGCGACATGTCCAGTCATCAACAGGCATTATGTCGGCGAGAATGCATGTTCAATTCATAAAACGGGATTTGGTATACTCTGTTTTCACATTTTCTTTTTGCTTCTACACTGATGATGTCACTTGAATAAGGAACATGTTCATTGCAGCATCTGTCTCTCTGTCTCAGTGTGTGTGTGTGTGTGTGCACATGTTCGTGCTGCATCTAAATTTTCCTGTGTTGATTGCAGTGAGGTAATTATGTTGAGAACCTCACCTGTATGCAGACAGATGCAACAAAAACTATTGTTATGTATTTGAAATCTATTTTAGTTTAACATCTACATCTTGTATTTCAATCTAGAAAACTTGAATGCTATGTTGATCTTTTACGTCTTTGTGGTTGTCAGAAGTTGGATGCTCTGTGTGATGATTCTTTGGCAATTCCATTGTCTACTTTATCAATTCAGCTAATTCGTGTGATTTTAGGCTCAAAGATATCAAGCTGGCTGTACAATCACTCAATCAACTCAAGCAGGTGAACTCGTGAGTGGTTCCTCCAGTGGTTAGAAACTGCTAACAGTATTCTTCTTCCACTATCTTTCCCATATGTACTATTACGATTTAAATTGGAAGCTTTTCAAAAATTATTGTGGGCCATAATATTCAATCTTCGGATACTCAATCTTTGGGTTTCTTTCACGAAAAGACAAGGTCTTCCTCTCCTTCTTCAAAGCAATAAATGTCTCTTAATGAGATAAGTCAAATTATATTATCAAGTAGAGAGGGGATCTAGACTACTTTTTATAATGAATCTAATAGACTTTTGCATTACGGGTCATAATTAAATTAAGACAAACACTTAACCGCCTCAACCACTTCAATTAAACAGATATACATAAGTCCATCAAAATAGATCACTGAACAATAATGGGCTCATCTTATTGAACTATAAATTCAACTTGTTTTTCACAAACCAAAAAATTAACTATCAATTAATGAAAGTCTAATATGGAAAAATTTTAACATTTTTTCACTTAGGCAACATTAATTGTAGTCATTTAAAAAATAAAATAAAATTATTTGTTTGAAACAATGACTCTTAAGCTAATCAAACAAAAAACTCAATTTGGTCACAAAACAAAATCGGTTCTGAGACAACATTTCAAACATAATGCGGTCCAATAAAACTCATATTTTCAAACCATCGTGGCATTTACATCTTTTATTGACATGAGACTAATCCATGATTACAAAAAACAATCCTATTGACATGGATTAAAATGTGGTAGTGTAGCAAAAAAATAGCATCCCAATATATGATCTGATAAACATATTATTTTCATTATCAGTCTTTCAAATGATTTCTCTTTAACAACATACTTCAATAATGAGCTAGAAAAATCTATTAGCTTCAACAATAAGCTAGTATGTCTCCAAATTTAAATTTTCAAAATTTTTTCAAATGGTGTAATCAGAGACATAATCTATTGACAAAACATTCATACTTAAAGACATACATCAAGCCTTAAGATTTTGTATAAAATAACATGTCATTAATGTGCACATATATAACAATACAAGAATATCGTGTTAACAATAAGAATGATTATCTAAATATCATCAAATAAATGCCTTTCAACCATAATGAGTGGCCAATATCACATATAAAATTAAATTAATACAAAAATTTTTAACACATAAATAAACTTCCACTAACCAAGTACATCGAAAGACCTCAGGATGTTTATGTTGTTAACATATTTCTTAAAAGTTATAAGTCTTAGTCCATTGGTTAAAGGATCAACAAAATATTGATTATGTATCAATATGTTTAATCACAATGTCACATTTCTTTACTAAGTCCCTGACTGAAAGATATTTAATTTACATATGCTTAGACCCACTAAAATTTTTGTTGTTTTTTGAGAAGAGCACAACTTCACTATTATCACAATAAATTATTAGTAGCCTAGAGATGGAATCAATAATCATAAGTCCTGAAATACAATTCCTTAATCATATCACCTCAAGACTATCAACCCTCCTATAAACAAACATGCAATTTTTTGTCATTTACAAGCATCTTATAACTTTCTTAACTGTCACCTAATGATCTAATTTTAGTTTAGAAAGATACCTACCAAGAACACTAACAACAAATACTATGTCTTTTTTATAAAAGGGTTGTAGATTTGACATTAGTACGACAACGCCAGACACGAAAATGATTAACACTTGATTCCCTATTTATCCATAATTCAAAAAATATTTTTGAAAAATATTTGTTAGGAACCTTAATAATAATATGTACAAAGTTGTTTTCATGGTTTCACCCCAAAGGTAATTAGGTAAACTATATTTACGCATCATGTTTTTAGGGTATAGTTACACCTTTCAGCTACATCATTTTGCTCAAGACTATCAGATATGGTATATTGCATAACAATCTCACATTTTTACAAGTATTTAATAAATCGTCCTAAACAATGTTACCTATATTGTGGGTTGCTTGGGTATGTAGTACAAGTATAAGTACGCGGTAGGACACTTTTTTAAGTACGCGATATAATGAGAATAGACTTAACTAGTACGTTATTTTTGGTCGCAATTCGTTTTAAGACTCTTATCGAAATTGTTTTCACTACTATACAACATTATATGTTACACAATAATCATAAACACTAAGTTAGTTACCATTTATCTGATGTTTATGCTTGATTTTCTATTATTTAAAATAATATATAATTATAAATCTATATACATGTAGTCGGTTAATATGTATTTTATATTTGTGCGACATATTCCAATGCGACTTAATTTAGGGTTAGTATTATAATTTGAGATCATACATTTTGGTGATCTGGATCACGAACCCACCCCATTTGGGATCGATGTAACTAGATCATGGGTCGTCACGAATTTAGTGAATTTTTGTAATTATAGTCCTAAATGCTGTCAAGACACATAATATTTGTCATAATACTTACCACCACAATCAAACCTAACAATCTTGATGACTTTTCATAATTGTTTTTCTACCTCGATCTTAAAAATTTTAAATTTTTTAAGAGAATCAGATTTTTTCATTAATTTAATAAATATATTCATAACGAGATAAATTATCAATAATTGTAATAAAATATTTATTACCACACAAGGTACGTGAGTAAGGTCCACTGATGTCAATGTGAATGATTTCTAAAAAATTTTGACTACGAGTTGCACTTTCCTTGTTAGATTTGGTTAGTTTACCCCTAATGCAATCACACAAGTTTTAAGGTCTCCAAAATCAATCAAATAAAGAATATCATTCTTTATTAACTTTTTCACCCTTTCCCTATAAATGTAACATAAATGTTTATGCAACAACTGTGAAAACCTTTCTTTAATTAGAGGTCTTTTGGATATAAAATTAACAATATTTGAAAATTTTATTTGTTATTGACAGCCAAGCATATACTATACAAATCAGATGATAAAAAACAATGACCAATAATTTTGGAATTTAAAAACAATCGAGTTTTATCATTACCACTATCCAATTTTATCAAGTAAGGAAATTGAAATCAAATTACGCCTAAATTATAGCATATAAAAAGTATTTTTCTAAGACAAGTTGAAAATTAGTGTCTAAATTCAATCTAACAGTTCCTATGAATGCAAAATGGGTTCCGTTTGCTTGTGAACCTTTACAAAGTTATAACAACATAAACAGAAGTCTCACTATCAATCCACCAATAATTTAATTGGACATTAATTAAATTGGATTCAAAACAAACAAAGACTAGTGAGTTTTTTTTTATTCTTATTTTCTAACAAAAACTTGAATATAGTGCACTCATTTTTTTTATGACCCCCATTTCTTGAAAAAGTAATACTTGACATCTTTGTGAATGACAGCTTAACAACATCCCACATTTTGATCAGTATCATGCCTTTTAAAATCCTGACTATCCTTTGAAATATTATGATTAAGTTTTCTATTATTTTCTTAATACACACTTTGAAACTAGATTTAGGTTGAGAAACAAACAAGATAGTTTAACTCTTATCTTTTCTAAGTTTTTCTTCGTCAAAATTACATTTGGAGATAAGTTCATTTATTATCTATGGACTCATTTTGGGTATTGTAGACAGTTTTAATTTGGCTAAATTGTTTTTTAGGGAAAAAGTTAAGAGTACGATGAAAAATGAAATCATCAAGAATAACAATTTTAAAAGTTTTGAGCTTAGTTTAAGTGTAAACCTTTTTAAGGATATATTCTTTAACACCATTTACATTGTCATATTTCATATTCGTTAATTTATTTATTAGTCCCCCAGCTTCAGATTTTTTGGATACATTATATCTCTCTTTTACAGCGGTAAATAACTCTTTGACATTTTTGGTTTCAAGCAAATCACTCATAAGGTGTTCAGAAATAAACCTTTTCATGACAATAATACTCAGCCAATTAGATTTCTCCCACTTTGCATAAAGTTCTTTTACTTCAGAAGAGCTTTCACTAGTAGGTTTAAGGAGGTTCATTATCTTTCAAGGCTAAGTTTTTATCAGCAATTCCCAGGACAAACTCAATATCTTATTTCTATCATTATAATTGGAACCTCAATGTTGGCATTTTTGTTTTTCATAGCAAAAGACACTGTTCAAGACAATGAGAATTCAAATATTTAGCAAATTTTGGCAATAAATAAATAAAATATACATTGAACATAATAAGCTCTATTTTATTAAGAGAATCTAAATACATCACTACAGACTCCCCTTTGGGCAAAAAATGTAATATACTATAGGTCTTCTCTTTCATGAAACTAACCAATAAGAATACTCGAGTTTCGATAAGACTATCCCTTTTGAGCAGATAAATCATCTAGACTATTGCACCTCTAATACAATGTTTCATGACATTTTCAAATTATAATATACAATAACCCCATTTAGGCAAGTAATTATATATTATAATTTAAAGACCATCTCGTAACAAAAGTACGAGAAAACCTACAAATTTTAATGAATGAACACTTTTGTAGCAACTACCTATCTTAACCCATAGAATTTTTTCAAACCATGATATTTTCATGACATCTTATAATTTGAAAACCATCTTGTATGAGAACAATCAATAAATTTTAATGAATAGACCGTTTTGGTGACAACCATCTATCTTAATCTATAAAATTTCCCAATCCGGGATATTATCACAAATGTCATAATTAAATATCATGTGATCAATGGATCTCTAGTTGTTTTTATTAGGTTATTCCATTAAATTTTCCATGTGTTTTTTTCAAGATAAGACCACGCTTTCCATTGTAGTGTTTAGAATTAGCATCCTATTATGTTGTTCCTTCAGTTTTTTGGTTTCTAGTTGCAGGTCAAATCAGCAGACAATCGTATCCTCCAGAAACAACTGCAGAATAAGGTCAAACAGCAACGTTCTTGTCTCAAATGTTGTAATTGATGTATTCCTAATGGAATTTATCTCTCAACTTTTTTTATCATGTTCATTTCATTAAAGATGCTGCTAAATTGTCATAAATAAGAATGGTTTTGGTTTGGTTTTTTGCTCTTTTTGTTAAAACCTCATCACTTCATTGTTATTGTCAGTGTTCAGAGAATGAAGAACTGCAAGAGAAAATCAGTTTCTTTCCTCATCTATTTTTGGCTCTTTGTCACTTTGATCGATGTTTTCCCCTGTTACTAGGAGATCAAGAATGGGAAATTGAAGTTAGAATAGTGTCCAGAATCAAAAATTGGCTGAAGAAGCTTCTTATGCCAAGGAATTGGCCTCTGCTGCAGCTTTTGAATTGAAGAATTTGGCTAGTGAAGTCACCAAGCTCTCATTACAGAGCGCAAAACTACAAAAAGTTATTGGCTATTCAATAATTATTGAATTCTAAAGGTGTCGGTGTTCAAAATTGTAATGGTGGCAACTGCAAGAACAGTAGTGACTTAAGACCCGGTCGTAAGGGTCTACTCTCCGGCCAAGCAAAGGAAGTTTCAGGAATAACCTATGATGACTTTGACTTGTGGAACCTTGGTCCTGAGGATCTGAAAATGGGGTTGTAGGGAAGGAAACAACGTGAAGGTCACTCTTGAGGATGCCTTGGCTGAAAAGGAACTTGTGGAAGTTGGACGTAGGAAAAAGGTTGATGAGGCAAAGAAAATGGAGACAACTTTGGAAAATGACTTAGCAAACATGTGGGTTCTTGTTGCTCAGCTTAAGAAAGAAGCGGAACCAGTCACCAACTCAATTACTAATGAAAGGCATAATGATGGAACAAGCCATGTAGATGATGGAACAGGAATAATGGTTTTGGATGTTACAAAATTAGCTCTCAGCATTCTCAAGGGAGAACTACTCTTTGTTCGTCTAAGGTCTCCCTCTCTGACTGTCAGTGTGCACATATGAGTATGCATTTGCCTTACTGTCTCATATTCTCTTATGTGATTATGTAATATAAGTTGTGCCTGTTTGGGAAGACAAAGTCCCTTTGATGATGCAATCATTCTTATCCTTGGTCTTGCTTGTAAACTGTAAAGAAACCATATAAAAGGGAGCAAAACTTTATGTTTATATCTCCATGATCGTGGCAATGTTTTTCTTTGGGTAAAGTACACTGGCATCCCCCTGAATTTTGGTGAACTAAAACGGTCATCCCTTAACATATAAGAAATGACACAGAGGCTCCTTAATAGAGTTGTTAAGAAGTCGTTAATGAAATAGGCATTTTCCTAATTTAATTAAGTTAAAATTTAAAAATCAACAAAAAGCAAGGGCAACTATGAATTCAGATTGAGGTTTTTTTTAATCATAATCGGGTTAGAAGGGGAGTATTTTTATAGCCCACAAAAGTACCAAATGAAGGAGTATATGGTTTTTTTTTTTAATCTTCGCGGTCTATATTAGTTAGTCAAAACCCAAGGGGGTGTTAATTTAAGAAAACCTCTCTCTCTCTCTCTCCCTACGGTGCATTGACATTGTTGATGGAAGTTTCTCTTTAGAAACTTTATATCTTTGGCTGGAAGAGAGATTATTGAACTGTATCCCGTATGACGTGCTCTAAGTAATCATTTATCCATGTTTTTTCTGAAACACGTTTTAGAAACCTGCCTGGGTAACTTAGAATGGATGTCAAGGTTCTAGTGTTAATACTCTTCCCAAGGTCGAGGCTTGTAAGATGTCTGGGTTCATTTTATTTGTGGTGTTTACCAATCTTCTGGGCACCCTTATAAAATTGTATGCAATTGTTCAGAAAGTATATTGCTGTTTTTTCTTTCTTTCTTTTTTTCCCCAAGGGAGCTGTAAAATAAAAGAAGAAAAAAGGAAAGCGATAAAGAGGAGAAATTAAAAATTAGTAACACTTGGAGTTTCCTGAGAGGGTGTTACTTTGTTGATCAAATTCTCGACCACTGAACTTTTATAATTGGTCTGTTTAGAGCTATCTTCCTTACGTGAAAATTTGCGGTTTGAAAAGCTTCACAAAAACCTCAAAATTAATAAAAATTTCCTAAAATCAATTGGGGGTGTTCTTTAAAAAATTTAAAAAGTTAGAAAAAAATTTGTTTGGAGGGACTTTCTAGTTTTTTTTTTTGTGCCAACGTAAAAAAATAATTATATGTATGTGTATATTATGTATAATATTTTCTAAAATATGAATTTTAGCCTCATCCTAAATAATAACCGGCCTATTAGTGATGATAGAAAATGTAGGACGAAGGACATTTTATACCTCAAATGATGTTCAAATTTGTAATTTAAACTATAATATATTTGCACGTTGTAAATTTAAATTTAACCATATTAAAAAATAGTGATGTGGTTCGTTAATAAAATTGGATATAAAATTCTCATTTAAAATATTTAACATTGAGTATTATGAGGATAACGGTGTATACAAATTATCAAAATATAAAAAATAAAACAGAAAAATTTATTAGACCACAGACGATATTTTGTACCATACTATTACCATTTTATGTAATTTAGTGGGAAATGAGAAGTTTTTAATTTTTTAGGGTTTAAATTTAAAATTTTAAATATCTATTAGTAGTTTTAAGTGAAAATTATGGTTAAGTCCTCATGAATTGACTTATAATGACTTGAATCTATCAATGAAACTTATTTGGTGATAAGTCCGTTTTTTTTTATCTTCCTAATAAGTACTTAAATTCATATTTTAAATTTCAAAAATACCCTTAAAATTATAGAACATTAAAGACCTTGAAAGTAATTTTAAATTAATTTCATAAATTATAAATTATTATCTCTTAATTCACTCATAAATTGAAGTTGAAATTTATATTATATCTCTCGTTAGAAAAAAATCATTACTCAAATACAACAAATATTTCCTTTTAGATATCATTTATTCTTCCATAGCATCAAAATCAGTAGAGTTTAGAATATCATAAATAACTACCATATCTTCTATTGCGTTTCATTGGTTTTTCAAAAAAAATTTGTTCAATGTGTTATTAGTTTGATCCCTAATTTTTTTTTATAAATAATCCCTAAATTTTTTCAATGTTTCATATTATTATGTTTTTTTTAGACCATGTTACTATTTTTTATTGAGTATGTTATTATTTTTTCAGTGTTACTTTTTTGAATGTTGAATAATTGGAGCCTTCTTCCTCTAGTTATGAGTTTAAATGCTACTATTTTTATTTTCAATGTTCGATATTATTATTATTTTTTATTAAGTATGTTATTATTTTTGTTAAGAGTGTTACTGTTTTTATTAAGTATGTTACTATTTTTATTGAACATGTTATTATTGTAATTTTTTTAAAATATTAAGATTAAATATTTCTATTTTTTCATGTTTAAATTTATTATTTTTTTGTGTTAAATTATATTATTTTTTGTGTTTAAATGATAATTTTTTTTTGTATTTGAATATTATTATAGATAGATATAAGAGAGATTTTTTTTTAATATTAGTGAAATTCGTAAAATTTAAGAATTTTTAATTTTACTTTACTTTTACTTTTAAAAGAAAGAGATAATTTAATAAAAAATAATTTTTTTTATCGAACTTAAATTCAAATAATTCTCCATTGGGCCGATCTTTAAATTTCTTCAGTGTTAATGACATAAGCTGTAATACTGACAGTGGGCCTATATTTGTGCCCAACTGTACATCAACATAACCGCCATTTGGACCATATTTATAAAGCAAAGGCGTCACCGCCACCGCCTGTTTCTAATTTCTGTGGAAGTGTGTGTTTGAGAGAGAGGGAGAGAGGGCGTGGGGTGAAAAACCCAAATCTCTTGGGTGAGTGATTGAAGAGAACTCTGTGATCTCTCCATCCGCTGGATTCTTATGACTCCATTCTTGACTATGGCACCACCAACTCCAACTCTCAGAGTCTTCTGCCCCTCATTCCGTCTCTTGCTTGGGACTCTCTCTTCAATACAAAGGAGAGAGTACCGAGCAAGAGAGGGAATGAGGGTATGTATCATCTTTAGGATTTTTTCTCTCTCTTCCTCTCTCTCTGTATAATGTTACGATGTGTATGTATAATTTGAGTACATACTTTCTTGGTTGATTTTTAGTATATTTTCTCTTTTTTTCTTTGTGTAATGTTGGTTGTGTATATTTAGGTACATACTTTCTCGGGTGATCTTTAATATGATTTCTCTCTTTTCATCTACTTCCCACTCTTGCCCAGTATTCTTTTCTCTCTGTTTGTAATGGTATAATGTGTGTATATATATGTGTGTGTGTGTGTGGGTATATTTTCTTTGGGTTTATGCGTTCTCTGTGGTTATTTAATCTGTTTTTTTTTTTTTTTTTGCTTTTATGCGTTATTGGTTGATCTTTTATATGTTTTCTTTCTTTTCCTCTTCCTCTTCTTGCCTCCCCTATACCGATCCCCAGCTGTCAGATCAGATGCTTCCCACTCTTGCCCCGTATTCTTTCTCTGTGTGTAATGGTGTAATGTGTGTGTGTGTGCGCTTTCTTTGTTGATCTTTAATATATTTTCTTCGGGTATATGCGTTATTTGTTGATCTTTAATTTGTTTTCTTTGGGTTTACACGTTTTTTGTTGATCTTTAGTGTGTTTTCTCTCTTTTCTTCTTGCTCTTCTTTTCTCCCCTATCCCGATCCCCAGCTGCCAGATGCTTCCCACTCTTGCCCAATATTCTTTTCTCTGTGTTGATGTTTAGTATATTCATGTTGGAAGGATGTTATTTCTCTGTATTGTGGTTTATTGCTTTGCTGGTGGAACACTGAGTTTATTGCTCTGCAGGTGGAACACTGCGTTTATTGCTCTGCAGTTTTTATTGGGAGAATGTATTCAGGAGTTGGGAAAATTTCCTCTTTTGCAGTCCCTTTGGGAATGTTATAATAACGATTGTTACATCTGTTATTTGGCAATCTCAATTTATGCAATCTTTTTCTTCTAATTGTCAGGAAATCAAGCAAGAAGGGCCGCTGGATGCGGGGCTTCTTTTAGAAGTTAATGCACAACTACGATAAGTAACTCTGTTGAATGGTATTATTTATACTGCCTGTTTTTACTTTTACTTGTAGCATGAGGTTGTGGTTGTTATTGGCTAATGTTGAGATAGATATGAGTTGTTTCCGATGAGTTGAAGAGGTGAACAAGTTTAGTGGCCACATGCTTTGGACGGGGACTATCATCTCTAATCGCAACTCTATGCTTCCACTATCATCTCTAATCGCAACTCTATGCTTCCACTATCATCTCTAATCGCAGTTATGCCAGATAAAGGTCTTTTTTCTTTTGCTTCTTTCTTTTTCATGTTGAATTATGTATATTATCAATAGGTTTCTGTCAAACATGGCAGTCTCATGGATATACGCCTTGTTAATTCAGTTGTAAGATGTGAAAGCACAATTCTTTATTAGGCCATAATTAGATTGCTAACTGACTCGTTCTGGGGCATTATATAAAAGGCAATTAGGAGCACAAATTACCAATTTGTAGACAAGGGATCAGTTCTACCTGTAGAAAATTTTAATTACTCTTGAAAATAGTTAGTTAATGTGCATGTGCCTTCAGACATATTTGATTTAGACTTTTTATTATTAATAAAACTTGTATTATCTTTGGTAACGAAGCTTCTCTGATCTTTAGTGCTTTTCTTTCTTCTTATATCAGGTGATAAATGACTTGCTGGATCCAACTGTTCAAAATTTACGTGTTAGAGTAGATGCACAGGTTTCTTCAGTAGCGTACTGAATTTTTTTGTTTTTTTGGTTTTCCTTTTGGCTTGCATTTTCCAGTTCTTACGTTCATCCATTTACTTCCAGAGAGAACCTTCATGATGCTTATTTTCTTAAAACCCCCACCCATGCCTGCATAAAGGATACTATGTCGTCATTAGATTGAAGATCTGATGGTGGGTCATTAATGGGCCATGAGCATAATTTTTTCCTTATTTATCTTTATCTGTAGCTTCTTGAACAATTAAGTTCACAATTCTTTAAGTTTTTCTCTGCAGTCTCTTCAGTGTTGTAAAAATTATATTATTGCTGAGTTGAAATCTGTTGGTCTTATGTATGCTAGTATATGCTCGTATGGTACTTATGTCGATGGTGTAAACGAAGTAGTTCTGCCACTTGGACATGCGCTGTCTCTCTCCCTTTTTTTTTGCTGCTGGGTTGGATATTTACTGGGCCTGCCCCTTGTAGGATTAGTGAATATTCAGTTGGTCTAGTTCTTGTTAATGATTTTAACCATCTTCCTATGATTGCAGAGCCCCAGCATATCATTCAAATAACTTTAATATGTACAGTAGCCGTATTCACACAATATCTATGCCGGTAAAAATTCTTCAATCTGGTAAACTATTCATCAACAACAGGGTGTGTTCCATTGTCTTTAAGTGGAATATAGATTCATTTTCTTCTATTCACTGAATTTAACTTCATGTTCTGATTTTCATCATTCATGAGATTGAATTGTATGTTGATTTTAAATTGGTAAGACTCCATCCATATAGGGTTGAAATAACGCAATTAGAACAATGAGTGATGTTTGAAACAGAGGATTTTCTTACAATTGAGGCTGAAGAATGCCCTTAAAGTTGATAACTTAGGAAGTTGACATCACTTGCTCCAGTAGACGTGATTCTTAGAGATCAAATCCAGATTATATTTGTTGCAGAAATTGATTTCCAATGGATTGGAAAGTAGATTATTATCTGTCCTTGAGGACCTTTTGTCCCGAACACATGGTACATTGAATGGTAATATGTGAAGTTTCTCGTAGCCGACTTTGGAAAGCATTTGGAAGCGTTCTCAAAGAGCATTTTAACTGGATACCAATAGGGATCTTTAATTTGGCTAGAAATCTACTTGTGATTTGTTCATGGAGTGGTGCATCGAGTGCTTGATTTTGTTTGTTTGTGTCTATCATGCTTGTGGTGGGTGTAGTTGAATAGTTCACTTTTGGCATGACATTTTTTGTGTGGGGGTAACTACTATGAGGCTTCCACCCCAAGGTATCTTTGTCTTATTTCTCAAAGCGAGTAGGTGCTTGGTTTATAAATTTTTTATTTAGTAGTGGTGTTGTTCTGAAGTCAGCAATTAGTTAGAGTGTTTTGGTGTATTATAGTTTTTTTTTTCACACTCAAAGTTTTAGTGTATGTGCATGTTTTTTGGTTTATTACTTGTTTGTGTGTTTATTATGTATTAGTGTGCGCGTGTGTGTATTTCTAGTGTGTATTTGTGTGTGTATATGTTTTTTGGTGTAAAAGAGTGTGTATTGTGTGTGTTTTTTGTTTGGTGTATTAATGTGCGTGGTTTTTTGTGGAGTAGTTTGCGTGTTTTGGTGTATTGGAGTATGTGTGTACTTTTTGGTATATTGGTGTGTGTATGTGTGTATATGTGCACTTGTGTATTTTCATGTATTAGTGGTTGGTTATTAGTGGTTTGTGTGTTTATTATGTATTAGTGTGTGTGTGTGTGTGTGTTTATTGTGTATTTGTATGTGTTTTGGTGTAAAAGAGTGTGCTTTTTGTTTGGTGTATTAATGTGCGTGGTTTTTTGTGTATTAGTATGTGTGTTTTGGTGTATTGAGTTATGCGTGTATTTTTTGGTATATCAGTGTGTATGTGTATATATGTGCACGCGTGTATTTTCATGTATTAGTGGTTGTTTGTTTTTTAGTGTGTTAGTGTTTGTTAACATTGTGCGTGTGAGTACTTTTTTGATATACTAGTGGGTATACTTGTTTGTTGTATTAATGTGGGTGGTTTTTGGTTTATTAGTGTGTGCGCGCTCGTTTTTACATATTAGTGTTTTGTGCGTGTTTACATATTAGAGTGTGCATGCATGTGTTATGTGTATTAGTGTTTGTTTTTGTTGAGTGTATTTTTTTTATATCTTAGTACGCTTGTTTTGGTGTATAGGGATCTGTGTGTTCATTTTTGATCTATTAGTGTGTGTATATGTGCGCGTCTGATTCTATGTATTAGTGCATGTGTGTTTTTTGGTGTGTTAAGTGTGTCAATATAACCGCTATTTGGGCCATATTTATAAAGCAAAGGTGTCACCGCCACTTCCTAATTTCTGTAGATGTGTGTGTAAGAGAGAGGGAGAGAGAGTAGGGGGTGCAAAACCCAAATCTCTTGGGTGAGTGATTGAAGAACTTTGTGATCTCTCCATCCACTGGATTCTTATGTCTCCATTCTCGGCCATGGCACCACCAACTCCAACTCTCAGAGTCTTCTGCAAGAGAGGGAATGAGGGTATGTACCATCTTTAGGATTTTTTCTCTCTCTTCCTTTCTCTCGGTATAATGTTACAATGTGTATTTATAATTTGAGTACATACTTTCTTGGTTGATTTTTAGTATATTTTCTCTTTTTTTTTTATGTGTAATGTTGTTTGTGTATATTTAGGTACATACTTTCTTGGGTGATCTTTAATATGTTTTCTCTCTTTTCATGTACTTCCCACTCTTGCCCAGTATTCTTTTCTCTCTGTGTGTAACGGTATAATGTGTGTATATATGTGTGTGTGTGTGTGTGTGTGGGTATATTCTCTTTGGGTATATGCGTTCTTTTTTTATCTTTAATTTTTTTTTTTTTTTTTTTGGGTTCATGTGTTCTTGGTTGATCTTTAATATGTTTTCTCTCTTTTCCTCTTCCTTTTCTTTTCTCCCTTATCCTGATCCCCAGCTGTTAGATGCTTCCCACTCTTGCCCAGTATTCTTTTCTCTGTGTTGATGTTTAGTATATTTTCTTTTGTTTCCTGATATTCTTGATGAATTAGACTTGGAAGGATGTTTTTTGTAGTATATTTTCATGTTGGAAGGATGTTATTTCTGTGTTGCAGTTTTTCTTGCTGTGCAGGTGGAACTGAGTTTATTGCTCTGCAGTTTTTATTGGGAGAATCCACCAGTTCACTTAGGTAAATCTGAGGTATTGGTTTCTTTCTTTAGTCTTGAAATACATTTTTATGTGAAAGTTAAAAATATCACTAGTTGAGTAAGATAGAACTTTCTTTCTCAAAGTCAAATTGCACTTCTTGTAGAAAGCTGGTAGGATTACAATTGTGGCTGAGGTGGGAAGAGAAGAAATAGCAGGGCAATCTGTTTTTTTAGTTTTTTTTTTGGGTGGTTGGGGGTTGTTTGAGGGGTTGCATAGCAGGCTATTCATTTATGGTGCTTGTAGTAGACTCGGTTCATACATCTTTTACTAGCAGAACACGGTTATCTTCAATCTATTTTTGGCAATGTTTTTAAATATTTTTCACATGTTGTTCCCAATCTCTAACTTTTGATTCTCAAGATTGCACTTAAATGTGGTCGTGCCTACAATTCCAAATATATATATAGGAGAAGTTTTATATTCACTCTCATCTTTCATGTTTCTTGAATTAGATTGAATATATTTCGCCCCCCACTCTTATCATTTGTATTTCCATACACAACATGTTCCTAAATACTGGGGCGCCTAAGAGGATATGTTATGCACAAAATCCAACTGCTAGCAATCATTAATGAGAAGTACTTTGGAAGACTAATGTTTCACAAATTAATGGCTCGACAAAGTGAAACTAAAAGAGTGGCATAGAGATTCCAAATCAACTATTTATCGTGGGACGACAACAATTCCGCCAAATTTTGCCTCCCTTGCCTCTGTCTCCTTTGCATCTAGGTTGCCTTGATGCCGACGACTCAATAGAAGTTTAACTATAACATTCATTTGCTTTTTTATTTACCATTCTTTCTTCTCTTTGCACTTTAATGAAAACATTTAGTGGCTTAGGGTGCTCCATTTGTCTTGGACTGTTGTTTTTGTTCTTAATTCCTGCACCTTGACAAAAGTTATACATTCTTTATCTAATGTGATTTTTGTTTCGTAAAAGTAATACAATCAGTGGAAAGTAGGAAGCCAATTTCAGAATTCAGATTGATTTGATTATCTGACAAATCCAAAGGTAATTGTTGGACTACAACCTTGGGAACAAAGGTTGCCAGAACTGATACTGGGGGTAAAAGTTGTATTATCATGAGCATTAGAAGAAAAACCTAAAAATGCAACAAAATAAGGTACAGGGAGGGAGATATGAATTGTTGAGATAGATATGAGTTGAAGAAGGGGAACAAGTTTAGCGGCCGCATGCTTTTGATAATGGACACCAGTAACAGTTCAATCGTTAAAAGGTAGTGCGAGGCGTAACAATGTGGATAAGTGTGGGTCATTGGATTGTTATTGGCTAATGTGGTTTATTATGAGTCATTGTCTAGAGGGGAATTGAGAGATGATTTTGAAGGGGAGCAGGACATTTGCTTTCTTTGATTAGCTTTTCTTGAAATGGAATTAAGGTTTGTTTCTAAAATTTCCAGCATGAAGAGCAAAAGTTTCCTCTTTGCATAATCAGAAAGAGAGAATGGGGATGATATTGACAAGATTTGGAAAACATCCAAGTGGTTTTATAACCCTTTTTATGCACTTGGCTTATTTTATGAAGAATACAGAGAAAATGGTTTCCCCAATTTTTAAATTCTATTCTGTTTTCTTAAAAACGGGGCTACTGACGGTGAAATGACTTGTTTTAATATAATAAACAGGAGGGGACTTTAATTTGTGCAGTCAATCCATATGCTGAGAAATCATTTAAAAAGACTGTGGAAGTGGGTATGCTAATAGATATGTTGAGGGATGCAAATGAAAAGGAGTTACTGGTGCTTTGCTGTATGTTTTAAAGCGGCCTTTTTCTACCAACCTAAGTTTATTTCTCTATAATTTCCCTGGATTGCTGTAATTTTTACTTTTCTATGGTTGTGATTTGGTACTAATCAACCTTGTCTCACACCTTTATGTGTCATAATACTGCTGCAAGTGCTCTTCCTTCCGTAAATACAAAAAGTTTCTGCAGTAGACTCATGAAGCTTTTTTTTCCCTACTGTTGTATTTTGGGCAGGCGGTACTGGAGTGTGGAGATGCACGGGAAATATATGATTGGGTCACTAGTTTATCTTTCAGAGTGCTCAAAAGATATTTTTGTATGATCTGTCCATTATTGACGTAATTTACCATGCCATGTCTCAAATAATTAACTCATTCTCACACACATATCAGTTTGATG
Organism: Ilex paraguariensis; assembly: GCA_963454935.2. Classification (NCBI taxonomy): domain Eukaryota; kingdom Viridiplantae; phylum Streptophyta; class Magnoliopsida; order Aquifoliales; family Aquifoliaceae; genus Ilex; species Ilex paraguariensis. Next base: position 392,248 of record CAUOFW020006625.1, on the reverse strand, counting down.
CTAATTTATCTCATTTTTTAATAAGCAACTCAAAAAGTGTACCCATAAATGATCCTTGTTAATTGGGGAATAAGGTTCTCATTAAGATGGGGTATAATTATTTGAAGTGCATGATGTGTGTTTTATCTTAACATTTCTATGTAGTTTGATTTTAACAAGATCGTCTAATTTTTTGAGCTGCTTTAGCAGTTTGTTGTAGAAAATGTATTTGCGTTCAATGGGAGCTTTTGGATACGACTTGTGGCTAGAACAGATACTTGCAAATCAGAGGAGATTTTATACTTTGGATCGAATTTGTTTATTTCTCTTAGCTCTGCCCGTTCTTATGTAATAGAAGTTTTGCCACCTATTTTTGTTTGCAGAATGACCATGAAGAATTGGCTTTATCTGCAATGAGCATAGTGGATTGCCTAGTCCATAAGACTAGTGTAATGTTTGTTTCTCCCACTGTGCTAAAACACACCTTGCACCCTATATAGCAAGATTATTTCAGATTCAGAGTGTTGCTTAGAGTTGTCGGGATATTTCTATTTCATGTATTGTTGTTGTACTTCTTTGAATCTTTGTTGTTGCTGCTGGGAAAAATAAATTCTGCTACTGATGTTCTCAAGGAAGTTTTAAAACCTGTAGTTGATGAAGAGGAAGATATTTCTTGGCCTCCTAGAGTTTTCGAGGCTCTCTTTTTCATGGAAAAAGTATGTTTTCATTTTCTACTTGGTTTTTTTTGTTGTCATCATTTTGTGCTGAAAATTTTAGGGAAGCGATAAACATTTGTAGTTCCAATGAACCTTTTGGTGTTTTTTTAATCCCTTTTCTTCTAGTTATGTTCATTTATGGATGTTGTGCTGTATTAGGACTCTTATCTCAACCCTGATGGGACCATCTTGCACCTTTAAAAGAAAAGGGAAAAGAAAAACAGAAGGCCAATTACTCATGAATGTCTCTAAAACTACTGTTGCCAGTAAGATTTCTTTTCTTTCTTACTATTATTACTTCAGTGATTTTTTTTTGTTTTGAAGGAATAGTCTCAGCAGAACTACTGAATTTTTTTTCTCTTTTGCAGTCCCTTTGGGAATGTTATAAAAACGATTGTTACATTTGACATTTGGCCATCTCAATTTATGCAATCCTTTTCTTCTAATTGTCAAGAAATCAAACAAAGGGAGGAAGAAAGGCCACTGGATGGGGGGTTTCTTTCAGAAGTTAATGCACAACTATGGCAAGTGAGTTTGTTGAATGGTATTATTTATACTGCTTGTTTTTTCTTTTACTGGTAGCATGAGGTTATGGTTGTTATTGGCTAATGTTGAGATGGATATGAGTTGTTTTCGATGAGTTGAAGAAGGTGAACAAGTTTTAGTGGCTGCATGCTTTTGATGGCAACAAGCTAGGACTTGAGGCTATGTTGCCAAAAGTTCTGCAACTCTATGCTTCCACTATCATCTCTAATCGCAGTTATGCCAGATAAAGGTCTTTTTTCTTTTCCTTCTTTCTTTTTTATGTTGAGTTATGTATATTATCAATAGGTTTCTGTCAAACATGGCAGTCTCATGGATATACGCCTTGTTAGTTCAGTAATAAGATGTGAAAGCATAATTCTTTAATAGGCCATAATTAGATTGCTAACTGACTCGTTCTGGGGCATTATATAAAAGGCAATTAGGAGCACAAATTACCAATTTGTAGACAAGGGATTAGTTCTACCTGTAGATAATTTGATTATTCTTTAAAATAGTTAGCTAATGCGCATGTGCCTCAAGACATATTTGATGTAGACCTTTTATTATTAATAGAGCTTGCTTTATCTCTGGTCACCTAACGAAGGTTCTCTGTTCTTTAGTTTTAGTGCCTTTTTTTCTTCTAATATCAGGTGATAAATGACTTGCTGGATCCAAGTGCTCAAAATTTACGTGTTAGAGAAGATGCACAGGTTTCTTCTGTAGCTTACTGATTTTTTTTTTTGTTTTTCCTTTTGGTTAGCATTTTCCGGTTCGTACGGTCATCTATTTACTTCCTGAGAGAACCTGCATGTTGCTTATTTTCTTAAAACCCCCACCCACTCCCGCATGAGGATACTATCGTCATTAGATTGAAGATCAGATGGTGGGCCACTAATGGTTCTTGAGCATAATTTTTTCCTTATTTATCTTTATCTGTAGTTTGTTGAACAATTAAGTTCACAATTCTTTAAATTTTTCTCTGCAGTCTCTTCAGTGTTGTAAAAAATATATTATTGCTGAGTTGAAATCTGTTGGTCTTATTTATGCTAGTATACTTATGTCTAGGGTATAAACAAAGTAGTAGTTCTGCCACCTGGGCATGCTCTCTCTCTCCTCACTTTTTTTTGGCTGCTGGCTAGAATATTTACTGTGCCTGCCCCTTGTAGGATTAGTGAATATTCAGTTGGTCTAGTTCTTTTTAATTATTTTAACCATCTTCCTATGATTGCAGAGCACCAGCATGTTGATTCAAATAACATTAATTTGTACAGTAGTTGTATTCACACAATTTTTACTCTGGTATGTGTTTCATTGACTTTAAGTGGAATGTAGATTCATTTTCTTCTATTCACTGAATTTAGCTACATGTTCTGATTTTCATCATTCATGAGATTGAATTGTATGCTGATTTTACATTGGTAAGACTCCATCCATATAGGGTTGAAATAATGCAATTAGACCAATGAGTGATGTTTGGAACCGAGGATTTTCTTACAATTGAGGCTGAAGAATGCCCTTAAAGTTGATAACTTAGGAAGTTGACATCACTTGCTCCTATAGATGTGATTCTTAGAGATCAAATCCAGATTTTTTGTCACAGAAATTGATTTTTGATGGATTGGAAAGTAGATTATTATTTGTCCTTGAGGACCTTCTGTCCTGAACACATGGTACATTGAATGCTAAGATGCGAAGTTCCCTTAGCTGACTTTGGAAAGCATTTGGAAGCATAGCTTCTCCAAGAGTATTTTGATGCTGAGGCTAGAAATTTGCATGTAAATAGAATGGCTTGGGATACCAATAGGGATCTTTAATGTGGCTAGAAATCTACTTGTGGTTTGTTCATGGAGTGGTGCATCAAATGCTTGATTTTGTTTGTTTGAGTCTATCATGCTTGTGATTGGTGTAGCTGAATAGTTCACTTTTGGCATGACATTTTTGTGTGGGGGAAACTACTATGAGGCTTCCATCCCAAGGTATCTTTGTCTTATTTCTCAAAGTGCTCGGTTTGTAAATACTCCAGAGCCTGCAATTAGTTAGAATGTTTTGTTGTGTTATAGTTTTTTTTTTTCACACTCAATAAGTGAGTATGTGTGCTGTTTGGTGTATTTGTGTGTACTTATTTGGTGCATTAGTGTGTTTATTTTGTTGAGTTACTATGAGTGTTTTAGTGTATGTGCGTGTGTTTTGGTTTGCTACTTGTTTGTGTGCTTATTATGTGTGTGAATGTGTGTTTTGGTGTAAAAGAGTGTGTATTGTGTGTGTTTTTTGTTTGGTGTATTAATGTGCGTGATTTTTTGTGTATTAGTATGTGTGTTTTGATGTATTGGGGTGTGCATGTGTGTATCTTCATGTATTAGCGGTTGTTTTGGTGTATTAGCTTGTGTTTATTTTTTGGTGTGTTAGTGTTTGCTAACATTGTGTGTGCATACTTTTTTGGTATACTAGTGTGTGTACTTGTTTGTTGTGTTAGTGTGGGTGTTTTTTTGTTTATTAGTGTGTATGTGCATGTTGTTACATATTAGTGTTTTGTGTGTGTTTACATATTAGAGTGTGCATGCTTATGTTCTGTGTATTGGTGTTTGTTTTTGTTCGATGTATTTTGTGTGTATTTTTTTTTGATATCTTAGTCCGCTTGTTTTGGTGTATGGGGATATGTGTGTTCGTTTTTGGTCAGTTAGTGTGTGAATATTTGCGCGTCTATTTCTATGTATTAGCGCATGTGTGTTTTTTAGTGTATTAAGTGTGTTAACATGATGTGTGTGTGGTGTGTTAGTATATGTGTGTATTTTTATTGTATTGGTGTGTGTATGTATGTTTTTACATATGCGTGAGTGCACGTGCAAATGTTATTTTTGGTGTATTAGTACATGTGTGTGTGGGGCAGTGGTTTTTGATGTATTAGTGTGCGTGTGGTTCTATGCGTTTTTACATTTTAATGGTGTGCATGAGATTTTTGATGTATTTGTATGTGTGTTTTTACATATTAGTGTGTGTGAATGCGTGTATATTTTCAAATAAGATAAATATAACAAGTTTTTAACACAACAAGTATTTTTAAAGAAGTAAAAGTTTCTTTTTTTAAAATCCTACTTATTAACTTATTTAATTGGTAAAATTACATCAATTCAAATATTTATGGGTGTACCGTGTAGTTCACTAGTGTTACTTGAATCTAAATACTACTTTGGTCTATTGAATAGCTTATATGATTCCATTGTGCATATTATTTTCAATTTTAATGGGGCACTTGGGGATTTGAGGGTGAGTGAGGGGCTACTGAGAGGTCAAAAGAATATCACATTTTATTTTCCATGTACTATTATTTGATCCGAAGTGGATGGATGGGAAATTTATTATGTTGTACATGAACTCCACTGCTGCATGAAGCTTTCCTCCACTTAATTAGGCGTGGTAAAGGTATATGAATTTATGCCTTTTAATTTTTTTTTTGTTTTTCTTTGTTTACTCCTCATTTACGTCTCCATTATGTATTTTGAGACTATTTTCTAGACATATCTTGTGTTGGAAATCTTATGTCATCTCTCACTAATAATCAGTGTTTTTACAGATGATCGAAAGCAGTGTGACCATGGTGATGTATATGATGAATGATCTTCTCTTAACTTGTGGGCTTAAATTCATTTCTCGTTTTCAGAATATTAATATGTTAATTCTTTTTTATTTTTATTTTTTATAATCCTAGTGTCACAGGATATGAGAGCTCAAAAACTGGAACAGCTGGACAAAGGAGAAGGGACAGATCATACATAAACAAAAGTCTTCCAACTCTTGCAATTGTAAGTGCCAAAAGATCACCGCCTCCGCCACTTTCTAATTTCTGTAGACGTGTGTGTGACAGAGAGGGAGAGAGAGCGTGGGTGAAAAACTCAAATCTCTTGGGTGAGTGATTGAAGAATTCTGTGATCTCTTCCTCCACTGGATTCTTATGACTCCATTCTTGGCCATGGCACCACCATCCCCAACTCTCAGAGTCTTTTGTCCTCATTCCTTCTCTTGTTCGGGACACTTTCTTCAATACAAAGGAGAGAGTACCGAGCAATAGAGGGAATGAGAGTATATACCATCTTTAGGATTTTTTCTCTTTGTTCCTCTCTCTCTATATAATGTTATGATGTGTACGTATAATTTGAGTACATACTTTCTTGGTTGATTTTTAGTATATTTTCTCTTTTTTCTCTGTGTAATGTTGTTTGTGTATATTTTAGGTACATACTTTCTTGGGTGATTTTTAATTTGTTTTCTCTCTTTTCATCTACTTCACACTCTTGCCCAATATCTTTTCTCCTTGTGTGTAATGGTATAATGTGTGTGTGGGTATATTTTCTTTGGGTATATGCGTTCTTTGTTGATCTTTAATCTCTTTTTTTTTTTTTGGGTTTATGCATTCTTGGTTGATCTTTAATATGTTTTCTCTCTTTTCCTCTTCCTTTTCTTTCCTCCCTTATCCCGATACCCAGCTGTCAGATGCTTCCCACTCTTGCCCAGTATTCTTTTTTCTCTGTGTGTACTTGTATAATGTGTGTATATGTGTGTGTGTGGGTGTATGCGTTCATTGTTGATCTTTAATATATTTTCTTTGGGTATATGCGTTCTTGGTTGATCTTTGATATGCTTTCTCTCTTTTCCTCTTCCTCTTCTTTCCTCCCCCATCCCGATCCCTAGCTGTCAGATGCTTCCCACTCTTGCCCATATTCTTTTCTTTGTATTGATGTTTAGTATATTTTCTTTTGTTTCCTAATGTTCTTGATGAATTAGACTTGGAATGATGTTTTTAGTAGTATATATTCATGTTGGAAGGATGTTATTTCTATGTATTGCAGTTTTTATTGCTCTGCAGGTGGAACACTGAGTTTATTGCTTTGCAGTTTTTATTGGGAGATCCCACCAGTTCACTTAGGTAAATGTGAGTTATTGGTTTCTTTCTTTAGTCTTGAAATACATTTTTTACGTGAAAGTTAAAAATAGCACTAGTTGAGTAAGATGGAACTTTCTTTCTCAAGTCAAATTGAACTTTCTGTAGAAACCTGGTAGGATTACAATTGTGGCTGAGGTGTGAAGAGAAGAAATAACAAGGCTATCTGTTTTTTAGATTTTTTTGGGTGGTTGGGGGTTGCATTCTATTGTAATATTATAGAATGTCTTGCTATGGCCCGCTATGCATTTATGGTGCTTGTAGTAGACTTGGTTCATACATCTTTTACTAGCAGAACACAGTTATCTTCAATCTATTTTTGACAATGTTTTTAAATATATTTCACATGTTGTTCCCAATCTCTTACTTTTGATACTCAAGATTGCACTTAAATGTGGTCGTGCCAACAAGACCAAATATATATAAGAGAAGTTTCATATTCACTCTCCTCTCTTATGTTTCTTGAATTAGATTGAATATATCTCGCCCCCACTCTCTCACTTGTATTTCTGTACACAACATGATCCTAAATACTGGTGCTCCTAAGAGGATATGTTGTACACAAAAAACTAAAAGAGTGGCATAGAGATTCCAAATCAACTATTCATCGTGGGTCGACATCAATTCCACCAAATTTTGCCTCCATCTCCTCTGTCTCCTTTGCATCTAGGGAGCCTTTATGCCGACGACTTAATAGAAGTTTAACTATAACATTCATTTGCTTTTTTTATTTACCATTCTTTATTCTCTTTGTGATTTAATGAAATCATTTAGTGACTTAGGGTGCTCCATTTGTCTTTGACTGTTGTTTTTGTTCTTAATTACTGCACTTTGACAGAGGTTATACATTCTTTATCTAATGTGATTTTTGTTTCGTAAAAATAATACAATCAGAGGAAAGTAGGAGAGCCAAATCTAGAATCCAGTTTGATATGATTATCTCACAAAGGCAAAGGTAATTGCTGGATTATAACCTTGTGAACAAAGGTTGATGGAACTGATTTTTTTTTTTGGGGGTAAAAGTCGTGTTATCATGAGCATCAGAAGAAAAACCTAAAAATGCAACAAAATATGTATAGGGAGGGAGATATGAGTTGAAGAAGATGAACAAGTTTAGTGGCCGCATGCTTTTGATAATGTACACCATTAACGGTTGAATTGTTAAAAGGTAGTGCAAAACATAACAATGTGGGTAAGTTTGGGCCATTAGACTGTTATTAATTAAAGTGGCTTATTATGAGTCCTTGTCTATAGGGGAATTGAGAGATGACTTCTGAAGGGGAGCAGAACCTTTGCTTTCTTTGATTGGCTTTTCTTGAAATAGAATTAAGGTTCGTTTCTACGATTTCCATCATGAAGAGCAAAAGTTTCTTCTTTGCATGGCCAGAAATAGAGAATGAGGATGATGTTGACAAGATTTGGAAAACATCCAAGTGGTTTTATGAACTTTTTTATGCAGTTAGCTTATTTTATGAAGAGTACAGAGAAAATGGTTTCCCCAAATTTTAATTTCTATTATGTTTTCTTAAAGAGGAGGCTACTGATGAAATGACTTGTTTTAATAGATAAACCGGAGGACTTTGATCTGTGCAGTCAATCCAGATGCTGAGAAATCATTTAAAAAGACTGTGGAAGTGGATAGGCTAATAGATATGCTGAGGGGTGCAAATGATAAGGAGGTATTGGTGTTTTGCTGTATGTTTTAAAGTGGCCTTTTTCTACCAACCTAAGTTTTTTTCCCTATAATTTCTTGTATTGGATTGCCCTAATTTCTACTTTTCTGTGGATGTGATTAGCTACTAATAAAACTTGTCTCACACCTTTATGTATCATAATACTGCTGCAAGTGCTTTTCTTTCTGTAAATACAAAAAGTTTCAGCGGTAGACACTTGGAGCTTTTTTTTCCTACTGTCGTTTTGGGCAGGTGGTACTGGGGTGTGGAGATGCACACAAAATATATGATTGGGTTACTTCACTAGTTTACCTTTAAGAGTGCTCAAAGGATATTTCTGCGTGGTCTGTCCATTATTGACGTAATTTACCACGCCATGTCTCAAATAATTAACCCATTCCCCTGCCACACATTGGTCCGATGCTAATTTATCTCATTTTTTAATAATCAACTCAAAAAGTGTACCCACAAATGATCCTTGTTAATCGGGGGATAAAGTTCTTATTAAGATGTGGTATAATTATTTGAAGTGCATGATGTCTATTTTATCTTAAGATTTCTATTAGTTTAATTTTAACTAGGTCATCTTATTTTTTGAGCAACTTCAGCAGTTTGTTGTAGAAAATGTACTTGCGTTTAATTAGAGCCTTTGGATACGACTTGTAGATAGAACGGATACTTACAAATCAGAGGAGATTTTATACTTTGGATCGATTTTTTTTTTCTCCTAGCTCAACCCGTTCTTATGTAATAAAAGTTTTGCCACCTATTTTTATTTGCAGAAAGACTGAAGAATTGGCTTTATCTGCAATGAGCATAGTGGATTGCCTAGTCCATAAGACTAATATAATGTTCATTCCTCTAACTATGCTAAAAGACACCCTGCACCCTGTCATAGGAAGATTATGTCAGAGTATTGCTTAGAGTTGACGGAATATTTCTATTTCATGTATTTTTGTCGTATCTCTTTGTCGTTGCTGCAGGGAAAAATAAATTCAGCTACCGATGTTCTCAAGGAAGCTTTAAAACCTCTAGTTGATGAAGAGGAAGAGATTTCTTGGCCTCTTAGAGATTTAGAGGGTCTCTTTTTATGGAGAAAATACGTTTTCATTTTCTACTAGGTTATTTTTTTTTTTTGTCATTACTCATCATTTTGAGCCGAGAATTTCAAGGAAGCAATAAGCATTTGTAGTTCTGATGAACCTTTTGGTGTTTTTTTTATCCCTTTTCTTCTAGTTATGTACACCGAAGATCAGTTCATTGTCAACTACTGCCTAGTGTCCTTCATTTATGGATGTTGGCTGTATTAGGACTCTATCTCAACCCTAAAGGCTGACCAAAAAAAAAAAAAAAATCTCAATCATGATGGGACCATCTTGCACCCTAAAAAGAAAAGGGAAAAGACTTGTGCATCAGATCTATTTTCTTTCTTGCTATTACTACTTCAGTGATTTGTGTAAGTTTTTGAAGGAATAGTCTCAGCAGAACTACTGAAAGAATTTTCTCTTTTGCAGTCCCTTTGGAAATGTCATAAAAACAATTGTTATATATGATGGTTGGCCATCTCAATTTATGCAATCTTTTTCTTCTAATTGTCAGGAAATCAAACAAAGGGAGCAAGAAGGGCCACTGGATGTGTGGTTTCTTTCAAAAGTTAATGCACAGCTACAGCAATTGACTGTTGAATGGTATTATTTATACTACCCGTTTTTACTTTACTGGTAGCATGAGGTTATGGCTGTTATTGGCTAATGTTGATACCAATAGGGATCTCTAATGTGGCTAGAAACTTGTGGTTTGTTCATGGAGTGGTGCATCGAGTGCTTGATTTTGTTTGTTTGAACCTATCATGCTTGTGGTGGGTGTAGTTGAATAGTTCACTTTTGACATGACATTTTTTGTGTAGGGGAAACTACTATGAGGCTTCCATCCCATGGTATCTGTCTTATTTCTCGAAGCGAGTAGTTGCTCGGTTTGTAAATTTTTTGTCCAGTAGAAGTAGTGTTGCTCCGGAGCCTGCAATTGTGTGTGTATCTGTGTTTTGGTGTATAAGAGTGTGTATTGTGTTTGTTTTTTGTTTAGTGTATTAATATGCGTGTTTTTTGTATATTAGTATGTGTATTTGGGTATGCGTTTATTTTTTGGTATATTATTGTGTAATTTGTGTGTATGTGTTATGTGCATGTGTGTGTTTTCATGTATTAATGGTTGTTTTGGTGTATTAGTTTGTGTTTGATTTTTAGTGTGTTACTTGTTTTTTGTATTAGCGTGTATGTGGTTTTTGGTTTATTAGTGTGTGTGTGCGCGTGCATGTTTTTACATATTAGTGTTTTGTGTGTGTTTACATATTCGAGTGTGCGTGCTTGTGTTTTGTGTATTAGTGCTTGTGTTTTGATGGGTGTACTTTGTGTGTATTTTTTTTGATATATTAGTTCACTTGTGTTGGTGTATAGGGATATGTGTGTTTGTTTTTGGTCTATTAGTGTGTGTATATGTGTGCCTTTGTTTCTATGTATTAGCACGTGTGTTTTTTGGTGTGTTAACACGATGTGTGTGTGTGTGGTGTATTAGTATATATGTGTACTGTTGGTGTATTTTTGGTTTATTAGTGTTTGTGTGTGTTTTTACATGTGTCTGTGTGTGCACTGTCATGTTTGGTGTATTAGTACATGTGTGTGTGACTGTTAGGCTGTGGTTTTTGATGTATTAGTATGTGTTTTTTTATATTTTAGTGTGTGCCTGGGATTTTTGATGTATTTGTATGTATGTTTTTACATATTAGTGTGTGTGTGAACGCGGGTGTATTGGTATGTGTTTTCAATTAGATAAATATAAGAAATTTTTAACATAAAATAGTTTTTTCGGTTCAAATATTTGTGGGTGTAGTTCACTAGTGTTACTTGAATCTAAATACTACTTTAGTTATATGATTCCATTGTGCATATTAGTTTCAATTTTAATAGGGCACTTGGGGATTTGAGGGTGCACGAGGGGCTAATGAAAGGTCAAAAGAATTTTTACATTTTATTTTCTAAGAAATATTATTTGTCCTGAAGTGGATGGATGGAAAATTTATTATGTTGCACGAGAACTCCATCGCAGCATGGAGCTTTCCTCTACTTAATTAGGCGTGGTAGAGGTAATGAATTTCTGCGGGTAAGGTGTATGCTTTTTAATTTTTTGTTCTATTTTGTCTTGGTTACCCCTTATTTATGACTCCATTATGTATTTTGAGACTATTTTCTAGCCATATCTTGTGTTGAAATTCTTATGTCATATATCATTGACAATCAGTGTTTTTACAGATGATCAAAAGCAGTGTGACCATGGTGATGTATATGAGGAATGATTTTCTCTCAATTTGTATGCTTAAATTCATTTCAAGTTCTCAGAATATTAATGTTATTTATTTGTTTTATAATCCTGGTGTCATTGGATTTGATAGCTCAAAAACTGAAACAACTGGACAAAGGAGAAGGGAAGGATCATAGATAAACAAAAGCCAACTCTTGGAACAGTAAGTGCCAAAGGATCATTGCTACTAGTTTTGCACCGAATATCCTTATAGCATGTCGTCATCTCAAGACATAGCGTTATCTATTCTCTACCCCCACTCCCCCCCCCCCCAAAACCAAAACACAAAAAAACCTACACCTGCACTACTGTTAGGAAAAAAGTTATCGCTGACCATTCATGTAACTGTTTATACGTTGTACACATTTATCGGATATTTTAGGTTTGTGATGTGGGAAGTTGACTATAGCAAAACAACTACCTATTGTGTACTCATAAGTTGAATGCTCATGTCACATTTTACGTTAGTATAAATATGTTAGCCTAATTAGAATTTGATTAGCGTTTCCGGTTCTTACGTTCATCCATTTACTTCTAGAGAGAACCCCCACCCACGCCCGCATAAAGGATACTATTTCGTCATTAGATTCAAGATCACATGGTCAGTCACTAATGGTTCTTGAGCATTATTTTTTCCTTATTTATCTTAGTCCATAGTTTCCTGAGCAATTAGGTTCACAATTCTTGAAGTTTTTCTCTGTACTCTCTTTGGTCTTCTAAAAAACATATTATCGCTGTGTTGAAATCTGTTGGTCTTATTTATGCTAGAATATGCTTGCACGGTACTTATGTAAAGGGTGTAAACGAAGTAGTTCTGCCCCTTGAGTATGCTCTCTCTCTCTCTCTGGGGCTGCCCTCCATGTTGAATTTGTGAATATTTGGTTGGTTTAGTTCTTGTTAATGGTTTTAACCATCGTCCTATGATTACAGAGCACCGACATGTTGGTTCAAATAACTGTAATTTGTTCGGTGGTCGTAGTCACACAATATTTACCCTAATATGTGTTTCATTATCTTAAGTGGAATGTTGATTCATTATCTACTATTCACTGAATTTAGCTTCATGTTCTTATTTTCATCATTCATGAGATTTAATTGTATGTTGATTTGAAATTGGTAAAACTCATCCATATAGGGTTGAAATAATGCAATTAGAACCCAATAATTCTCTTAAAATTGAGGCTAAAGAATGCTCTTAAAGTTAATAACTTAGGAAGCTGACCTCACTTGCTCCCGTAGATGTGATTCTTAGAGGTAAAATCCAGATTATATTTGTTGCGGATAATTGTAAGGTATATATTATTCAGTATCAGTATTTATCTCGATATAGTTTTCTAGTATCACTTAAATATGAATTCTACATTAGTCTATTGAAGAACTTTTATGATTCCATTGTGCATATGAGCGTCACCTTTAATGGGGCAATTGAGGACTAGGCGGTGGGCTAGTGGCTACTGAGAGTTCATTACAATTTGTACATGTTATATTCTATGGAGGAGTATTTGTCCCATAGATGAAGGATGGCCTAGTTGCAATCTAAAGGCCTTGAGATAATTTATTATGTTGTATGTGTACACCACTGAAGCATGAAGCTTTCCTCCACTTAATTAGGGAGGGAAGTTGATTTGTGCTTCTATTTGTTTCTTGTGAATCTAAATGAATTTCTATTTGCTTAAATTTTCGTTATGTTTTTTCCTTGGTTACCCCAAATTTTCTCCTCTATTATCTGTCGTGGTTATCATTTTTTGTGACCTTTTTGATCTATATCTTGTGTTCAGTTTCGTATGTCATGTCATTAATTCTCGGTGTGTTTTGCAGATGATTAAAAGTAGTGACTATGGTGACAAATAGGTTTAAAGTCATTTGTTGTTTTCATAATAGAAATATTCATCTTTATTTTTATTGTCCCACTGTCTTGTTTCGTCTTGCTGAATTAGTATTTACTTGATCTAGCAGGATTTGAGAGCTCAAAACCAGTAATTTACTTGATCTAGGCAGAACAGAGCGCTAAAAAAACTGAAACAATTGGACTAAGGAGAGAAGAAGGATTATAATAAACAGAAGTCTTCTAATGCTTTGAACTGTAAGTGTCCATGGATAACTGCTACTAATTTTGGATTGTATAACCTAATAGCATGACACAGTCAATAGTCATCCGGGGGGGTCTTTTCCCCCAGCCCAACCATAAAAAGGTTATCATTGACCATTCTTGTAAATTGATTTTTACCGGTTATTTGATGTTTGTTATAACAGGAGCAAAATAAGGATCTACTATGTTCTCACCAGCTGTTGGTAATGCTCATTTCCCATTGTCCCCTTACAATTTCACGGTTTCAACTCTTCTTCTTTTATTATTCTGATTTTTTTTTTTTTTTTTTGGGGGGGGGCGGGAGGGGTTTTGTTTATGGAAGGTGGTATCTTATTAGGACTGCTGTTGTAAACTACTCCACTTTTATGATACTGTTTCGACAAGATAGATTGATTTTAATTGCAACGTGAAGGTAATTGAAAACTAAGTAAAGGGAAGGCATCTCATGTTCCATATCGAAATTCTAAGCTTACCTGCCTCCTGGCTCCTGCAATGTTTCATTGAGTGGGCATGGGCATGGGCATGTTTCGGTAAGCGAGACAAGTAACTAGAAGTTTAGTGATTACATTGATTCCATATGATTTGACCCAGCCTTTTTGTGAGTTGTAACGCAGTTGGCAAGAATGGAATTGTAGTGCATAGTATTGACATGTTTATTCCTTTTGTTTTTCTGTTTATCTCAGCTTATATGTACAGTTGCTCATGCTTCTAGTAATATGGAGGAATCTAAAAATGCATGAAAATTTGCAAGCAGTGCAAAACGTTTTGGAATCCTTGCATCACGTAATGAGGTTTGCTATGACATTAGAAAATGCTTTGATATTTGCAGAAGAATTTACAATAACAATAATTTGGAACTCACTTTTATTGTGCTATATAAAAGTAATTTTTTTCAGATTATTGATGAAAAATCCTTGATTAAGAAGTATTGGAGGGAAATCTCAATTCTCAAACAAGAACTTGATCAGCTAAGGAAGGGGATAAAATGCAATCTGGATTAGAGGAACATGAAGAATCCATGGCCACTCTAATGAACAGAATCCCTAAAGTCTAACAAAGCTAATACTTGTTTCTTCAAAAAAGCTCCATTCCTGGATATCTGAGTGACGTGTCCAGTCACTCTGTTGGTGAGGATTATGTAAGTTCAATTCATAGCTTTAGGTTTGGTATAATCTGTTATCACATTTTCTTTTATTTATACTTTGGATCGAAATTATTTATTTCTCTTAGCTTAGCCTGTTCTTATGTAATAGAAGTTTTGCCACCTATTTTTGTTTGCAGAAAGACTATGAAGAGTTGGCTTTATCAGTAATGAGCATAGTGGATCGCCTTGTCCACAAGACTAATGTAATTTTGTTTCTCTAACTGTGCTCAGACACACCCTGCACTCTATCATAGGAAGACTATTTTAGAGTACTGCTTGGAGTTACCCGGATATTTCTATTTTCATGTATTTTTGTCGTAGTTTTTCCTCATTGCTGTGCTGGAAAAAATAAATTCAGCTACCGATGTTCTCATGAAAATTTTACAACCTCTAGTTAATGAAGAGGAAGAGTTTTCTTGACCTCCTAGACATTCCGTGGCTCTCTTTTTCTCTTTTTCATGGAGAAAGTACGTTCTCATTTTCTACTTGGTTGATTTTTTTTTTCTTGTATCATTTTGTGCTGAGAATTTCAGGGAAACGTTAAACATTTGTAGTTCCGATGAACCATTTGGTGTTTTTTTTGTCCCTTTTCTTCTAGTTATGTACACCGAAGATCAGTCCGTCGTCAACTACTGTCCAGTGTCCTTCATTTATGGATGTTGTGCTGCATTAGGACTCTATCTCAACCTTGATGGAACCATCTTGCACCCTAAAAGGAAAAACAGAAGGCCATTTACTCATGCATGTCTCTAAAACTATTATTGCCTGTCAGATTTATTTTCTTTCTTACTATTATTACTTCAGTGAGTTGTTTAAGTTTTCGAAGGAATAGTCTCAGAAGAACTACCGAAAGAATTTCCTCTTTTGCAGTCCTTTTGGGAATGTTATAAAAACGATTGTTACATCTGTTATTTGGCCATCTCAATTTATGCAATCTTTTTCTTGTCAGGAAATCAAATAAAGGGAGCAAGAAGGGCCACTGGATGAGGGGTATCTTTCAGAAGTTAATGCACAACTATGGCAAGTGAGTCTGTGTAATGGTATTATTTATACTGCCTGTTTTTACTTCTACTGGTAGCATGAGGTTATGGCTGTTATTGGCTAATTTTGAGATAGGTATGAGTTGTTTTCGATGAGTTGAAGAAGATGAACAAGTTTAGTGGCCGCATGCTTTTGATGGGGACAAGCTAGGACTTGAGGCTATGTTGCAAAAAGTTCTGCAACTCTATGCGTCCATGATGAGAAAGCAGAAATCTTTATTAGGCCATAATTAGATAGCTAACTGACTCGATCTGGGGCATGCATTATATAAAAGGCAATTAGGAGCACAAATTACCGATGCAGTGGACAAGGGATCAGTTCTACCAGTAGATAATTTGATCACTCTTGAAAATAATTAGCTAATGGACTGTTCACCAAATATGAGTAACTTTGTTTGGAAATTTAGACCACATGAAAAAGGGATGTGTTGGATGACTGACTTTGCAATGTTTTGACAAGTATTACTGGTGGAGGCCCTTGGCAGACACCATTGTTACATCTGCATGTTATCAAAACAATTTAGTGTCATGGGAGGCTGCCTGATCTCCTCAGGGCTTTGCTTCATATCTGATTAGAATTGTTTTTTTTTTGTTTCCTCTGTTCATGTTAACTAGCAAATCATTATAGATGACTATTTGACCTCCTTGTGCTCTTGCTGTGGAGTAATTAGAAGTTTTGGTCTCCATTTTAATGTGCATCTTATGTGATCCTCACAATAAGTAAACAGGACGATTTTTTCTAGATGCAGCTCCAGAAGATGAATGAAATAAGCCTGTCGAGCAGTGGTATGACTGTTGGTAAGGGGGAGATTTGCAGACACTCTAATATATTTGATGGTAGAGATTTCATTTAAGTTTATGGTTTTAATACGCTTCTATGCGCATGTGCCTCAAGACATATTTGATGTAGACCTTTTATTATTAATAAAACTTGCATTATCTTTGGTCACCTAATGAAGGTTGTTCTCTGATCTTTAGTGCCTTTTGTTCTTCTAATATCAGTTGATAAATGACTTGCTTGATCCAATCCAACTACTCAAAATTTACATGTTAGAGAAGATGCACAGGTTTCTTTAGTAGTTTACTGATTTTTTTTTGTTTCTCCTTTTGGTTAACGTTTTCCGGTTCTTAAGTTCATCCATTTACTTCTAGAGAGAACCTGCATGATGCTTATTTTCGTAAACCCCCACCCATGCATGCATAAAAGATACTAAGTCATCATTAGATTGAAGATCAGATGGTGGGTCACTAGTGATTCTTAAGCATTATTTTTTCATTATTTATCTTTAATCTGTAGTTTCCTGAGCAATTAGGTTCACAGTTCTTGAAGTTTTTCTCTGCAGTCTCTTCTGTCTTGTGAAAAACATATTATCACCGTGTTGAAATCTGTTTGTCTTATTTATGCTAGTATAGGCTCGCATGGTAATGTCTAGGGTATAACTGAAGAAGTTGTTCTGCCTCTTGGGCATGCTCTCTCTCTCTCTTTTTTTGTTTTTTTTTGCTGCTGGGTAGGACCCCCTCGTAGGATTGGTGAATATTTGGTTGGTTTAGTTCTTGTTAATGGTTTTAACCATCGTTTTTGTGATTGCAAAGCACTGGCATGTTGATTCAAATAACTTCAATTTGTACAGTAGCCTTATTCACACTGTTTATGCTGTTATGTGTTTCGTTGTCTTAAGTGGAATGTAGATTCATTTTCTTCTATTCACTGAATTTAGCTTCATGTTCTGATTTTCATCATTCTTGAGATTGATTTGTATGTTGATTTGAAATTGGTAAAACTCCATCCAAATAGGGTTGAAATAACACAATTAGACCATTGAGTGATGTTTGGAATCAAGAATTCTCTTAGAATTGTGGCTTAAGAATGCTCTTAAAGTTGATAACTTAGGAAGTTGACATCACTTGCTCCTGCAGACATGATTCTTATGAGGTAAAATCCAGAGTATATTTGTTGCGGATAATTGTGAAGTATATATTATTCAGTATCAATATTTATCTCGATGTAGTTTTCTAGTATCACATAAACATGAATTTTACATTAGTCTATTGAAGAACTTTTATGATTCCATTGTGCATATTAGCTTCACTTTTAATGGGGCAGTTGAGGACTTGGTGGTGGGCGAGTGGCTACTGAGAGTTCATAACAATTTTTACATGTAAATATTCTATGGAGGAGTATTTGTCCCATAGATGAAGGATGGTCTGGTTGCAATCTAAAGGACTTGAGATAATTTATTATGCTGTATGTGTACACCACAGAAGCATGAAGCTTTCCTCCCCTTAATTAGGGAGGGAAGTTGGCTTTTGCTCCTATTTGTTTCCTTCCCTTAATTAGATAATTTATCATGCTATATGCTTAAATTTTTGTTCTGTTTCTTCCTTAGTTACCCCAAATTTTCCTCTCTATTATCTGTTTGTAACCTTTTTGAGCCATATATTGTATTCAGTTTCCTATGTCATGTGTCACCAACTCTCGGTTTGCTTTGCAGATGATTGAAAGCAGTGACCATGGTGACGAATATGATGGAGTGATCTTCTCTCAACTTGTAGGCTTAAAGTCATTTATCGTTCTCAGAATAGAAATATTCATCTTTGTTTTTATTGTTTCACTGTCTTGTTTTGTCTTGCTGAATTAGAATTTACTTGATCTAGTCGGATCTGAGAGCTCAAAAAACCAGTTATTCACTTGATCTAGCCAGATAGATCTGAGCGCTCAAAAACTAAAACAACTGGACTAAGTAGAAAGGAAGGAGCATAATAAACAGAAGTCTTCTAACGCCAAGAACTGTAAGTGTCCAACAAGGATCACTGCTACTAATTTTTAAATAGTCATTATGTAAGTTACCTATTCTTCTGGGGGTTTTTACTCTGCCCCACCATAATTTACACCTACACCAACGTAAAGAAAGAGGTTATTGTTGACCATTCTTGTAAATAGATATTTACCAGGTATTGGACGTTTGTGATGACAGAAGGAGCAAAATAATTATCTACTATGTTCTCACCAGCTGTTGGTAATGTTCATGTCACATTGTCCCCTTACTATTTCTCGGTTTCAACTTTTCTTCTTTTGTTATTCTGTTTTGTGAGTTGTAATGCAGTTGGCAAAAATGGAATCATAGTGCGTAATATTGACATGTCTGTTCTTTTTGTTTTGTTGTTTATCTCAGCTTATATGCACAGGTGCTCCTGCATCTAGTCATAGGGAGGAAACTCATAATACATTAAAATTTGCAACAGTGCAAAATGTTTTGGAATCCTTGCATCACATAATGAGGTTTGCTATGACATGAGAAAATGCTTTGATATTTGCAGAAGAATTTACAATTACAAGAATTTGGAACTCACTTTTATTGTGCTATTTAAAAATTCAATTTTCAGATTATTGATGGAAAATCCCTGATTACGAAGTATCAGAGGGAAATCTCAATTCTCAGACAAGAACTTGATCAGCTAAGGAAGGGGATAAAATGCAATCAGGATTAGAGGAACAGGAAGAATTAAGGCTGCTATAATGAGTAGAATCCCTAAAGGCTAACAAAGCTAATACTTGTTTTTTCACAAAACACCATTCCTGGATATCTGAGGGACGTGTCCAGTCATCAACATTCATTATGTCGGCAAGGATGATGTAAGTCCAATTCGTAAAATGAAATTTGGTATAATCTGTTTATCACATTTTCTTTTCGCTTCTCCACTGGTGATGTCACTTGAATAAGAAACATGTTCATTGCGTTGTCTGTGTGTGCACATGTTCTTGCTGCATCTAAATTTTCGTTTGTTGATTGCAGTGAGGTAATTCTGTTGAGTACCTCTCTCCTGTATGCAGACAAATGCAACCAAGACTATCGTTATGTTTTGAAATCAATTTTAGTTTAACTTTTGCATCTTGTATTTCAATCTAGAAAACTTGAATGTTATGTTGATCTTTTGTGCCTTTTGGTTGTCAAAAGTTGAATGCTCTGTGTGATGATTCTTTGGCAATTCCGTTAGCTAATTCTTGTGATTTTAGGCTCAAAAGATATACGAGCGAGTGAAATGATGATCGGTCTCAAACTGGCTGTACAAATCACTCAATCAACTCAAATGGGTGAACTTGTCAGTGGTTTGAAACTGCTAACAGTATTCTTCTTCCACTATTTTTCCCATATGTACTATTATGATTAAAATTGGAAGCTTTTCAAAAATTATTGTGGGCTTGCATGGAGATTTGATGTAGACTGAAAAGAGAATTAGGGATGAGAAGATAACACGAAGGGGATGAGAGTAGGGGAAGAAAAAAGGAGGTTAGGGTAAAAATGATTGTCTCAATTAATCAGTAATCAAAAAGATTGAATAAAAAGCTTACATCAATTCCTTTATACACAGACACAGGGAAGTCACACCCCAAAGTGAAGAACTCCTAACATAAAGCTAACACTAAAAAGATAATTACTAACTATTATCGCATAAATAAATAAATCCGGAATATTTTTCCAACTCCAACAAGATTGTTTGTCACTTCACAGGTTACCTGAATTAAAGCACTTTGGACATTGATTCATGAATGTATGTTGTTTTCAGAGGACAAGATTGTTTGTGTGAACTGACTTTTGTTCCAACAATTTATGCTAAGGGATTGGTCTCTGGAAATTCATGGATCTCCCTATGCATGCGTTTCTGAATATATATGTATTTCTGTGAGTAATATGTTAGTTAATATTTAAACAATTTTCTTGTTCAATATTAGATAAGAATTTTATTACTACAGTGTTTTTATTTTGATTTACCTGGCTTGATCATCTGTAGATGGTTGGTTTTCAGTGGTCATCTATTTTGGCGGAGATTTGCTTGTCTGTACTATCTTTTTCATATTTGAGAGTTATATGTTTGGAATTGCCATTTCAGTGCCACTGCTTTTATAGGATGATGGTGTTTGATTTGGCCCTAGTGTTTTTATCATAATTTTTGAACTGCTGCTTCTTTAGTTTGGAGCTTAACATCTTACTTATTCTGTTGAACTATCTATCCCCGCCGGGGGGGGGGGGGGATTACAATGTCGGAAGAAATGGATCTCCTTGTTTAGCAAGTTAAGATGCTTACTGGAGAGATTGCATTCAGCACCAGTACCTTGAACGGTTTAGTGGAGCAGTCTGTAATGATCCTGAGATCTCAAAAACCCAAGTAGCAGTACATTCTTCTATCAAAGACCTATAATTCCTCTTACTGTGCTGAATTTGGTTTCAAAAGGGTAGACATACGGTTTCAGAATCTGCTGGAACCTGAAATATCAGAAAAATAATTAATGAAGTGTCCAAAACATTTCTTCTAATTTAATTTGGCTGTAGCATTCTGTGATTATGTTGGAGAAATGATTTTTTCTACGCGATTACGAGAAAACTTGAAACTTATTCGTTAGACCAATGTTATCCACCCATGTATTTGTTTAGGATTTTGACTTCTTGCTTTGTATGACATTTGATTGATTTTACACCTTTGTATACTGAAGTCGCAGATTTTTTTTCTTGTTTGAAGGGTCTCTCCATCTATTGCCACTTGGTTTTGGGTCGAATGTCTCCACCATGGTATCAGTCTATCAGAGTTGTGCCTTGGACGGTTATCGGGTTAAGTCTCTCACATATGTGAATTCCTCTGTATGTTTGACCATTTGGGTTCTGTAAGTTTGGTAAGTGATTCAAGGCCCATCCCATTCTAATTCCTTTGTTCATTTGTCTGTAAGTTTTTGGTTCAATTTGTTGGCCCACTTGCAAGCTCAGGTTGCATGTGAGGAAGGGTCTGAAGGGTTCTCCATTCTTGTAGCCCAAGCCAAAAGATTAGGTCTATCCAAAGCTTGATTATATGATTTGGAGTCTTTTCACCCATTGGCAACTCGTTTTGGGTTGGATACTTCTAACAGGACCTATTATTTCAAAGTGTATACAAAGTTTACTCTCTTGAGAATTTTGAATTTGAATTATCATCCATTTTCGGTATGTACACTTCATGTAGCTCACGTTGTTTGAAGTTTTTTCCCCCTAAGGATGCTTGACTATCTTCTGCAACAGATTCACAAATTGGAACATGAAATCCAAGAATAGAGAAGGCAAATGAGGGTTGTACAACAACAGATTATTGAGAATGGTGAAGCTTCAATTGCTAATTCTCATTAGCTGAGATGCAAAAGGCAATCTATTTTCTCTTCATCATCTTCTCTGGCTTAGTGATACTATGTGCTTTACAAGTCAATGATGGTTTTATAATTATTAGCAAACAACTTAATATTTATGTTCATTGTTTCTAATTTAATATTAGACACTGAACTAGAGGTCAGTGCCCCAGTGGATCTCTCTCTCATTGTTTTTGTAAGGTTATTCCCTTAATTTTTCAAGATCAAACGTTGCTTTGTAATGTAGTGTTTTAGAATTAGCATCCGATTAGGTGGTTCCTCCAGTGTTTTTGTTTCTGGCTGTGGATTAAATCAGCAGACAATTGCATCCTCCAGGAACAAATGTAGAACAAGGTGAAACAGCAACATGCTTGTCTCAAACATGTTAATTGATCTCTCTTGCCAGTGCAATTTTTTTGTTAGTTTGTTTATCATTTTCATCTTGTTAAAGACGCGGGTAAATATTCATAAATAAAAATGCTTTGGTTTGTTTTTTTCTCTCTTTGCATCAAGACCTTGAGACTTCATTGTTATTGTCAGTGTTTAGAGATCAAAGAACTACAAGAGAAAATCAGTTTCCTGCAACTGCAGCTGGCTTCAATCGCTGGTCATCGCTTTCGGCTGAATATTGTGTTTCTGAAGAATCTATTCACGAGTTGAGGAAGAAAACCCAGTCCCAGGTTAGCTCAAACACACCCTGCACTCTGTCATAGAAAGATTATTTTACAGTATTGCTTGGAGTTGTCAGCATATTTCTATTTCATGTATTTTTATCGTAGTTCTTTCTCTGCAGGCAAAAATATATTCAGCTACCGATGTTCTCAAGGAAATTTTACTACTTGTAGTTGATGAAGAGGAAGAGTTTTCTTGTCCTCCTAGAGATCCCGAGGCTCTCATTTTCATGGAGAAAGTAGGTTTTTATTTTCTACTAGGTTGAATTTTTTTTTCTTGTCAGCATTTTTGTGCTGAGAATTTCATGGTATTGATAAACATTTGTAGTTCTGATGAACTTTTTGGTCATTATGATGCTCTACCTCAATCCTGATAGGACTGTCTTGTACCCTTAAAAGACGAGGGAAAAGAAAAACATAAGACCATTTACTCATGCATGTCTCTAAAACTATTATTGCCAGTCAGTTTAATTTTCTTTCTTACTGTTATTACTTCAGTGATTTGTTTAAGTTTTTCAAGGAATAGTCTCAACAGAACTACCAAAAGAATTTCCCCTTCTGTAGTCCCTTTGGGAATGTTATGAAAAATGATTGTCACATCTGTTATTTGGCCATCTCAATTTATGCAATTTTTTTCATCTAATTTTGAGGAAACCAAACAAAGGGAGCAAGATGGGCAACTGGATGGGTGGTTTCTTTCAGAAGTTGATGCACAACTATGACAAGTGAGTCTGTTGAATGGTATTGTTTATACTGCCTGTTTTTACTTTTACTGGTAGCATGAGGTAAAGGCTGCAATTGGCTAATGTTGAGATAGACATGAGTTGTTTTCAATGAGTTGAAGAAGATGAACAAGTTTAGGGGCCACATGCTTTTGATAATGTACACCATTAAAGACTCAATCATTAAAAGGTAGTGCAAAGCATAACAATGTGTGTAAGTGTAAGCCATTAGACTGTTATTGGCTATTGTGGCTTCTTGTGAATCCTTGTCTAGAGGGGAATTGAGAGATGAGGTCTGAAGGGGAGCAGAACCTTTGCTTTCTTTGATTGGATTTTTTCAATATAGAATTAAGGTTTGTTTCTATGTTTTGCAGCATGAAGAGCAAAAGTTTCCTCTTTGCATAGTCAGAAAGACAGAATGGGGATGATGCTGACAGGATTTGGAAAACATCCAAGTGGTTTTATAACCCTTTTTATGCACTCGACTTATTTTATGAAGAGTATCAAGTCAAAATGGTTTCCCAATTTTTAAATTCTATTATGTTTTCTTAAAGAGGGAGCTACTGATGATGAAATGAATTGTTTTGATATAATAAACAGGGCGACTTTGATATGTGCAGTCAATCAAGATGCTGAGAAATCATGTAAAAAGAAGGTGGAAATGGAATAGCTGAGGGATGCAAATGATAAGGATGTGTTGGTGCTTTGATGTATGTTTTAAAGCGGCCTTTTTCTACTAACCTAAGTTTTTTTTCCTATAATTTTCCTGTATTGGATTGCAGTAATTTTTACTTTTCTGTGGATGTAATTAGGTACTAATCAAACTTGCCTCACACCTTTATGTGTCAAAATACTGCTGCAAGTGCTCTTCCTTCTGTAAATACGATAAATTTCTGCGGTAGACTCTTGGAGCTTTTTTTTGGTACTGAAATGTGGAGATGCGCTGGAAATATATGACTGGGTCACTAGTTTATCTTTCAGAGTTCTCAAAAGATCTTTCCGTATGATATGTCCATTATTGACGACATTTACTACGCCATGTCTCAAATAATAAACTCATTCCGACGTATCGGTTTGATGCTAATTTTTCTCAATTTTTAATAAGCAACTCAACAAGTGTACCCACAAATGATCCTTGTTAATCGAGGATTAAGGTTCTTATTAAGAACATGTGGTATAATTATTTGAAGTGCATGATGTCTGTTTTATCTTAAGATTTCTATTTAGTTTAATTTTGACTAGGTCCATCTTGTTTTTTGAGCAGCTTCAACAGCTTGTTGTAGAAAATGTACCAGCGTTCAATGAGAACCTCTGGATATGGCTTGCAGCTAAAATGGATACTTGCAAATCAGAGGATGACAAAGCACGGTTTTATACTTTGGATTGAATTTGTTTATTTCTCTTAGCTCATCCCATTCTTACGTAATTGAAGTTTTGTCACCAATTTTTTTTTGCAGAAAGACTATGAAGAATTGGCTTTATTTGTAGTGAGCTTAGTGGATCGCCTAGTCCATAAGACTAATGTAATGTTCGTTTCTCTAACTGTGCTAAAACACACCCTGCACCCTATCATAGGAAGGTTATTGCAGAGTATTGCTGAGAGTTGCAAGGATATTTCTATTTCATGTATTTTTGTCGTAGTCCTTTGTTGTTGCTGCAGGAAAAATATATTTAGCTATTGATGTTCTCAAGGTAATTTTAAAACCTGTAGTTGATGAAAAGAAAGAGATTTCTTGGCCTCCTAGAGATCCCGAGGCTTTCATTTTCATGGAGAAAGTACGTTTTTATTTTCTACTTGGTTATTTTTTTTCCTTGTCAGCACTTTGTGCTGAGATTTAAGAGAAGTGATAAAACATTTTTTGTTTCGATGAGCCTTTTGGCTTTTTTTGTCCCCTTCTTTTAGTTATGTACACCAAAGATCAGTCCATCGTTAACAACTGCCCAGAGTCCTTCATTTATGGATGTTGTGCTGCATTAGGACTCTATCTCAATCCTGATGGGACCATCTTGCACCCTAAGGAAAAGAAAAACAGAAGGCCATTTACTCATGCATGTCTATAAAACTATTATTGCTTGTCAGATTTATTTTCTTTCCTACTTTAGTGCGTTGTTTAAGTTTTTGAAGGAATAGTCTCAGAATAACTACTGAAAGAATTTCCTCTTTTGCAGTCCTTTTGGGAATGTTGTAAAGACGCATGTTACATCTTTTATTTGGCCATCTCAATTTATGTAATCTTTTTCTCCTAATTGTCAGCAAATCAAACAAATGGAGCAAGAATGGCAACTGGACGAGGGGTTTCTTTCAGAAGTTAATGCACAACTACGGCAAGTGAGTCTGTTGAATGATATTATATATACTGCTCCTTTTTACTTATATTGGTAGAATGAGGTTATGGCTACATTTGGATGGTAAAAAGACACTTATCTATGTCACAATTGCTAATATTTCATTGGATACACACACACACACACACAAATACATACACCTATACACTTTGTACACACGCTAATACACCAACAGACGCGGACGCACACACACACTCACACATTGAGTTAACACACACTAATACACTAACACACAGACACACAGTATTACACCCAAACAAATAGACACTAATCCTTCAAAACACACATGCACACACTAATATACCCAAACCAAACACATGCACACTAATACTTCAAAACACACGTGTTGATACACCAAAACACACACACTCACACTCACACTCTCTCTTATACATCAAAACACGAACACACACTCACGATGCACCCATTAAAACACCAAAATACAAACACACGCGTGTGCGCACACACTAGTATACCAAAATTGTATGTGTATATGTGTATTTTGGTGTATTAGTGTATGTGTGTGTTCTAGTCTATAAGTGTATGTGTTTTTTTTCGTATATAAGTGTGTTTTTTGATATATTACTCTGTGTGTATCTTGTTGCATTACTGTGTGTGTTTTGGTGTATGATTGTGTGTGTGTGTAGATATGTGTATGTTTGGCATATTAACGAATGTGTGTTTGGTGCATTAGTACGTGTATTTTGGTGTATAAGTGAACTCATATATTGTTTTGGTGTATTATTGTGTCTTTTCTTTGTATAATGTGTGTTTTTTTATGTATTACTACGTGTATTTTGGTGTATGTGGGGTTTGTATGTGTTTTGGTGTATTAGACTATGTGGGCTTGTGTTTTGATTGTTGGTGTTACTTTCTTGGTTGTTTAATGGTTTTTATTGATAGTCTGCATTTACTTTTTAAATGATAGCTTCTGGATACGACTTGCAGCTAAAGCAGATACCTGCAAATCTGAGGATGACAAAGCATGATTTTTGAAATTTGAATCGAATCTGGTCAATTTCTTTTTAGCTTAGCTCTTTCATATGTAATAGAAGTTTTGCCACCTATTTTTGTTTGCAGAAAGGCTATGAAGAATTGGCTTTATCCATAGTGGTCGCCTAGTCCATAACACCAATGTACGGCTCATTCTCTCTAACTGTGCACAAACACACTTTTCAACACTATCATAGGAATTTTATTCCAGATCATTGTAGACAGTTGCATTGATATTTCTTTTCCTTGTATCTTTTTTCTAGTTCTTTCTTGTTGCTGCCGGAAGAAATAGATTCAGCTTATGATGTTCTAAAGGAAGTTTTAAAACCTGTAAGAAAGAGCTTCCTTGGCCTCCTAGAGATCCTGAGGTGCTCATTCTCACGAAGAAAGTATGTTTTTGTTTTCTACTTGGTTGAATTTTTTTTTTTTTTACCTTGTCAGTATTTAGTGCTGAGACTTTCAGGGAAGCTATAATTGTTTATAGTTTTCCCATTAGGCTTTTAGCTTTTCCCCCCTTTTTCTTTTAGTTACTCATTTTACACACTGAAAATTTCATTGTCAACAACTGCCCACAGTCCTCTGTCTATATATGTCTTGCTGCATTATGACTCTATCTCAACCCTGATGGTATATTTGACCTTATGGCACTCTTAAAAAAAAATGGAAAAGAAAAATAGAGCGCCATTTACTCACGCATGACTCTAAAACTATTGCCCATCAGATTTCTTTTCATTCTTAATATTAATGTTTCAATGATTTATTGAAGTTTTCGAAGGAATAGGCTTAGTA
This sequence comes from Ilex paraguariensis, assembly GCA_963454935.2. Classification (NCBI taxonomy): domain Eukaryota; kingdom Viridiplantae; phylum Streptophyta; class Magnoliopsida; order Aquifoliales; family Aquifoliaceae; genus Ilex; species Ilex paraguariensis. The sequence goes on along the minus strand of CAUOFW020006625.1, from coordinate 365,123 downwards.
GGACAGCTGAAAATATTTCCTCTTTTGCAGTCCCATTCCTTTCAGAAGTTAATGCACAACTACAGTGAGTGAGTCTGTTGAATGTGATTATTTAGACTGCCTGATTTTAATATATATTGGTAGCATGTGAGGTTATTGCTTCCTCTTGTTCTCACATTCACCTTCATTGTTGCTTTTGCATAAAGAATATTAATGTTTCTTGATGTAAATTTTGAAAATGGGTCAAAACAATATAGGTCCATCCTAGTGTAGCTGAAATTTGGATGTTAAGATGGATCATGGATGCTTTGTAAGCCAATAATGCAATAGCATAATGGAGGATAAATTGAGGGAGAATCAATTCAGATGGTTTGGTCAACTTCAAAGACAACCTATAACTACACTGATGAGCATGGGTGTTGTTAAGTATATTATTCATATTTGGGGTGTTTGAGAGGAGGTGTTTGATCCCATGATCTGAACTTTCTTTTTTAGGATCCATACTAGTAGACTTGCAATTTGTAATTCACTTTTTTACTCCTTTCATTCTTATTGACACGCAGGGGAAAGAAGACGGGGGCAAGGAACTTGAGGCTATGTTGCAGAAAGTTCTGCAAATCTATGCTTCTGCTGTCCTCTCTAATCACAGTTATGCCGAAAAAGGTCCTTTTTCTCTTTTCCTCTTATTTTTTCATGTTGAATTATGTATACCATCAACAGGTTTGTGTCAAACATGACAGTCTCCTGGATTTACCCATTGTTAGTTCAGTTATAAGATGTGAAAGGACAATCCTTTATTAGGCCATGCTAGTGTAATTACCTTTTGAAGTTTGGCTATCAAATATTCTGCTTTTTATCAGATAGAAATTAGATTGCTAACTGGTGTTCTGGGCTAACTGGTGTTCTGGGCATTGTTCAGTAAGATTGAAAAGTGTGGGGCATGTTAGGCTGCCTGTTACTCCAGACATGAAATTTCTTACGTGACTTTATTAACTGTTTGAATATATTCTAAATGCTTAAGGAATATCATTTTCCTTCTTTGATATCCTTTTTTTTTTTTTTCCATAATCTAGTATTCAATTACCCTTTTTTTTTCCATTTGTAAGACATCACTGGTATATTGCTGCCACTTTTAAGTTTTCAACAGGAAAGAGTACCAACAGGTCTTTGGTCTACTGGTACTCCTTGCCGCTTTGCTTTCTTGAAGTCAAGGGTTCAAGTTCTCTTTCACTCCAAAAAAAAAAACTGCCTTATATTGCAAGTAAAACTTGCTTTTCTTCCTGGTGTATGAAATGAAGTTTTGAAAGGTGAGCAGTTCCTTGAGATCATAATTGAAGGTAAATGCAATCTGCTAACCTCCTGTCTTGTGAACTTGAAAATATGATATCAATCATGCATGTGTTCTAATAGTCACTGAAACATTTTTTCTACTTGTAAAGACGGTTCTATGTATGACACTGTTACTGTATAGGGAAGATGCCCTTTTAGCTTGATGAAATGAAAAAGATGTTGAAATCCTATGTTAGGACAGACAGTTCGCGGCATCTTTAAAGATGTAAGGTTTGTGACTTAGTCTTGGATTGTGAACCATGTGGCTACTAACAAAGGGGTGGGAAGTGTTGATCACCTTAAATTTGATTTTATGTTTTATTATAACTTTATCAGTTGATCTATAGAGTAGATTAAGGCAGTTTGATTGCAGTATGAACATGGTTGTCTAAATGGTCGATTTAGAAGTTTCCTTTTGAGGGTCAGTGCTGTAAAACTTCTTGTTATGCATCTACCTTTTTTTAGTATCTTAGAGTTGTGTTTGAGAATTGTGTTGATCTATGTTCAGATTGATGTAGTTAAAATTGCTCTGGTGAGCATCTGTAGGGAGTGGCCTAGCTAACAGATTTACAGTAAGTAGATAGGTTAGGTGGTTGTCAAATAGTGACATGAAAAAGGTCGTTATGAAGTTTTACAATGAAACACAGCTTAGAAAAAGTAAATAACAGAAGTAAAGAATTGCAAGTTTTTAAAACTGTAAGCTCAATTCTCTTGAGAGGGCAGTGTTTGGTCTACAGCTTGCAGGAATCATGAAAGTTATTCTACATTCCTCCAGTTCTCTTAGCATTATATAAAAGGCAATTGGGAGAACAAATTACCGATGCGTAGATCTAATTATCATCAAAATCTTCTGTGGAGTTATTGCAGCATCTGTTTATGTAGAATATCTCACCCTCTCTGCGAGTGTGTATGGGTTTGCTGTATGCACGCATGTTTTATCTTCATTTTAATTTTCTGGTGTCGTGTTGTGAGGTATTTTTACTTAGAAACCCCCCCCCCCCCCCCCCATCTCCCCCTGTGTGTGTCTCTGTGTGCAGACTTATGCAACAAAGACTATTGTTGAGTTGTTAAATTAATTTTAACTTTTGGGTATTGCATTTCAATCTTGAAAATTTGAATGCTATGCTTATCTTGTACACCTTATTCTTTTTGGTTAGAAGTTGAATGTTCTGCTTAATGGTTCTTTGCTCATAGGGCTCGACGATCGGAGAGCCTATCCATCTTCTACATCAGCAATTCTATCAGATAAATCTTATGATTTTAAACACAAAAGATCTTCCACCAAGTGGAATAATGATCTATCTGAAGCTGGCAAAATTACCCCTGCATTATGACTCCATTATGTATTGCGGTTATTGTTTTTTAAGAATGTTTTCTAGCCATATCTTGTGTTCAAATTCTTATGTCATCTCTCACAAACAATCAGCGTGTTTGCAGATGATCGAAAGCAGTGACCATGGGTGACGTAAAATTTTGATGTCATCTCTCACTAACAATCAGCGTGTTTGCAGATGATCGAAAACAGTGACCTTGGTGACATATATGATGGAGTGCTCTCCCAACTTGTAGGCTTAAATTCATTTCTCGTTCTCAGAATATTAATGTTATTCTTCTTTTTTTTTAATTACTGCCTTAGTGTCTTATTTTGCCCCTTTGAGTTAGAATTTAATTGATCTAGCCGGACCCGAGAGCTAAGAAGGAAGGATCATACATAAACAAAAGTCTTCCTACGCTGGAACTGTAAGTGTCAAAGGATCACTACTACTAATTTTGCACCGAGGATAATGAAGTAACAAACTTTTCATTTTGATTTGCATAAAATTGATTTCTTTCCTCATCATTATCTCATTCCAATCTATTGTATTCCAGCCTTTGACATCTCGGTTATCTTTGTGCTTTGGGTGTTTGACAGGACAAGTTTCTACTTGTTTGAATTCTCCAGAATGTTTTTGTGTTGATGCTCATTCCTGTTTTCTTAGTTTGGTCTTGTCTGTCCATTTTAGTTTTGTTTGTGGGTCAAGTCTCACCCATTTCCTTTGTTCGTTTGTTGGTTTTCGGTTCGATTTGGTCATTTCTGCCGCTCTCAAATAGAGCGGCCATCAACTACAGAAGCTTATTAGACAAAAAGGTTTGTGATGCTCTTTTAGCAAGAAAATTGGCCTCCTCAACAGCTGATCTGAAGATCTTAGGTAACTTTGTACTGCTAATTTATCTTTTTATACATAAATAGACATCATAGTCACAGTAAGTTTAAGTCCAACATAAATTGGACAAAATCCATCTAGTGCGAAGGTCTCATGGTTCTTTGGAACAACCCAGCCTGTAATGACCAAAGACTTCTCCTTGAATTAAAAGATAAAAAAACCTGGGTATGACTTTATTGGGCCTTGCCATAGAGCAAGGATCTCAGCTATTTAACTTTTTAATGGTAGTGGATCTGAGTTTGCAATCATAGTATTAACTTTACGGTTCTTAATAATGCCCTGTTCGGACTTCGTCTAGAGATTCCCTAAGAAAACCCATCATCATACTCGAGTCTTGGGGGATGCACCTACAATCAGTTAGGGTGTTTTGGTGTATTATAATGTTTTTTTCACAGACAATAAATGTGTGCTTTTTTGGTGTATTTATTTGGTGGATTAGTGTATGTGTGTCTATTTTGTTGTGTTACTATGAGTGTTGTTTTATGTGTGTGTTTTGGTTTATTCCTAGTTTGTGTGTTTATTGTGTGTTAGTGTGCGTGTGTGTATTTTTGTTGTGGATTAGTATGTGTGTGTATGTGTTTTTGTTGTATTAGTGTGTGTGTGTTTTGGTGTATAAGAGTGTGTTTTTTGTTTGGTGTATTAATGTGCATGTTTTTTTGTGTACTAACGTGTGTTTTGGTGTATTGGGATATGCATGTGCTTTTTGGTATATTAGTGTGTGTATGTGCACGTGTGTGTTTTCATGTATTAGTGGTTGTTGTGGTGTATTTGCGTGTGTTTGTTTTTTGGTGTGTTAGTATTTGTTAACACTATGTATGTGCATATTTTTTTGGTATACTAGTGGATGCAATCGTTTGCTGTATTAGCGTGTGTGTTTTTTGGTTTATTAGTTTGTGTGTGCGTGTGTTTTGGGTGTTTTCGATTGGTTAAATTCTTGTTACTGGTTTCAACTATCGTTTTACGCTGGTATGGGTTTCATTTTCTTTATCTTCTATTCTCTGAATTAAGCTTCAGGTTCTAATTTGCATCATTCATGATTCATATGAATTTTTTTAGTTGTATGCTCACATTATGTTGCTTCTTAATATCCTGAAATTGAATGTATGTTGATTTGAAATTGGTAAGACTTGTCCATTTATGATTGAAATAGTGCAATTAGACCAATTAGTGATATTTGTGGAACCAGGAATTCTCTTAGAGTTGAGGGTTGCACACGGTTATAACTTCGGAAGTTGGCATTCCTTACTCTTGTAGCTGTGATTCGTAGAGGTAAACTCTAGAGTATATTTATTGCAGATAAGTCAGGAGTATTTATTCCATCAATCAATGTTTGTTTGGGTATGGTTTTTGAGTATAGTCTATTGGAGAACTTATATGATTCCATTGTGCATATTAGCTTCAATTTTGGTGGGGCAGTTGGGGACTTGGGTGTGGGCGAGTGGCTGCCTAGAGTTCATAATAATTTTTACATGTCTAATTCTAAGGAACAATATTCGTCCCTAAGTGGAAGGATTGCCTGATTTCAATCAATTAAAGGACTGTAGATGATTTATTATGCTGTATGTGTGCACCACATGAAGCTTTCCTCCACTTAATTAGGCATGGGAGTGGATTTGCATTTCTATTTGTTGCTTATAAATATACATGAATTCCTATTTTTTATTTTCGTTCTTTTTTTCCTTAGTGACCCCAAATTCTCCTGTCTATTGTAGCGCTTGGTTATTGTTCTTTGTGACCATTTTTTAGCTATATCTTGTATTCAGTTTCACGTGTCATCTCTCACTAACTATCAATGTGTTTACAGATGATTGAAAGTAGTGACCATGGTGACGAATATGGAGTGATCTTCTTTTAACTTGTAGGCTTAAAGTTATTTGTTGTTCTCAAAATAGAATATTCATCTGTGTTTTTTATGCTCTCGCTCTTTTATTGCTGCTGGGGAAGGTATTTTTTGGCCCGCCCTGCTTGTTTGATTAATTAATATTCGTTTGGTTAAGTTCTTGTTACTGATTTTAACCATTGTTCTATGATGGCAGAGCACCGTAATGTTGAATTTGAATAACCGTAATCTGTTGAGGAGCCGTAGTCGCACCATATTTACACTGGTATGTGTGTAAACTTGATGTTCTGATTTTTATCATTCATGGCATGGCTAATACTAGTTTTTGTAATAACTAATAGGCTGCTCAATTATCTTGCTTGTTAATATGATGGGATAAATTGTATGTTGATTTGAGATTGATAAGACTCATCCACATAGGATTGAAATAGCACAGTTAGACCAATGAGTGATGTTTGTTGAACCAAGAATTCTCTTGAAGTTGAGGGGCACAGACGAGTTGATAACATAGGGTGGCAGACGAGTTGGCATCACTTGTTCCTGTAGATGTGAGTCTGAGGTAGACTCCAGAGTAATAATTCAGAAATAGTTACTACATTGGTTCAAATATTTATGGGTATAGTTCACTAGTATTACTTGAATCTAAATACTACTTTAGTCTTTTGATGAACTTATATGATTCCATTGTGCATATTAGTTTCAATTTTAAGGGGGCAGTTGGAGATTTGGGGCTGGGCCGAGGGGATACTGAGAGGTCAAAAGAATTTTCTCATTTTAAGTTCTATGGAGTATTATTGGTCCCAAAGTGGAAGGATGGGTAATTTATTATGTTGTATGTGAACTCCATCTCAACATGGAGCTTTCCTCTACTTAATCAGGCGTGGGATTGAACTTGTGATTTCCATTTGCTGCTTGTAAAGGTATATGAATTTCTTTTTTTGTAATTTTCTGTTATGTTTTCTCTTAGTTATCCTTGATTTATGATTCCATTATGTATTGCAGTAATTATTTTTTGAGATTGTTTTCTAGCCATATCTTGTGTTCAAATTCTTATGTCATTCTTACTAACAATCATCGTGTTTGCAGATGATCGAAAGCAGTGATCTTGGTGACATATATGATGCAGTGATTTTTCAACTTCTACGCTTAAATTCATTTCTTGTTCTCAGAATATTAACTTATTCTTTTTTTTATTTATTAGTATCTTATTTGGCCCTTTGAGTTAGAACTTAATTGATCTAGCCGAATCCGAGAGCTCAAAAACTTGAACAACTGGACAAAAGAGGAAGGAAAGATCATACATATACAAAAGTCTGCCAACTCTTGGAATAACTGTTACTAATTTTGCAGTGAATATATTGAAGTAGCAGACTTTTCATTTTGGTTTGCATATAAGTGACATTTTTTTTATCTTATCATTAACAGAATTTTCATCAAAATCTGTTGACAATGTTAAACAATAAATGCAGAAATGCAGTCTCATTTGAATCTATTGTATTCTAGCCTTTGACATCTCAGTTATCTTTGGAGTTTGGTCAACTCCAGCCTTCCTGCTAGTAATCATAGCAGCAGAAATTCCTTCCCTAAGGGCCCTCTGATGAGAGCTTTTATACTATGTTGAAAGATTGGGTACATCCAAGGTTGGTTTCTATGGTTGTGGGTCTCTCCACCCACTGTCACTAAAGTTTTGGGTCGGATGCCTATACATGTTATTAGAGTTGCGCTGTGTATTCGACAAGACAAGTTTCTACTCATTTGAATTCTCTAGAATGTTTGTATGTTCATTCCTGTTTTTCTTAGTTTGGTCTTGTCTGTCCATTTCAGTCTGGTCAGTGGGTCAAGTCTCACCCATTTGAATTCCTTTGTTCGCTTGTCTGTTGGTTTTTGGTTAGATTTGTTCGCCCACATGCAATACTAGGTCTGTTCAAGATTTGGATTATGTGGTTGTCGAGTCTTTGCCCCATTGCCTATTCATTTTGGGTTGAATGCATCTAATAGGACCTATTAATTTGAACTACATATGAGATTGACTCAGAACTTCGGATTATCATATCATTTCACTGTTGGCTACAGAAGTACATGATGACACTAACTTCATTTTTGTGCTTAGAGTTTTTTCTCTCTATTCATATCGAATTTAGGACACACTAAAGATGTCTGCTACCATGCGTCGAGATTCACAACTCAGAATGTGAAATCCAAGAAAAGAGAAAGCAAATGAGGGTCTTAGAAGAGCGCATAATTGAGAGCGGTGAAGCTTATATCTAATGCCTCATTAGTTGAAATGCATCAGACAATCTTATTTCTGTTCATCTTCTTTATTGTCAATGTCTTCTCTGGCTTTGTGATGTTATGCGCTTTACAAGTCAGTGGTGGCTTTATAATTATTGGTAACAATATAGTATTCATGTTCATTATTGCTGGTTTACCAACGAACAGGAATGGAATTAATGACCCAGTGTAATGTGAAGGGTTTTGAGCTAGAGGTCAGTACCCCAATGGGTCTCTAGTTGTTTTTTTAGATTATTCCACTAGGTTTTCCTTGTTTTTTCAAATATGAAATTACGCTCTTTACAGAGTGTTTTGAATTAGCATCCAGTTATGCCGTTCCTTTTGTGTTTTGGTTTCTGGTTGCAGATTAAAACAGCATACTATCTCACCTTCTAGGAACAAATGCATAATAAGAACCACTTCTGGTTGGTCTAAAGGTATCTTCATGATTATGACATTATTTTTCCTTGTAACCAGGGTTCTGGTGAAGTAACATGGTGATCCTTTAGCATTTGAGAAATGCCACACAAAGACTCCTTATAGAGTTTCTAAAAAGTTGTTTATGAAATATCACTTTTATTAATATAAATAAGTTGAACTTTGAAAATCAAAAAAAAAAAAAAAAAAAACATGGTGGAATACACAAATTTAAATATAGTGTATTTTTTGTCGATATCAGCTCAAAAGGTGTGTATTTCTTTAATGTCAGTTGGCCATAATATTTTGTCAAAACTTGAGGGGGGTCAATGTAATATAACCTTGTCACATCCCCACCTTGGATCACGTAGGGTGGGCAGCAGATCGGCCACTAAGGTCTTAACCAAACAATCTGGTGCATAATAAATGTAAAATACAGTGAAAGATAAATAATAAAGTAATCAATTCTACCGACCTAATAAATACCAAAGGAATAAACTAAACATTACCAATATCATTACTAAATTCATGTAAAACGATAATCAAACCATAAGTTTCACTACTCTAAACATAAGCAACATTGTGTCCAAAACAATTAAATATTTGTCTCAAAACTATAAAAGACATTTATTTCTAAAAACTTACAATAAAATAAATCTTTAAGTTCTCTAATTTCTTGTTTATTTGCAGATTTATTCCTCAACCTGATCCTCACCTGATAAATGTTAAATGTTTGTATAAGTACAACGGCTCGTGAATAGTAACCACCTTTAATGAGGTGTGAAAATAAGTCTCATAATTTATATACAAAAATATACTTTGATACATACATAAGTACAATAAATTGTACTCTCATCCCTTCTAACATAATTATTTAAACAAAATGATCTTATGATGACAAATAATTTTATAAATGAAAAGACATTTATAACTCAAAACACTCATACACATATTCAATCCCAAATACATTTGTCATATCATGTTTGTTACCACTAGTCTGGTAACTGGTCTCGTTTCTTGTTACTTCATGTTTGTAAATGAAAATATATTTATAACCCAAAACACTTACTCATTTTCACAAATAACTTTATAAATGAAAATATATTTATAACTCAAAACACTCACACACATATTCAGTTCCAAATACATGTGTCATCTCATATTTGTTACCACTAGTTTGGTTACTGGTTCCATTTCTTGTTATCACTAGTTTGATGAATGGTCCCTATGCGCATATCTCTAGAAAATCCTTCCAAAAGAAGTAGTAAGCTATTCACCTTGATTCTTGAAATCCAATTTAAAACTCTCTTTTTCAATCTCAATGCAATCACCACCTAATCTACAATAACATGTAACAATCTATCCCTATTCTTAATTTTGTAATTTTGTGATTCTGTATTTAATTTTGTACTTCCTACTCATTAATATATACTTCATATATCCTTTACATATAAATAATCTTTCTAATATGAGGTAATAGGGTATAAAAGTAGTTTGGGCTGTTTAGAAAAAGTTTCTAAAATTTTGGGGTCAAATTATAAGTTTTGAAACTTTTGGGGTCAATGTGTAATTTCTTTGAAAAATGAATTTTTTGTTTTCGAGGCTGCCACAAATTTTTCAAAATTTTATTCTTCCAACTTGCCAAGTAAAAAGGTGGTTCAAATTAAATTTATAATAGTATGAAGGTCAAAATAAAGTTCTTTGAAACCAAAGGGGAGGTTTCCATAATTTCCAAAATCCCATCTCCTTCAACCTATGAAAGTTGTAGAACCAACTTTCTTTCATTTTCCTTCTTTGTTTTTCTTTTTTATTTCTTCGTTTTGACACATTGATTGAATTCTTTAAAAATCTCAAGACCAACAAATCTAAATTAGGTCTAAAAACATCTAAATTAGCAACTCATAATAAAATCCATTTATATATTCATTATTATTTCTCAACATGAACATATATATATATATATATATATATATATATATATATACACACACATACATATATACATTATCACTACTTATGATAAACCTAACATCATGTGATTGAATAAAATACAAAATTCATAAACTAAGTAATAAGTCCATACCTTTAATGGATTCAAGTCCCTTCCCTTTTTTTCTTTCTTTTTTCTCCTCCTTCCTTCTCTCTCTCTATCTTTCTTTTTATTTCTCTCTAGCAGCAGAATCCCACTCTTGTCTTTTTCTTTTTTTTTTTCAAGGTATATATATGTGTGTGTGTGTGTGCGCGCGCGCGTGTGTGTTTATCTACATATCATCGGACATCTAGGGCAACAAGGGAACTTGCCTTCATCACACTTTCATTCTCTTTAGTTATTATTATTTTTTTTTGTTCACTGAGTAGGTGCCTCCACAAGCCTTACATTATCAAACTTAAATATATCTATACATATATACGAAGGGTTTGACCTACCCAACAATACTACCATATTTAAAGCACATATAGAATAGTCTTAATAGGTCTCTCTAGTGCAAGACTTTCATTGGAGACATATTAGTTTTCTTTAATTATTTTTACCTTTATATATATAATTACTCATAGGTAGCCAATGCACCAAAATAAAATAATGTACTTTTTTTGTATGGGTTATTACAAACCTTCTCTTTGTTTTTTTTCCTAGAGTGTGTTGACATTATTTATGTAAGTTTCTTTTAGAAAACTTTATTCTCTAGTTGACGATATTTATTTACTGTATCTCATAAGAGGATGCTCAAATTGATCATTTATCCATGTTTTTCATTCGCTTCTTATTGTCAAGATTTTTAGTGTGATTTAGTTGTTTTCGATTGTCATAATCGCCTTCGGGACCGAATGCAATAACTCAGGCACTTGGGGAATGGAAATGCAAACTCCTATGTATGTAAAGTATGTTTTGAATTGACGATTGCACCAATGCTTCTTCCTTGCTGGCACTTTTGTTGTAACATTGATCCACGTACTTTTTCACCCTTGTGTTTTTTAGTCTCTACGGGCACTGACATTTGTTGCTGGCACTTTCACATGTTGCTGGTAAGGTAATCCTTTTATTTTGCTCTCCACCGTCTTTAATTAATCTCCCTATCCAGCCCAATGGACACACATCCGTCTCTTTATGACTACTAATCCCTTATATGACTAATAATCGCATATGATGATTGAATCTTGAATAGACTTATGAGTTTCGCATCGAAGATTAATTCTCAAAAGAAGCGTCACAGAATAGATAGTTTAACATGAAAAACACCATTTTTTTTTTCTAAAACACATTTTAGATTATGTTAGACAACATTTAGTAACACTTTATTAGTGACATGAAACAACTAGGGAAAAACCATAATAAAGCCCTACTTTTTCTTGTAAAAAAATATTGCATCCTATTAAAATTTTAGTACGTTAATTTTGTCATACTTTTCATAATTTGTTCCAAGAAAGTTTAAGAATTAATTAATAATTTGTTTTACTCTAATTTTACCCTTTATCATGGAAACATTAATTACACTTTTACTTAATTTCATAACCAATATTTATTCTTTTTATAATCATATTTTTTTTATATTTTTAAGGAATATTGATTCCTTGCATATTAAAATCATTGTTTTCTGTTTAATGAGAAATCTCTTGAATGTGGATATATTTATTTCAAAAAAAGAAAGTAAATGTTATAACATCAGACTTGAGAAGGAGTGAAATGTGATAATCAAGCCAATGACCTTGTGGATCGTGGTTCTGGCAAAATGTTATAATCCTAAGTTTTGGCAAACTGTTATAATCTAACGTGTAACATTAAAAGCCTTGTTCATCTTTTCATTATTCTTCTTTTTTTCAATCTTATTCATGTTCTTAGTAATCTACTTCGTCTAGGCATTCTTCTACAATATCTTCTTCTTCTAAGTATTCTTCATTGGCAAGGATCAAAATATCGTTTCGAAATTGTCGAAACGTCCGAAACGTTTCCATTTCCAAGGAGAGCGAAATGAAACAATGATGGAATCAAAATTCTAATATTTCGAAGTATTCCATAATGTTTTCAAATGTATTATAATATTTCAATGCAATTGTATAACTGTTTTAGAATGTTTTAAAATATGTCAAGATACTTTGATAAATTTTCATTAATGTTTTAAAAAAATAATTCTTAAATTTTTTATTTTTTTCATTATGTTTCCGAAACAGGTTAAAACGTTTCCGAAATATGTCGAAACGTTTCCGTTTCCTAGGTGGCCGAAACAATACACCGAAACGATATTTTGATCCTTGTTCATTGGTATTCTTTTTCGTTTAAGTAGTCTTCTCCTTTGTATACTTTGATGTTCTCTACTTTTTTTGAGTATTCTTCTTATTCTTAATATTCTAGTTTTTTTTTTTTCTGCTCCTTCATTTTAGTATTATTATTCTTCTTCTTGAATTCGACATTCTTCTTTTTCTTCAATTGAATATTCTACTTATTTTTTTTTTTCAAATTCTCAATATTTTTCTTTTTTTTAATAGTATTCTTTTCTTTTTTTCTTAATATTCTTCTTGTCCTCATCGATATTCTTCTTTTTCTTTTGCGTATTCTTCTTCTCAGTGTTTTTCTTCTTCTTCTTCTTCTTATTTTAGGTATTTTTCTTCTAAGTGTTCTTCTTCGTTGTAGAATTTTTGTCTACATTGTCTTATTCTTCTTGGTATTCTTTATCTCGATATTGTTCTTTTTCTTCCTCTCTTTCTTGGTTTTATTCTTCTCATATGCTTCTTCACCTTCTACTCAGTATTCTTATTCTTCTTGCTACTCTTGTTCATCTTCACAACATTCTTTTTTTTATTTTTATTCATATTATTAGGATTCTACTTCTTATGGGCATTCTTCTTCGATATCTTCATCTTTTTTCTAAGTTTTCTTCTTCTTCTAAGTAGTCTTCTCCTCTGTATACTTTGGTGTTTTTTTTCTTTTTTTGAGTATTTTTCTTATTCTTAGTATTTTACTATTTTTTCTTCTGCTGCTGCTTCAATTCAATATTCTTCTTCTTCTTCTTCCTTTTCAATTCATTCATATTCTTTTACTTCTTTTTCAATTCATCCATTCATTCATCATTTCTTCTTCTACTTCAATTCAATATTCTTCTCTTCTTCTTATTTTAGATATTTTTTTTCTCAGTATTTTTATTTTCTGTCTTTTTCTTCATCTTCTTATTTTAGATATTTTTTTTCTTAGTATTCTTCTTCATCGTCGTAGAATTTTTTCATTTCTTCTTAGTTGTCTTATTCTCAATATTATGTTTTTCTTCCTCCCCTTCTTGGTTTTATTCTTCTCAACATGTTTCTATTTTTTCTTCTTGGTACTCTTGTTCATCTTCTTCGTATTCTTCTTTTTTTCATTCTTGTTCATGTTCTCAATATTCTACTTCTTCTAGGCATTCTTCTTCGATATCTTCTTCTTCTCTTAAGTATTCTTCTACATCTAAGTAGTCTGCTCCTCAGTATACTTTGGTGTTCTAATTCTTCTTTTTAGTATTGTTATTCTTCTTGATATTTTACTTATTCTTCGGTTCAATATTCTTCTCCTCCTCCTTGAATTCAACATTATTATTCTTCTTCCTTTTCAATTCATTCATTTTTTGCTACTCCTTTTTCAATTCTACCGTTCATTCATTCTTATTCTTCTACAATTTAATATTTTTTTTTGTTAAACTCTCAATATTCTTCTTCTTCGGATAAACATTCTTTTCATTTTTCTCAGTATTCTTCTGTTTCTGTTTCTTCTCCTTGTCAATATTCTTCTTCTTTTTCTACTTTCAGTCTTATTCTTCTTAATATACTTCTTCTTATTCTTTTTCTTGGTACTCTTGTTCGTCTTCTTAGTATTATTCTTCTTTTTTCAATTCTTATTCATGTAATCAATGTTCTACTAATCCTGAGTATTCTTCTTTGTTATTTTTCTATTTCTAAGTAGTCTTCTCCTTTGTATACTTTGGTGTTCTTCTTCTTCTTAGTGTTCTACTTATTCTTCAATTCAATATTCTTCTTCTTCTTCTCCTTGAATTCAGTATTCTTCTTCTACTTCTCCTTGAATTCAGTATTCTTCTTCTTCTTCAACTTGAATTCAGTATTCTTCTTTTTTTTGAATTCAACATTATTCTTTTTCTTTTACCTTTTCAATTCATTCTTTTTTGGCAACTTCTTTTTCAATTCTTCCATTCATTCACTCTTCTTTTTCTTTTACAATTCAATATTCTACTTATTTTTTTTGTCAAGCTCTCAATATTCTTCTTCTTCTTCTTAGTAGTATTCTTTTCCTTTTTCTTAGTGTTCTTATTCTTCATTTCCTCGTTGATATTTTTCTTTTTTTGTCTCCTTGTTGATTTTCTTCTTCAGGGTATTCTTCTTCTCAGTTTTTTTCTTCGTCTTCTTATTTTAAGTATTCTTCTTCATCATAAATTTTTTTTCTTAGTTGTCTTATTCTTCTCAATATTGTTCTTCTTCTTCCTCCCCTTAGTTTTATTCTTCAAAATATGTTTTTTGCCTTCGTCTTCTTTGCAATATTCTTCTTTTTCTTGTTCATTTTCTCAATATTCTTCTTTTTTTTTTCATTCTTATTCATGTTTTTAGTATTCTACTTCTTCTAGGCATTCTTCTTCGATATCTTCTTATTTTTTTTAGTATTGTTCATATTTTGGGTAATCTACTTCTTCTTCTTCCTCCTTTCAATTCATTCTTTTTCTTCTATTTCTTTTTCAATTCATCTATCCATTGATTCATCATTCTTCTTCTTTAATTCAATATTCTACTTGTTTTTTTTGTCAAATTCTCAATATGCTTCTTCACCACCTTCTCATATTTTTCTTCTTGTTCATCTTCTCAGTATTCTTTTTTTTTTTTTTTCATTCTTATTCATGTTCTCAGTATTCTACTTCTTCTAGACATTCTTCTTATTTTTCTAAGCATTCTTCTTTGGTATTCTTTTCCTTCTAAGTAGTCTTCTCCTTTGTACATTTTGGTGTTCTTTTTCTTCTTTTTTGAGTATTCTTCTTATTCAGTTCAATATTCTTCTTCTTGAATTCAGTATTCTCCTCCTTCCTTTTCAATTCATTCTTTTTCTTTCACTTCTTTTTCGATTAATTCATTCAGTCTTCTTCTTCAATTCAATATTCTACTTATTTTTTAATTAAATACTCACTATATTTCTCCTTCTTAATAGTATTCTTTTCCTTCTTACTTCTTATTTTAGGTATTTTTCTTAGTATTCTTCTTCTTCGTCGTGAAATTTTTTTCTTCTTATCAGTTGTCTTATTCTTCTCAATATTGTTGTTCTTCTTCTTCCTCTTCTCAGTTTTATTCTTCTCAATATGTTTCTTTGCCTTCTTCTCATTATTCTATTTCTTTTTCTCAATATTCTTTGTCTTCTTGGTACTCTTGTTCATCTTCCGTATTCTTCTCTGTATTCGTCTTTTCTTTTTCATTCTTATTCATAATCTTAGTATTCTACTTTTTCTAGGCATTCTTTTTCGTTATCATCTAAGTATTTTTCTTCTTTTTCTTCTAAGTAGTTTTCTCCTTCGTATACTTCGGTGTTCTTCTTTTTTTGAATATTCTTCTTATTCTTAATATTATTATTATTCTTCTTCTTCAATTCAACATTTTTCTTCTTCTTCTTGCTATCTAATTCAATTTTTTCTTCTACTTCTTTTTTTATTCATCCGTTCATTCATTCTTTTTCAATTCAATATTCTATTTCTTATTTTTTTGTCAAATTCTCAATATTCTTTTGCCTCTCCTTTTTCTCAGCGTTTTTCTTGTTTTTTTATTTTAGGTATTCTTCTTCTTCTTCTTCTCAGTTGTCTTATATTCTTCTCGGTATTCTTTTTCTCAATGTTGTTCTTCTTCCTCCTTTCTCAATTTTATTCTTCTCATTACGTTTCTTCGCATTCTTCTCAATATTCTACTTATTCTTCTTGGTAGTTTTGTTTATCTTCTCAGTATTTTTTTTTTTTTTTTCATCCTTATTCATGTTCTTAGTATTTTACTTCTTCTATGCATTCTTTTTCTGCTTCTTCTTTGGCATTCTTTTGCTTTTAAGTAGTCTTCTCCTCTGAACACTTTGATGTTTTTCTTATTTTTGGATTATTCTTCTTATTCTTAGTATTCTACTTTTTTTTCTTTTGTTTCTTTCTCAATTCAATATTATTCTTCTTCTTGCTCAATTTAGTATTCTTCTTCTTCTTTGTCTTCTAAAGTATTTTTTTCTATTTTTTTTTCATCCTTATTCATGCTTTGAGTATTCTACTTCTTCTAAGTATTCTTCTGTGATTTTATTTTTCTTCTAAGTAGTCTTTTCTTCTATATACTTTGGTGTTTTTCTTCTTCTTCTTTTGAGTAATTTTCTTATTCTTAGTAATTCTACTTGTTCTTCTTTTGCTTCTTCTTCAATTTAATATTCTTCTTCTTGAATTCAATATTCTTCTTCTTCTTTGTTTTCTAAGTATTCTTCAGTATTCTTCTCCGTCTTTTAAGTATTTTTGTTTGGTGTTCTTCTTCTTCTAAATAGTCTTCTCTTCTGTATACATTGGGGTTGTTCCTTTTTTTTTTTTTTTTGAGTATTCTTCTTATTCTTTGTTCGTTTTTTTCTTCAATTTAACATTCTTCTTCTTCTTCTTCTTGAATTCAACATTCTTATTCCTTCTCAATTCTTTGTTTTTCTTCTCCTCCTTTTTCGATTCATCAATTCGTTCATTCTTCTTCTTCTTTAATATAATATTCTACTTTTTATTTTTGTTCAAATTCTCAATATATTTCTTCTTCTTAGTAGTATTCATTTTCTTTTTTTTTTTGTATTCTTCTTCTTTCACGTATTCTTCATCTCAATGTTCTTTTTCATCGTCGTAAAAACATTTTTTCTTCTCATTATTTTGTTGCTCAATATTGTTGTTTTTCTTCCTACCCTCGAGGTTTTATTCTTCTCAATATAGTTCATCTTCTGCGTATTCTTCTTCCTTTTCTTTTCAATATTCCTTTTCTTCTTCTCAATATTTTTCTTCTTATTGGTACTCTTGTTCATATTCTCATTATTTTTCTTCTCTTTTTTCATTCTTATTCATGTTTGTTGTATTCTAGTTCTTCATCTTCTTAGTAGTCTTCTCCATTGTATATTTCTTCTTTTTTTGAGTATTTTTCTTATTGTTAGTATTCTACTTGGTTTTCTTCTGCTCCTTCATTTCAATATTCTTCTTGTTCCTCCTTCTCAATTCATTATTTTCCTTTTACTTCTTATTCTATTCATTCATTCATTTATTCATTTTTCTTCTTTTTCTTCAATTCTATAGTCTACTTATTTTTTTTTTGTCAAATTCTCAATATTTTTCTTCATATTAGTGGTCTTTTTTTTCCTTTTTCTAAGTGTTCTTTTTCTTCTTCTTCAATGTTTTTTTCGTCTTCTTATTTTGGGTTTTCTTTTTCTTTTTCGTCGTAGAATTTTTTTCTTCTTTTTTGTTGTCTTATTCTTCTCAATATTCTTTTGCTCAATATTATTGTTCTTCTGCCTCGCCTTCTCAGTTTTATTCTTCTCAATATGCTTCTTCACCTTTTTCTCAGTATTCGTCTTCTTCTTAATATTTTTCTTTTTGTTGGTAATCTTGTTCAGCATCTTAGTATTCTTCTTATTTTTTTCATTCTTATTCATGTTCTCAGTATTCTACTTCTTCAACGCATTCTTCTTCAGCATCTTCTTCTTTTTCAATATCTTCTTCTTCTTCGTGATAGATTTGTTGTTCTTCTTCTTCTTCTCAGTATTCTTTTTCTCAATACTGTTGTTTTTCTTCCTTACTTTCTTGGTTTTATTCTTCTCAATATGCTTCTTCTTCTTCTTCGCATTCTTATTTATGTTTGCAGTATTCTACTTCTTCTAGGCATTCATCTTCTATATCTTCTTTGGTATTCTTGTTCTTCTAAGTAGTCTTCTTCTTTGTATACGTTAGTATTATTATTCTTCTTTCTTTGAGTATTCTTTTTATATTTAGTATTCTAATGCTTTTTCTTCTTCTTTTACTTCTTGAATTCAATAATCTTTTTCTTCTTGAATTCTATATTCTTCTTCATCCTTTTTAATTCATTCTTTTTCTTTTACTTCTTTTTCGATTCATCGATCCATTCATTATTCTTCATTTCAATATTCTTATTTTTTTGTCAAATTTTTAATATTCTTTTTCTTCTTAGTAATATTTTTTTTCTTTGTCTCAGTACTTTGATCAAACTTCTAAATAGGTATCCTACATCTGAATCAAATTTGTTCTGGTTAAAGAATCTATTTTTAGTTGCCTAGAACAATTAGGAGATTTTTAGAAGAAATATGGGGTTTTGCTTCTGGTGGCAACATTCTATTGGGTAGTATTCTTCTCAATATTCTTTTTCCCAATATTGTTGTTCTTCATCCTCTTCTTGGTTTTATTCGTCTCAATATGCTTCTTCGCAATGTTCTCAATATTCTTCTTCTTCTTGCTACTCTTGGTCATTTTCTCAACATTCTTCTTCCTTTTTTTTTGTTCTTATTTATTTCTCAGTATTCTACTTCTTCTAAGCATTCTTCTTCGTCTTCTACGTATTCTTCTTTGGTATTTTTCTTCTAAGTAATCTTCTCCTCTGGATATTTCGGTATTCTTCTTTTGAGTATTCTTCTTATTTTTAGTATTCTACTTGTTTTTCTTCTTCTTAGTATTCTACTTGTTTTGAGCATATTTTGGTAAGCGAGACAAGTCACAAGAATTTTAGTGATTAGGTTGAGTCCATTTGATTTTACTCGGCCTTTTTATGAGTTGTAATGCAGTGAATGGAATCATAGTGTGTAATATTGACATGTCTGTTCCTTTTGTTTTTCTGTTTATCTCAGCTTATATGCACAGATGCTCCTGCATCCAGCAGTATGGAAGAAACTCATAATACATTAAAATTTGCAATAGTGCAAAATGTTTTGGAATCCTTGCATCACGTAATGAGGTTTGCTATGACATGGGAAAATGCTCTGATATTTGCGGAAGAATTTACAATTACAAGAATTTGGAACTCACTTTTGTTGTGCTATTTAAAAATTCATTTTTCAGAGGAAAATCCTGGATTATGAAGTATCAGAGGGAAATTCTGAAACAAGAACTTGATCAGCTAAGGAAGGGGATAAAATGCAATCAGGATTAGAGGAACAGGAAGAATCTAAGGTTGCTTATATGTACAGAGACCCTAAAGGCTAACAAAGCTAATATGTGTTTCTTCACAAAACACCATTCCTGGATATGAGCAACATGTCCAGTCATCAACAGGCATTATGTCGGCGAGAATGCATGTTCAATTCATAAAACGGGATTTGGTATACTCTGTTTTCACATTTTCTTTTTGCTTCTGCACTGATGATGTCACTTGAATAAGAAACATGTTCATTGCAGCATCTGTCTCTCTGTCTCAGTGTGTGTGTGTGTGTGCACATGTTCATGCCGCATCTAAATTTTCCTATGTTGATTGCAGTGAGGTAATTCTGTTGAGAACCTCTCCTGTATGCAGACAGATGCAACAAAAACTATTGTTATGTATTTGAAATCTATTTTAGTTTAACATCTACATCTTGTATTTCAATCTAGAAAACTTGAATGCTATGTTGATCTTTTACGTCTTTGTGGTTGTCAGAAGTTGGATGCTCTGTGTGATGATTCTTTGGCAATTCCATTGTCTGCTTTATCAATTCAGCTAATTCATGTGATTTTAGGCTCAAAGATATCAAGCTGGCAGTACAATCACTCAATCAACTCAAGCAGGTGAACTCGTGAGTGGTTCCTCCAGTGGTTAGAAACTGCTAACAGTATTCTTCTTCCACTATCTTTCCCATATGTACCATTACGATTTAAATTGGAAGCTTTTCAAAAATTATTGTGGGCTTGCATGGAAATTTGATGTAGACTGATAAGATGAAGGGGATGAGAATAGGGGAAAGAAAAAGGAGATTAGGGCAAAAAATGATAGTATCAATTAATCAATAATCAAAAAGATTTAATAAAAAGCTTAAATCAATTCTTCTATACAGGGAAACCACACCCCAAGGTAAAGACTCCTAACATAAAGGTAACACTAAAAAGATAACTACTAACTATTATCACATAAATAAATAAATCCAGAATATTTATCCGACTCCAACCAGATTCCCAACAAGATTGTTTCGTCACTTCACAGTTTATCTGAATTAAAGCACTTCGGACATTGATTCATGAATGTATGTTGTTTTTAGAGGCAATCTACGTGAACTGACTTTTGTTCCAAAATTGTACGCTAAGAGCCTGGTTTCTAGAAATTCATGTATCTCCCTATGCATGCATTTCTGAATATATATGTATTTCTGTGAGTAATATGTTAGTTCATATTTAAACAACTTTCTTGTTCAATTACTACAAAGTTTCTATTTTGATATACCTATCTTGATCATCTGTAGATGGTTAGTTTTCAGTTGTCATCTGTTTTGGTGGAGATTTGCTTGTCTGTACTATCTTTTTCATATTTGAGAGTTGCATGTTTGGAATTGCTATTCCAGTGCCACCGCTTTTATAGGAAGACATTGTTTGGTTTGACCTTAGTTTTATCATAATTTTTGAACTGCTTCTTCTTTAGTTTGGAGCTTAACATCTTACTTATTCTGTTGGACTATCTATCGGGTGGGATTGCAATGTCCAATGAAATGGATCTCCTTGTTTAGCAAGTTAAGATGCTTAAAAATCATTTCTCCAACAGAATCACAGAATGCTACAAGCCAAATTAAATTAGAAGAAATGTTTTGGACACTTCATTAATTATTATTCTGATATTTCAGGTTGCAGCAGATTCTGAAACCATATGTCTATCCTTTTGAAACTAAATTCAACATGGTAAGAGGAATTATAGGTCTTTGACAGAAGAGTGTACCGGTACTTGAGTTTTTGAGATCTCAGGATCATTTACAGACTGCTCCACTAAACGGTTACGAGGAAACTCGAAACTTATTTGTCAGACCATTGTTATCAGCCCATATGTATTTAGCATTTTGACTTCTTGCTTTGTACGACATTCGATGACTTGTTGAAGATGTGCATTACATGTGTTGTAGAAATGTAGAACCCATTCTCTCCCTTGACTTTACACCTTTTGTATACCGAAGTGGAAGATTCTTCATTTTTCTTTGCATGAAAGTGACACTTCTTTCCTCATCTGTTATCAGGTTCTTCGTCAAGATCTGTTGACAGTGTTAAATAGTTAAGCGCAGAAATGCAGTCTCATGTCAATCTAATGTATTCCAGCTTTTGACATCTGAGTTATCTTTGGAGTCTGGTTAACTCCAGCTCCATTTTATTAAAAATAGTAGCAGATATATGCCTTCCTAAATGTCCTGTGAAGAGAGCTCGTCTCCTACATTGGAAGATTGGTTCCATTCAAGGGAAGCTTTTTTTGCATGGAGATTGGTTTTGGGTCGAGTGCCTCTAACATGGTATCAGAGTTGGTACATTGGAAGATTGGTTCCATTCAAGTGTGTTTCTGAAGAATCTATTCAGGTGATCATTAGAACATTAAGATTCTGGCATACTTAACATTATTTTGATTATGGGCTATTGACATGTCACTAATATATTATTGCTCTGCCACAATACAATTATCACTTCCCTAATTCAAATAAGTTGAGATATTCACGCCATAAGAAATTTTTATATGTTCCACTTCTAGTGCCGTGTCATTCAAACAAGGGATAAAGGTCCTCTATGGGTCCAATCCTTTGGCCTATAAAAAACCTCATTCGTTGAATTTATAGAGAAATTTGCAAATTTTCTATTCCATTTGCTTTGTTGGCATTACAAGAGCAAATTTTGCAAAAGTAATTAACAAGGTGTCCTACTACCTTCTTGTATGCTTGCCACTCAGTGGAATATTGATTGGGTGACCTCTCTCTCTCTCTCTCTCTCTCTCTCTATATATATATATATATATATATATCATTCAAAACTCAAAAAGGGTGAAACTATTCCAAGATGACAAAAATATGATGCCACCAAAACTCAATTGAAAATCAAGTTGAAATTTCAATGGTTTTCATGCAAAGATATTTTATTTCCCCGTGAATCTCAAATCCTTTTCATCGAAAGTTGTGGCAAAAGATGACGAACAAAAAAGTGATGAACTACGTTTATCCCTTAGCTCGAAAGGGAGGATTTTTCACCACAAAGAGACTAATGACTGAATTAATGATATTACTTAGCTCTAAGTATTTAATCTAAATTTTTAATTTTGATATACTAATCCCATAATTAAACTAATTGAATTAATAAATTACGAGTAAATACGAATTCTTAGCCAATAATCCAACTTTGGGAGTAGACGTTAAGAGTAGTTCATCCATGGAACTTGTGCTAGAACTGGACATTTCACAGTTGATCATCATCTTCTTTACTAGATAGCAACTAACCTAACCATTCTAGACCCTTCAATTCCTATCCTCTTTACACGTGTCCCCTACTCCTCCCCCTCCCCCAGATATTTCTTCATCACCTCCATAAATATCCACTCTCACTCTCCTCTTCACTCACACAATCTTCAGAAAACCTGATATCTCTATACACTAGCCTTTCAACCTTCTCCAGCATTACAATGGCAACCATGGCCACAACCTTGCTCTCTTCAAAGCTCAAGACCAGTTTCTTAGACCAATCATCCTTTTATGGAGTCCCAATTTCATCTCCAACCAGCGTACAACCCATTAGGGCCAACAACCCACAAGCCCTCTCTGTCTCCATGTGTCTTTCATCACCTCCGTATGATCTTAAATCCTTCATTTTTGAACCCATCAAAGAATCGATCGTTTCTCGTGAAATGACCCGTCGATACATGATGGACATGATCACATACGCCGACACCGATGTTGTCGTCGTCGGTGCTGGCTCTGCTGGACTCTCTTGTGCGTATGAGCTCAGCAAGAACCCATCCGTACAGGTAATCTGATTTCCATCTTTTCTAAGAAACTTATAAAATTGTGTTTTCTCTGGGAAATGATTCAATCTGAAGTAGAAATCAATAAATTTATAGTCTCCAACATACCCAAACAAATTCGTGTTAGAATGAAAAAGATGGAAGGTGGGTTTCTTTCTGTTCATGCAACAAAACTAACAGAACCTCAATTCCGAAGTTTCAGGCTCAATTACTTTTCACTAGTCAGCATGCCACATTGATAAGGTTGAAAGGAGTAGTGGGCATAAGCCTACACAATAATATTTTTTGGGGTTGACTATCTGGATTCACTTGTCATAGTGCTCATATCTTTCTTTACTACTTCATTAATTTTTGGCAAAAATTAATGAATGTGTGTCTGAATATATGTCTATTATTGGTACTTTTGTCTCTGAATAGGTGGCTATCATTGAGCAATCTGTGAGCCCTGGTGGTGGAGCATGGCTAGGTGGCCAACTCTTCTCAGCCATGGTGGTTCGCAAACCAGCTCATCTCTTCCTCGACGAAATTGGCGTAGACTACGACGAGCAAGACAACTACGTCGTAATCAAGCACGCGGCTCTGTTCACTTCCACAATCATGAGCAAGCTCTTGGCTCGGCCAAATGTGAAGCTCTTCAACGCTGTTGCCGCCGAGGATTTGATTGTGAAAGGAAACAGAGTCGGTGGTGTTGTGACGAATTGGGCCTTGGTTTCGATGAACCATGACACACAGTCCTGTATGGACCCAAATGTCATGGAGGCCAAAGTGGTGGTTAGTTCATGTGGCCACGACGGTCCGTTTGGAGCCACCGGTGTTAAGAGGCTGAAGAGCATTGGGATGATTGATAATGTGCCTGGTATGAAGGCGTTGGACATGAATGGTGCTGAGGATGCTATTGTGAGGCTCACCAGAGAGGTTGTTCCGGGAATGATTGTTACCGGAATGGAGGTTGCTGAGATCGATGGAGCTCCTAGAATGGTAATTTTTTTCCAGTTTGTGGTTCTGTTTTTAACAGTAATTTGTTGTAGATTTTGCAGGCATACTCTGTTTTTTTCAGGCATACTATATCTAAGATCCGAGAAAATATTGACTGTCGTGTTAAAAACATGCCCATCCTGCCATCCATATTGATGGTGTAATTAGACATATGAACAGAAAACACGAATCATATAAACAAGTCTGAATCTAAGCTACAATGCTCGTGAGGATTATGGAAAGGTCCTTGGGGAATTGGGGTAACTTGCACAGTGTGGTTCACCAGGAGCTTGGGTAATCCACCCTTCAATGGAAGCTCTTGCTCCTTGGATCTTTATTCATCATCTTTGTGAATTACAGGAAGATTCTGATATATTTTTTTGTGGCTTCGCCCATCTCAATGGAGGCATTGTCCAGTATATATAGTCTAATTCCTATTTCTAAGGGATCTGTACCGAGATCCTTGCCCTTCATTCGAGGGATTGTCCTTGATTTTCAGAGAGGATCTTGGTTTGATGAGAGTTTTGCACCTTAGCTGTAGATTCCTGTTACTTCGGGAATGTGCCCTCAGTTTGCCAGTTGTTTCCTTCTCATTTCCTTTATTGTCTCCTCTAAAGGGAGCTTGAGAATTGGATCACCGATCTTTAGCTATCCTGTCTGACCTCCTTGACCAACCTCCTTGTCTGAGCTCCTTGACTGAGCTCACACTTAGAGTTTATTCTAGTCATCATCACATATAATGCGATAACTATCCCATGTTTAGAACTAGGGAACATAGTGGCACCGGTAACGACGAGGTGTCACAGTTACATTGAATATTTACTCCTGAGATAGCGATTAAGTAAAATACAAACTAATAAGCAGGACAATAATCCTCGAATCTTGTTCATAAGAACCTTAAAATTGATACTGATTACACAATGAAATGGTTGTGGCATTTCAAGGGGTGATCATACCCTCACTACACTAGTATATTAAGGTTATTAAAAAGCAGGTTATATATCATTTAAGTGGGTAATAATCCTTTAGAGAAAAAGGGCTTGTCCAGATTGGTTTGTTACAATAAAGTAATTTCAAGTGCCTTGCCGTAGCTTTTTGGTCATTCCATACCTTAAGATTCTTCCCTTTTATGGGTGGTTTGTTAGTTTTCCTCAAATATCTGAGAAGATATAACTATAAGAAGGAAAGATCGGATTACCTCTGGCTTATGCTTATATGACAAGAAGTGAGTGCCTTGTGTACTGGATAATGACTTTTTTATGTAGTCCGAAGAAGAAATTGTTTAAGATACTTAAAGATAACATAAAATTGGAGCAAAAATGAACTGTTAATTGAGTTGTTTGATGTGCAAAGTCAAGAATGATAAAGAAAAACTATGAATCTGATTGTGTTGATTAATGTGTTATATGGTGGTGGTGGTGGTGGTGGTGGTGATACAGGGACCTACGTTCGGAGCAATGATGATCTCTGGGCAGAAAGCGGCTCATTTGGCTTTGAAATCTCTGGGACTTCCCAACGCATTGGACGGGAACTATGTGGGCAGCATTCAACCTGAGCTCATTTTAGCAGCTGCAGATGCATCTGAGATTGTTGATACTTGAAAATAGTTGTATAAAGCTTTGAGTAATAAAGAGAGGAACGAAAAGAATGTAGTCCTCTAGAACAATGGGTTATAGAGGTGGAAGAACATCGGTGAGACTCTACATGCTTTGGTCTGTGTCTGTTTTTTTGGTCTTTCCTTAGAACTTTATGTGCAAATGGTAGCATTTGGTGCTTTATTTTTGTTACATTTCTCCTGTTTTATCTTCTCTTGCTTGCCCTTAGTTGGGCCTTGGATCTCATGGTGTATGGTTTTCAATATTACTATTTGGACATAGTTTATGAGGTTGTTAGTTAATGGGTCGGATCATTAATCTGAAGAGAGGGAGGATATGAATGGTCAGGAGAGGAAAGAGGGAGGAATTTTTTTTGGTTGGGGGGGGGGGGGGGGGGAGACGACAGAGAGGAGTGAAGTGATAGAAACTGGCGGAATATTATTTCTAAGAGAGTGATGTTGCACCATAGGATCAAATATGAATTAATTGTTTTCTAAGTTAAGACGAACTTGACAAATTGATTTTTTCAATATTGATATATAACGACTCGAATAGTTGTTTTAAATAAAATAAAATAATCGTAAACTTTGGTCAATTTCAAGGAAGTAAAAAAAAAAAAATCAAGAACAAACTCATAAAATGAAAGCTGTTGAATACTTAAAAAATACAGTCACATCCTATTTTTTAGAAAAATTACAGAAATTGAATTTAAAAATTCTATTCACACCTTACAAAATACTTCAAACTTAGCTATATCCAAGTCATGAAAACCACAGTTATAAAATCAATAAAATAGAAAAAAAGAGACTCAACAGGAAGAATGGAGATAATAAATATCATTAACTATAATGGACAAAAATGAAAAGCAACATTTTGGAGTTTAGACAAAGCCATATATCATACCTTCAAAAACTTAAAACCAAAACCTTGCCAATGAATTTGTGAAGTCTCAATTATTTGACACTTGCATCTAAGTTTTGGGATTAATTGAGGAATTAGATCGTAACACCCTATGAAAATTGCCTCATTGGCAAAAGAAAAAATTTACCTTGCGCCAATTCCCAATAGTAACACACACACAATATATATATATATATATATATATATATATATATATAGAGAGAGAGAGAGAGAGAGAGTGGAGGATAATAAGTATTTTTATATGCATTAAAATAATGAAAATCCTTATATGGATTAAAATAATATGCACTTTTATATGCATAAAAAGTATTTTTATAGTCATCAAAAAAATATGCATTTTTATATACAAAAACTTGGGTTCAAACTGTTATATCATCAAGTTTATTTACCATGTTTTGGCAAAATTTTTCTGGGACTATAGTTTCTAGCCACTGTTTATAGTGTCATTCATAATGTCAGTCATTAATTTCAAGAATAAGATGAAACTTTAAACCTGCTTTTAAAGATTTTTTTTGACATCCTGCAATTCTTAATAAAAAAAAATAGGTATATGATCAATTAATTGATCTTCCACAGCATTGCAATAGAGACACCAAAGTGAAATTTTGCAATTATTAGTATTCCATGTGGAGGAAAAGCTATAAACATCTTCTCCTGCATAATCACAAAAACTGTCAAGAAGTTCTAGTGATTTGACAATAAGATTCAAAGAGAATGAATATGAGTTATGACTCATTTCTGTAACTTCTTGTCTTGAAAAATAAAAATCACTTTTTAATATGTTAGAATAAGATGAAAATTTTAATTGATTTTCTTTATAAATCAGATTTTTTTTTATTTGATTTATCATTTTTTTTAGGTGTAGTTATAAATTCAAATAATATTTGTTGACTATTTATAGTCGTCAAAATTCCTTTAGAATCAATTATTTCTATAGGTTCGATTAAAGATAAAAATGGTGTTCTTAAGATCACCAATTGATTTAAATTATCAATAAGAATAGAAGTGGTAGGAATATAAATTCCTTGATTACATATAAAAATATTAGAGAGTTTAAAATTTATATTTAATTTTGACCCATCAGCAACACTGACTAACTGAATAATTTTTTCAAAATATTTAGTTGGAATTAATCCTGCCTTTATATAGTTTATATCTACTTCACTGTTAACTAGAATAATAGTTTCGATAGTAAATTCAAAATTTATAACTAAGATAATTTTAACATATCATTTTTGATAAGTTTTTTTTTCTAATACATTTATGTATTTATTAGAAGACAATGTTTTATCATCTTGAATGTCACTTTCTTCAAGTGACATTTTTTCTAAGGCTAAAAGTCTAGCCTTTATGACTTTTATATCTTCTTTGATCTTAGTAATTTCTTTTCTTAAATCTAGAACCTCAGTAGGCAAGGTTTCTTCCATTTGGGATAAATTTTTACTTTCGGTTCTATTAATAACTTCTTTTAAAGAATAAGATGGAGATAAATTAGGTCTCTTATCTTTCTCTTCTGGATTTATTTCTAAAAATTGTTCAATAGCTTTTCTTTTAGAAATTGGGTCCTGAATTTTATTTATAAGATCAAGAATAAAATTTTGTGACTTAGTTAAAGTGTTTATACTTAATTTTGTCATAGCTTTTTTGAAAACATAATAATAACATCTAGAAGCAACATGACCAATTTTTCCACACTTATTGTAACACTCTGCATTTTCTTTTATATATGTATATAGATATATAGTAAATAATTGTGGTAAAAAAAAATGTGGATATATGTAGTGATGTGTGTTTGAATTTGGTAGATTAGAAAAATAGAGATTTAAAATGTTAGTGAAAATAATAGTTGAAATTTGGTTTTAATAAGTGAAAATATGAAATTTTAGGTCCTAGAACTTGTATTAAATAGGTTTGGTGTAGAAATATGTGTTGGAGAGGTTTGGGATGGATTTGGTTGGCTTAGGAATGAATTGGAAATGGAAAAGGGACGAAGACAGGCTGTGAGCAGTGCACTGTTGCAACTTCAAGCTCGATTTAGACCTTGATGTAGTCAATATCTCTCAAAACTCAAAACATGAAAGTTTTAGATCTCTTTCGTATCATTCTATAGCATCTTGAATCATCTCAATCGGAGCATGGATGAGAGAGTTATGCTCATATAACGAAACGATGTCAAAATAGTCCAATTAGCTTCGTTTTGCATTTAATGTCTCCATTTGTATCCTAAATCAAAATATAAGAATAATGAGTATTTTTAGGCTTCAAATAAGTATAAAAGATTTTAAAAACACCCTTTATCACATTTTATTTGTAAATATCGCAAAACTTCATTAATAGCCGATTCAGATGGGTAAAATAAAAATTTTAGTGTTTCGGGTGTACGTTAACTTGGGTTTTGAGATAAATCATAAAAATAAATGTTTTTAGGTTAAAATAACATTAAAAATGAATTCAGAATGTCGACAAACCTTAGGGTAGTCATATGGATCAAATTGGAGATTCTTAGTGGTAAAATCGTAAATTTGAAGAAACCCAAAACAACCTGTAAACAGTGTTTTTTGGGGCTGCTATGTTTTAAACTCATTTTCATCTCATTTGCTCTCATTTTCTTCACTCCCCTCACACCTCTTGAAACCCTAGAGAGCATTAGAGAAGAAGAAAGGAAGGAAAAAACAAGAGATTTAGGGGTGATTCAAGATCAAATATTTTTGTTCTTCACTCCAAAGCTAAGGATTCAAGGTAGAGATTTTCTCTCATTCACTTACATTGAGACTAGGGTATTTATATATGTATGTTTTGGCTATCAATGATATATATATGCTATGGAATTATCCTCTCTTAGGCTTTTTGCAAGGATTACATGTTTTGAACAAAATAAGGTTTAATACTCAAGAAATCTCTTTTCTAGTTTTAAAATCCTAATTTTTGGAGAGTGATGTATTTTCTTCCTAAATGCTTTCTTTATTATGAATTTTGAAACCTTAGTGCTTTGTGTTGGGTAGAAAAATGATGTTATTGTGATCTCATGTATTTTCTTAGTTGGTTATGAAATTGTTATATGATATATTTTGGGGATTTTAGATAGATGTTTGTAAATTGAGATAAATGTTAGAATTGTATGTTTGGTTGGGTTGTTTGTGATGCACATGAGTAAGAGGTTTCTTGTAAGAATGCTTGGGAAATAATGTAGTGATTGGTGAGAGGTTCCATGTAAAGACGTTCATCAATTTTCAAGAGGTTCCCGGTAAGGATGCTTGAGAATCAAAGGTGACCTAAAGGGGGTGGAGGTTACCACAAAGTATGCCACCTACCGAAAGAATTATTGAGAATTGTTTATGACAATTAATGATTATTATTTGTATGTGATGCTCGTTTATTTATTTAAGCAATGTTTTTAAATAAACTTTAGATCCTTTTTAAATATCACTGCTTTATTTCAAATTATGTATCTATGTTATGTTAAAATTGAGACCGACCGTTTTAAATGTTTTTCTAAACCTTGTATGAGTTTGGGAGAATTTTTCTATAGAGCTTCGTGCTCACCCCCTATCGCTAACATTTTTCAAATTACCCGCTTGAGGAGGAGGACGTAAGGGTCGAGGAGCCCGCTACTTGGGAGACTCCACTGGACGGGAGTGTGAATCTCGAGGTGGACGCATAGAGCAACATCCTTTCCTTTTGTACTAGACTAGAACATTCTTTTGGAACATTGTGTAGTTTAGCTTCTTTTGTTTATTCCGCTGCGCTTCTTTAATTAATTTTTGAGATGTAATAGCAATGACTTAAGGTTATTCTTTTGGATAATGTTGTAAATATTCGTGGATGACAAATGAAGTCTTGTTTCTTAAGAGATTATATTATTGCTCTCATGATATGAATGATTTTAGAATATAATGTCGTCCAGGGTGTGTTTTGGGGCGTTACACTTATAACATTTAATAGTTATGGAGTCTTTTTCTTTAAAGACCTTGGTGGAGTGGTTAGAGTTGCTTTCTTGATTCCTTTTATGAAAAAGTTGATTATTTGTCAGAGTGTCCTTGTTTGAAATAGTCAAATTTTTTTCATTAGTAGATGCATTAATTATTGTACTAATTTGTTGATCTTTTATGAGTTCAATTTTAGAAATAGCATTTAATTTTTTTATAAACTCAGCTTCTGAAAAATACTTTATTAATTCATTTAGCTGCTTAGCATTATATGGAACAAAATAGGTTAAAAACCACTGAACAAAAAGAATTATTTTTCTTTCCCTTTTTATATAAAAGTGAAACATTTCTTTATAATTTTAAAATTCTTCTGAACTTATATTTTTAAAAAATTAATATCTAAATTCTTTATATTTAGGAAGATAAAATCTTCATTACATGTGTCCTTTATCATTTGGAATGTTCTTGAGTCTAATTCCATAAAAACTATATTTGGAATCCGAATTCGGATGGGGTTAAATCAAAATTTTTATCAAAATCTTCTTCTTGAGAAGATATATTAACAGGTCAATAAATACCATGTGGAATATTATTTTTTGAAATTTTTATTCCTTCAATTATGGGTTCTTTATCTCTTCTTCGATTTTTGACCGAGGAAGTAGATTTTCTTAAAGGGACAAAAGGTGTATTATAATCTGATGAAGTTTCTGATTTATCAAAAGATGGTAAATAATTTATAGAATTTATTCTAGCAAATTTTATGGTAACATCACCCTGAGATGATTAAGCAATTTGAGTTATTTCGTTATTGATTTCTAGTTCTTTAGGAACCACAGACTCTAATTGTCAGGTGTCTGGAAACTAAATATCTGACCATTTAATGATTTTTGGGACTTCAATTTTATTTTTAACCGTATTAGTTTCAATTAAAGTGGTTTGACCTTTAAGGTTCAAAAGTTTAGCTTCAGGACATAGAGTATTCATAATTTTATAATATACCCTATAAGCAAACACAATTATATATGTGCCTTCTTTATAATTATAACCATAAGATTTTATATGACATGTTAAAGTATCTAAAATATTTTTATCAAATAAAGATACAGATAAATTTAAAAAACAGTTAAAATAAACTAGACCAGTACTTAAGTTGGATTGCATAACACCCATTAAAGACTGATCAAAATTAAGACATCTAGCATCTCTTAATGCTAACATAAAAGAGACATTTAATCTGTGAAGAGTTAAAGGTTTTAAAACAACCTGTACTAAACCAATATGTAAAAATTTATAATCTTACTCTTGAGCCTTTAAAACTTCTCGTTCAGTTAGTAGTTGTAAAATATCTTCATTTTGATTAAAAGGAACAGTCATTTTAATCGTTTTAATAGTAAAACTCGATTTAAAATTAAACGTGCCAATATTATAAATCTTCTTAGTGGGGTACTGGGGTATATCCCAATTTTGTAATTTATTTTTAATATCAAAGAATTATATTTCTTTCATATTTTAATATAGTCATCTTTATGATTAAGTTTAAATTTAAATAGGTTTAAAGTCATAGTGGTATTTCAAAAGTTTTTCTGTTGAATTATATGTTTCACTATTACCTTCTTCAAGTTACTACTGTAATTCGTCTTTTAATTCTGTTACAGTCCCGCTACTGTGACAATTGTTATAATAATCTTGAAATAATAACGTTCTCAGCATCCTATCGTGAGCTAAACCTGTTCTAGTGAATTTTTTCAAAATCTTATTCTGTTAACGATACCGAGACCAGAAACATGCCATCAAAACGCCTAACAATTACAAAAAAACGGCTAAAATGGCCTAACATCCCACATGCCACCAGACATAGAACTCTACAGGAAAAATTTCATGCGAACACGAATTCAACAAACAAAAAAAGCTATCAGAATGATTTTATTATCACAAAATTATTTTCACAATATCAAAGTAAGAGTAGTCTATCAGAGTTAAATCACAATTACATAAGCAACAAAAATTAGTAATAGATCTGCATATAAATCAACAGAATAAACTTAAACTACCATTCACTTGGCTCTGATACCAGAAAGGGGGAGGATCGATGTATCTACAAAATAAAGAACTTTTATTAATTCAAAAGTGTATTTACAGAGTAGAGTCTACTTATAGTAGTAGACTAGGAGAATGAAGAATGAGAGTTTATACAAGAGAATGGTTCACCGAGGGTGCAAGAGAGAAGGAAGTAAGGAGATGGTCAAGGGAGTAAGTAAAGAAGTGGGTGAAGGAGAGAGGATAAGGTTTGGGGGCAGTGCTCCACAAGTCGGGCCTGCACCCTTATTTATAGAGCCGGACATGAAATCCGGATTTTAAAATAAAAAATATTATTCACAACTTTATACTGTTCCTAACTTTAATAATTTACAATAACGTCATTACATATGTCATAATTACTGTACATTATTCACAGTACATATAGTGACGTAAGTGCATACGTCACTTCTTCGTAGTGACGTCATGGCGTACGTCACATTGTTGTAGTGACGTCAGGACGTGCGTCATTTTTTCTGGGTCAACTTTATCAGAGAAATCAGTTTTATCTGATCATTTCTTGAAAAATAAAGCAGACAGCTCATTATCTTTGTCATCATGGAGATTTATCTCCATATCAACATTTAGCAAATCTTCATTAATTTCAATGTCACCTATAAGAGGGGTATATCTCTAGGAATCCATAAAGTCGTTATCAGAATTAATAGGAGTGGGAGATTTCCTATTTTCTTCCTCAACTTTATCTTTCTCTTTGCCTTTTATGGCAATTGTAGGAGTGTTGACAAGATCCATCTTCTCTGTTTTGCTCATGCCAAATGTAGACTTGATCTGAAGACGAAATTCCTCCATAACTGTTGCTTTAAGCTGCTTAGAGTTTAAATGGGGTTTCTCCTTTTTAATTAGTTTTTTAAGAACTTTCACAGGATTTAAATTAGTTCCAGTATTTATACTGGTAGAGGGAACCATTGATGTAGAAGATGAAGCTTTATCAATTGAAGATTTATCTTTTTCTTTATCTATGTCTTTAAGACATTCTTCAATAGTCTGACATTTAGCATCAGTATTATAATTATTCCAGAAACGAACTTGATATTCCCCGATTAACCTAAGGTGTCCATTATGATTATAATCACAAGCCAAAGTCCACGCCCAAATCCATGGAATAAAGAATTCAAGCGAGAAATTTATATTTGGCTTAGTTGTTATATCATTATCCTTTAAGGATGAACTTTTGTTTTTATGCAAGTCAAATAATTTCTTTAGTTTTTCAGGGTATATCCTATCAATAGCACCATGAATTTTCCACCAATCATAAAACCAGTTCAAAATTTTCGTACAAGTTTCAGTGAATTGAAAGAACCATGTATGCTTTAAATTTATAGCTTCATATAAAAAAATATTATTCCATACAATAATATAATCAAAATAGTATACTCCGTATACAAAGTTTTTCTTAGTGTTCTGGATAGTGAGATTAAGACCCCATTCTTTAGTAGAAATTACCCTTAATATGAGGGCTTTACTATATTGAGGATCTTTATAGTCCTTATCATAATTATAGAATCTTTAGAATTTAAAAGAGTCAGTTTCAATTAAAATATTTTTATAAATATTCTCTATTTTTATTTCCAGAGTATAAATAGGCATTATCTAAAGTCATAAACCTTCCAACAATATAATATGGATCAATTAAACAATTTTCATATTCATAGTCAAGAGCCATTTTACTGCTATAAGCAGACAGAGTGTATAACTCTGTATAGTTTAGCTTGGGCTTAGCTATAAGAGCATTTTTAATAGATTTTTTAGATCGGATGATAGTATAACCGTCATTATCTTTATTTTCACTTTTATGTGATGAAGATTCACTTTTATGTGAAAAGCCTTCTTTAAGAAGTTGATTATTAACAGCTTTAAGCTTACTGGATTCAGTTAAAGGAGGATAATAAGCATTGACCTGCGCTCTACCATTAGGCCTTCCTCTGCCGCGGGTGCTACTCTGACCTCTATTCTTGAGAACCCTGCAAAAAATTCCCGAGTTAGAAAATCGGGAAGAAAATTTAATTCTCTTTTAACATATTCAATTTTAAAATGAAAAACAGATAAGATAGCCTGCCATCTTGCAAAAAATTGTTTAGATGCAATATTCTTGACATCCTATTCAAGTACATTTTTAGCAGAGCTATAATCAATTCTTAGTAGAAATTCTTGGTTTAATAAATCATCTTGAAATTTGCTAATACATTTAACAATAGATAAAATTTCTTTTTTAATAGTTGAATAATTTAGTTGAGTAGATCCTCATTTTCCTGAAGTAAATCTAACAAGTAATTCTTTAGTGGAATTAGGATCTCTTTGTTTAAGAATACCTCCATATCCTTTATCTGAGACATCAATTTTAACAATTTTAATCCATGTTGGATATATCAAAGAAAGACATGGTAAATATTTAGCTTTAAGCTTTATATTTTTTACTTCTTTTGTATGATCATCTGTCCAAGGAGATGGATTTTTCTAAAGTTGAAAATATAAAATAGTAGTGTCTTTAGCAAGATTTTGATAAAAGTCAGTTAAATAATTCAAACTTCCCAAAAATCTTTGTAATTGCCTTTTTTCTTTAATTTTATCCGAAAATTTGGATGCAAATTCAATATTCCTTTCAATTGGGATTATATTCCCTTGTTCAATGTAATGACCTAAAAATTTGACCTTTAATTAGAAGAGTTTCATTTTAATAGCACAGAGCACAAGACCATTGGTTTTAACAATGTAAATGAATTTATTCAGATGTTTAAAATGATGATCAATAGAATCAGAAAAGATGAGTATGCAAAATACATAATAAGGATAAAAAAATATTATTCATTATATTCTGAAATTTAGAGGGAGCATTTTTAAGTCCAAATGACATAACATTCCACTCATAATGTCCAAAAGGAATAGTGAAAACAATTTTATACCTGTCTGCCTCATCAATTTGGATTTGCCAATAACCTGACTTTAAGTCAAACTTAGAGAAAATCTTAGCATTATATAATCGAGATAATAAATCTTTTTTATTAGGAATTGGATACCTTATCCATTGCAAAACTTTATTTAAAAGTTTATAATTTATAACAAGTCTAGGAACGTCTCTTTCCTTTTCGGCTGCATTATTAACATAGAAGGCTGCACAGTTCTAAAGGAAATAAAAAAAAAATAAGTCTCACTTGATTTTGTATAAGTTTGAATCAAAAGTTAGAATAATTTTTTTAAAATTTTTTATTAAAATTTAAATTTAAGTTTAAATTTGAATTTGAATTTGAATTCAGCATTATAAATGCTCAACACTTAAAAAGCGATTGACCTGGGTTATGATTCTTAACTAATGTTGATTGTTCATTGGGTTTACTTAAACGACGTCATTTTAATGCAACTCACCACCACTAGAAATGCAATATTTTTCCCTCTAAAACGCTCCGTAATCGAGACTTCTGTACAATTTCACTCTCAGATCAGTCAAGGTCCGTAACCTCCCAAAGGTACCAACTACTAATACAATTCCTAAAATTAGGGTTCACGATCTCTTATGAACCCTAATTTTATTGCCTCTGCCTATAAAATTTCGATTGCTTGTGCTCAGCTACGTTTCCTCCAAGTATTTTGACCTAATTGGTTTCCCTTTATATCTGTACAGATATATCTCAGACCAGCAGCTGCCAAAAATTAAAAGAGATGGAGGATATAATTGTAGCCATTCTTTCAATGCTTCTTGTTTTAGCATTAATTCCGCTTTATGTTTGGAAACGTCGTCAAGATTCTCGATCTTCCGACGAACCAGTAGAAGAAGATGTTCAGGTATAATTTTCCAATTTTTCTCTGATTTAATTGTTCAATATCAATATCATTTGCCTGGTTCTTCGATTATTGTCGATTTTGATTAGTGAAAACAGTTTAAATTTATGAGGAAAAAGAAATATTGTGACGTTTGATGATGAGTACTAGTTTGTTACCTGGAATCAATTTCAGGTTCGGCAGAGGGAAACTGTGGTACGAGCCACAGGTGCCCGTCGGATGCGTAGAAGACCAGCTCCGGGTGCCAGCACATCTTCAGGCCCATCAACCGTAGAGGGTTGGTGATTCTCTTACCTTGTGTTTTTTTTGGGGGGTTCCTCTTCATGATGCCTTTCAGTATCATTATGATTAAATACTATTCATTCACATTCGGGCTTCGATAACTGAAATATCCTTGCCTGCTAAAGGAGAAGTTTGAATCACCTCCTTGGTGAATGGTTGTGTATATTTTGGTGACTTTGAGTTATTTCCTAGTTTGTTGCTTTCTATGTCATTGGGACACAGCTCGTCAGCTAGGCTTCTTGTCATGTGGCGGATGGACCCTATATGCAATTTAATTGCAAAGCGAAAAACAATTAGGGTTTTGTGAAATAGGCTATTTGAATAATTTTTAGAATGTCCTATTTTGAGGGCATTCATGGTGGTCAAAGATTGCTTGGCTAAACTCACACAATCACCCTCCCAACCACCTTTCAACAAATAAGATTTTAGACCAAAAATAGATATTGCACGGACAGAGATATTTCCTTGTCATTCTTGTAGAGCATCTGCTGGGGTTTAACTCAGCAATAACAAAATGAAAGGATGAGAGAGTTATCTTTTACGATTTCTGTTTCTTTATCCTTTTTGTTATCTTTTGCTATTTACATAATTGAATGTTGCCACCTAGACAATGTACAAGGAATTATAAGTGTATTATACCCCATCTGCACAGCGATGAGGTGGGGTGATGCTAAATGAAGCTTTAAAGTTTGATTTTCTTGATCATTTTAGTATTCTAAGTAATTAATGTAATTTGTACTCTGCATAAATGTTAATATTGTATGTAGTGAATAAAAGCATATTTTCCATAAATGTGGGCACAGAAACTGTTGGGGGAAGTGATGAGGAAGTTGCTGAAGGTGAGGATTACACTGCTAAAGCATCAAAGAAAAGGGAAAAGAAAAGACAGGAACGGGAAGCACAACGTCAGGTCAAAATATTCCTAGTTCTTCATCATCTTCTTTTTCTGTCTTTGTCTTACTCTTCATTTTCTAGTTATGTTGTTTAGATGTCTATAGTTATTCCTTTTCTGGGCAACTTATCTCATGAAATGTTGCAATAATCCCATAAATATCGGGATTTATGGTCAAAACTCTTATTAAAAATAAGAGTGATGGTGAAACAAGTATGAGAGTACAAAATTGTTACTGTTAGTTGTCGATTCATTCCGTTTAAACTATGTATGTGTATTAAAGGAGGTCTAGTACACGAGGCTCCCGTCACTACAGGGCTTTAAGAGGGCTGGATGTACGTAGTCTTACCCTGCATATAGAAAGCCTATTTTTGCTATTTGAACCCTTGATGACGAGGTTACAATGAAGCAACCTTACTGCGGTGCAAAGGCCCGCCCTTGTAAAAGAATCACGTTTGTACTGTGCCTGTTGCATCCTTTTTCTGTGGGAGAATCAGTGGTTCTGTGTACATAGGCTTATTCCCCTCCTCCCAAAAAAAAAAAAAAAGAAAAGAACATTTTTTAATCTGTTCGGAGGCGTATAATTTATTTTGCAGGCTGAAGAGGCTTCACGTGATTCACGACAAACAAAGCAAGACCGCTATGCAGAAATGAGGAGAAGAAAGGATGAGGAGCGTGAAGCTCAAGAACGTATGCTGGTTGGTTGACCTCCTATGCTTTCATGTGATTTTCAGGATTGGTTTTTTTTGTTAAAGTAATTAAATGTCCTTTATTTAGGAAGAAGAAGCCGAAGCTCAAAAGGCCCAGGAGGAAAGAGCTGCTGCAATAGAGTTTGAAAAGTGGAAAGGGGAATTTTCAGTTGATGGTGAAGGTACTACCGAAAATGAAGTGCAAGATGAGAACCAAGACTTGCTTTTTGATTTTGTGGAATATATAAAGGTGGTTTCTTGTTCTGATTTCATTGCCAACATGCATATAAGATCCCAATCTATTGGATGTGAAAAATCTTAATAGGAACCAAATTATGCGAGTAAAGCACTGTTAAATAAGAAATTTGTTTTCATAGTACACTTGCAGGAGTATGGACTAGGACCTACAGATATGTTTATGGATTGCATAGAGCATTAAAGTTCCCACAGATATGTTTATCAGTTTATGGGAGTTTGTGGCCTGATATTTTAGTGTATTCATGCAGAAACAGAAATGTGTACCTTTGGAAGACCTTGCTGCAGAGTTTAGGTTACGAACTCAGGTAACTCGTGTGCTATTTATCCTCCTCCCACCACCATAACAGCAGCAATCTTGGTGATTTATTGGATGTTAAATAATTGTTTTTCACCCCTTTTAAAGATGTATCTGCCGATTATAGGTTTTTTACTTCTTATAAATATGTTACCGTGCATCATGTTTGCACATTTCCCTTGTCAAAGTATATTGGGTTTATGCTGATTGATTTTATATCACTTCCTTATCACACCATGCAACTTTTGGTTGATGCAGGACTGTATCAATCGCATCACCTCACTGGAAACTATTGGTATAATTCTCTGTTCTTTTATGATTTTGCTTTTTCAAAATTCTTGCCTGCATCAACTTCATTAGTGAGTTGTTCCCACTGATGGGGCTAAAGTATTGTGTGACGTCAGTCTCTCAATAAATGCACCTTAGTCCAAACATGAGTAGTTCTATTTTCTAGATTACGCCATGCCTTCTTCTAAATTTCTTAATCTGCTTATCAACTCAATGTGTGAATTAACGCATGTTGACCAAAAAAATGTTATTTTATCTACTTTTGACACTATCTTAGGTATGATTTGTTGGAATTGGAATTAATGTTGTGCTCTCCTCAATGCCCTTTTTTCAAACTGTTGTTTTCTTGGCCGTCTACTTATTAACATGTCATTTCAGCCTTCTTTGTGATAATTGTTTATTGTTTCCCAAAAGTTTCTCCCATGTATGGTCTAACTGGTATTTTTGTAGAATCTTTTGTGAACGCATCACTAGGGTAGCTACATAGTTTCACGCTTCTATTTTCACCACAAAAACGCATTCCTTTGGGAGATTTCCTCTTATTTTCTCTATGTTAGCTCAGCTATGGTACTGAGGATCCTTTCTTCCTCCCCCCCATTTCCCACCTCCCCTCTTCCAACCACTAACAAAAGAGAGAAAAATCTCTTCCCTCTTTCACTCCATCTTAGTTTAGATTTCTTAGGACTCAAATGTACAACATGTAGGCTTATTGTGCTTTTTCTTACCATTGTTTAAACATATTAAGATGGCTCTTTCACTTAATACTGTCATCGAAGAGTGACACTGAATATTTTGTTCACATCAGGACGACTATCTGGTGTCATGGATGATAGAGGAAAATACATTTACATATCACAGGAAGAGATGAAAGCTGTTGCTGACTATATCAAGCGGGAAGGTAGAGTTAGCATCTCGCACCTCGCCAGCAAGTCCAACCAGTTCATAGATTTGGAACCGAAACTGCAGTTAGTAGAAGATATCAGCAGTGTAGAGGAGATAGCTGCTGCTTGATTTACTTCGGTGAATGTATAGAAATGTTTAGTCATCCTATACATCTCTATCTCTTGCATCACCTGATCTTATACTAGCTAAGAGAAGAGGAATAACTTTGTTTAGGCGCCTGGATGAAGATATCCAATGATTTTCTTTGTACTGTCAACACCAGGCCAAAAATAGGAGTAAACAATGAAAGTGCATAGTACCAAGTACAAGTGAACTTGATATTTTTTGACCTTTTCTATTGTCCTGTACTGGATTCATCTTAATCAAAACCATCTCGGAATGACACAACCAGAGCAACATTTGAGCTACAATAGGTTGAACATTGTGGGATAATGCACAATTCGTATCGTAACAATTACAGGGGGAGGTGAGATGGGGAAAAGTTTTCTTGCATATTGATGTCCTGGGATGGTCATGGTTCGGTTGTCTACCCGGCCCAAGACGCTCAGGGCACAAAATTCAGGGCCATACCAACAAAAATGGCCCAACACTTTTCTGGGCCAGGAGTATATTGGCACGTTATCTGGGACGGACCAGATGACCCGATCCTAGTGCAGCCCATGACCACCTCGGCTATTCTTGTAGTCTTGTTGATCTCTATGGGAGCTATAGGTTGTGCCCATTTCGACAGCATCTGTGCATATTCATCCTGACTTGATTTGAAATCAATGTCGCACCAATCCAAATTCAGGTAATTTCCTTCATGTGACTGCCCTCGCTTTGTTTTTTTATCTTAACTAGCATGGGGAGAGCATCTTTTGTGCGATTTATGGTATTTTTAATTTTTTTTATTACAATTTTATCACCCCTATCGTGACGTCTCTGTCACCCCTTCTCCACCACGACCCTGACCCGGGTATTATTATGCTTAAATTGGGAATAACAAATTTAAATTTAAGTAGTTTTGTGGGAATAGTTACATAAGCCGCATAAAATAATATAATTTGATGAGATCAATGCATTGTTATTAATAATTTTCATCATAATAAAAATCTAGTAATTAATGAGAAAAA
Source organism: Ilex paraguariensis (assembly GCA_963454935.2). Lineage (NCBI taxonomy): Eukaryota > Viridiplantae > Streptophyta > Magnoliopsida > Aquifoliales > Aquifoliaceae > Ilex > Ilex paraguariensis. Next base: position 324,130 of record CAUOFW020006625.1, on the reverse strand, counting down.
ATAGGCAAGATTTAGAACTCATATAACCAACTACATTTAAATATAATATAAAGATTTTCATGTCACATGCACACAAACCTTATAAAACTACTATAAATCATTAAATTACTAAATTTATCCAATTTTATATTCACCCTACTAGTAACTAAATTTATCCAATTCTATATCCACCACATTAATAACAAAACTTATCTCAATCTTCACATTTAAGACTTATTTCTATATCCATCTCACACAGTCTATATACAGAATATACTCAACTGGATTCCATTCTAAGTTTCTTTCATGCAAATTATTTTAATTGTCACTGTCTAATCTTTATCTTCTCCGATCTCATCTTCGGAATAATACTTGGATTTCACTAAATGCTTCTCTTTCTTCTTTTTTTAAATGCTAGTTGAAGGAATTTGTAGAGAAAAAGATCTTCACACGCAATTTCTTAATATATAGAAGGAAATCTCTTAGAGTCTTCATTAGATGTCGCACCTAAAACTAAGTTTTTTGAAAAGGTAAAGAAAAAAATCAAGTTTCCCTCCTCGAATCATACAATCTATACATAATTGTTTGTTTAGTTTTAATAGATAATCTAGTTGAATATGTTTTGTATAGATTGTGTAATAGAGGTGGCAAATGGGGTGGATTGAGTTAAATTGGATTAGACTAAAATAAATTCAATCTATTTTTCACTCACATAGTAAATAAGTTATAATAAGTTGAGTTTATAACGGGTTGGGTTAAACCCATAAACCCATAAATCTCACACACACACAATTACACCAAAATAAACACACACTACTACATCAAAATACACACACATTACTACACCAAAATACACACACATATTATACACACAGTACTACACTAAAATACGCACACACTTACACCAAAATACACATACTACACAAAATACACATACATGTACATACAATTAATACAAAATACACACACATATACTATTACACCAAATGCATACACACACTTGCACCAAAATACACACACACACTATTACATCAAAATACACACACTACACAAAATACATACATACTACTACACCAAAATACATACACACACACAATATTACATCAAAATACACACATACTACTACACCAAAATACATGCATACATGCACATACATACTATTACACTAAAATACACACACACATACTATTACACCAAAATAAACACACACTAATCAACAAAAAAATATACACAATGCCGCTCGCAAACACACAATCTTAATACAATGGGACATACAAACTCTTACACATTGACAAAATAAAAACACAAATACAATTACTATTCCATCGCATAACATATTTCATACTAATAATTCATAGCAATCCTTCATGATAACAAGAAATAATCCAAAAAAAGATACACATAACCATAGCATCATGTCTCCTTATGACAAGTTTAAAAAGAACATTACAAAATCTACTATAAGACATGCTATTCATTGTCAAATATTGTGTCAAACTTCACTTCTTTCTTTGACGAACCTTCTGTATCTTAAACCAAAACAAAAAAATTGATTATACTATAAGTCCCAAAAGTAAAAACTAAACGAAAAGTTGAATCAAGTTCACAATAATCACAAAAAAAACCTTCATATCCATTTTCAGCATCATTATTAGGTTCCACACCAACTTCATTCCACATCATTTGAAGAGCCACCAAATCCAGAAATTAATTTCTCAATGCCAATTGCAAATTCCTCCTCCTCATCTGAATCTTCTTGAATTGCTTAAAACAAGTGCATAACATGAAATTCTAATGTTGTAAATCTCAAAACAATTAATTATAATATTAGCAAGAAATTGCAAGAGTTAATTTTACCTTCTAAACCATGTACCCAATCTCGAGTACATAATAATGCCTCTACATTCTTCGGCAAAATTGAACTACGATATTTTTCAATGATACGACCGCAAATACTAAAAGCTTATTCTGAGGCAACTGTAGTAATGGGAATGCTCAACATATCATGGGCCATCAATGAAAGCTCTGGATATCGGGTCCTATTTGCTTTCCAAAAACTCAGATATCTCAACAAGATTCTTAAAGCAGCTGTAAGATTTTTATTAGAATGAGTTTTTAGGTTGACACAGCATCAAAAATTCATCTGTCGATATCATGCACACTACTTCCCTCATAACTAGTTTCGATAACTATTTCTTGTTACATTTTTTATTAGTATCTGGGCTGCCAATGTAAATCTATGTTTATAGCTACCTGGTGATTATGCTGTAACATTTCTCCGTAGTTCATGAGGCCTTCCAGTTCAGTGGTTTTTAATTCTTCTTTTATTGCAAACTGGTGGAATAGATTACAGGTACGCTGTTGCGAAAGCACAAAAACCCATTTCTCCTATAAATGCGAATGCAGGGCAGTTTGGAAGATGAGCAAAAGGCTTGAAGGGTCATGTCTCACAAGCCAATTGGCACTATTCAAGAAATTAGCCAATGATGTGATTTAGATTTTAACCAATGGCATATAGTTAGGCTTGCCTTATATGGCTTATGATTGACATGAAATTAGCGGAAAGGCCATGGAACAACAGTGCATCACAGCCAATGAACCTACGGTTTTGAGAGGGTGGAGCATTAGAACTAAGCAGTGATGCCTCAATAGCTTTTGGGCATTTCATGAAACATGTTGTAGGAATGTCACAACTGGTCAAAAAATATAACTCAAGTAATTCAATATCCAATCCAAGAAAAACAAATCTAATGCTAACAGAGAGGTAGAAAAGGGAAAAAAAAAAAAAAAAAAGTGGGGCATTTGATGCACCGAGACAATGTTTTGGGAAATTTCAATAAATAAAATTGGAGGGGACTCACTTTGCAAGCTTGAATGACGGGGAGATGTAAGATTTAATAGCCGAATTCCAGGTCGGAGTAGTCAAATTCCAGTCGGAGAGCAGCAGTGGTTAGACAAGCAGTGTAGTCAGTAGCGTCAAGAGACTCCGTCTAACAACTGGAGAGGTGGGGCTTATGTGTATTTATGATTAATTAGTTTTTAAGAAGGAAACCAATGCTAAATATTTTAAACCTGATTTAACCCATAAATTTAAACTAAATAATAGTACTCAATCCATTTTTAACCCAAATTAATAAAAATAAATACCCAATCCATTAATTTATGAGCGGATTGGGCGGGTTAGTGGGTTGTGGCAAGAATTGCCACTCCTAGTGTAAAGATAAGGTATAAAAAGAAACCCTAAAAATAAAGATTGAGATAAGTTTTAATGAGGTGAATATAAAATGGGGTGGATTTAGTTATTAATGGGGTGAATATAGATGAGAGTTGACTTAGTAATTTTATGATTTATAATTTAACGGGGTGAGAATAACCCTACTCAAATAAGTATAAAATGTCCTAATATGCAATGGATGTGCTCCCTACCCATAAGATTAAACTTTTAAGTAGGTACGTGTTTTAAACACACACACACACACACATATATATATATATATTGGAGTCTGTATCACTGGACTCTCATCTCCCAACATCTCACAAAATGAACCAAAATGGGGGCAGGCAATTTCACCCAAATGCACAGCCATTAACAGATTGTGTGAGATGGGTCAATCAAGGCATGCATGATTGTATGCTTTCTGGGTTAATATTCAGGTTTTTAAAGATGCAAGAATATTTCGAATATTCGTTTCATTTATCAAAAGTAGTTGGGTCAATCCTAAGTTTATTTTATATATGTATAAAATATATATACAAATAATACGCTCTATCCGTATTATTGAGCCAATTTTTAGACCACCTAAAGAGGTGGTATTATAATGTAGTTCAACTGTATTAGGTTATAATTCACTATTTTACCCGGCAAATAAACAAAAATATAAATAACTAGGTTATATTAATGATTATTTAGTCAATATGTAAGTAGTTCTCTATAATCCCACTCTTAATCATATGTTTTACTAATTACAGTGGGTATTATTCTTATCTAATACTTAATCTTGTATTTTATCGACTTATATAAAATTAATCTATATTAGTTATTAGTACAATCATTTCTTTTACTAAACAAACCCAACAAATATTACTATTGAAATAAAAAAAACTAACCTAATTAATATCCTACCGGAGACTTAATATACTAGCCGAATAATTTTGAGCAATGTTATTGAAATTTAATTGATTAATCTAATTTTATTATAACTTTTGATTGACTACGTATCCCATCAAACATTAAAATTTAGAATTACCCGTACTAAACATTTGTCATGCATGCCACTGCAACAAACACCAAAATCTCCCTCAATTCATTAACATTAATAAAGTTTATATGCAGCAGCCCATACAATACCCCTCCCTAGTTACCAGAAAACTAACTCCTTTTCTCTGAATTACTCTCTCTCTCCTCCTCCTCCAAATATGTCGTTAAAACTAGAGGAAGAGAATGGTGCTGAATAAGTCTTACTATTTTCTGTTTCTATTATAAGCCAATTGTTGGCAGTCTCAAACATGGTTTTCTTCTTCAGTCTATCCATTTTTCATTCATCACCTCCTTCGCCGTGTGTTCTCACGCGGCCTTGGCTGGTGACCGTGATCATCGTTATCAACACCATCATCAACACCTCTCCTCCGCCCTGCTCGGCCTCCTCCCCATCTCTCTCTTCCTCCTCTTCCCCTCCACTAATGTGATCAAACCTTCCTTGAGAACGTAGCTTCAACAAAAATTGCATCGGAAGATACAAAAAACAATTGCTACCGGTATGAAAATACCATGGAAGGTGGTATCTTGCATTGCAGTGCTATTCCTGTTTTGTTTTAATCTTCAAACATGCGAGGCCCAGGACTACGAAGGCGACACCACCAACCCAGCGGCGCCACCTCCGGAGCAAGAGAATTGCGACGGTATCTTCGTGTCGTACACCTTTCTAGAGAGAGAAAAGGAGTTCCCCCACGTGAAGAACGCGTCTGCACAATCATGGGCGTTCAGTTCCATGGCGACGGTCTTGAACGCCGGCGCTTATGAGCTCAAGTCATGGAAGATATACGTGGGATTTCAGCATGAAGAGATACTGGTTTCGGCAGATGGGGCTGTCATTGTCGACGGAGAAGATTTTCCGGCGAGGGTTGGGAACAATGGGACTCATATTGCTGGTTATCCACAGTCGGATTTGAAGACGGCAATTGATACAGCTGGGGATGTGAATCAAATGCAGGTGCAGGTGAAGATGAAGGGGACGCAGTTCGGGGTGAAGCCGCCTGGTGTTCCCATGCCGAAGACGATCAAGCTTGTGAATGATGGGTATAAGTGTCCTGCAACAAAGCGTCACGGTACGTAAAACATCATGCATGAATTGATTGAACACATACGCTATGGAGGCCTTTCATGAATGAAATTTTTGGAACAATGATACTATTTTAATTTAATTTGTTAACATAATTTATTTATTTAATCTATTATAATTAATGGACTAGTTATGGGTCCCATAATACTTGTGCGAGAATAATTTCACATAGAAAGCCACACCTCGTATATACAGAGAGGGTGGTGAAGTTGTCTTACTAAATTTATAAGACAAGAAAACACTTATAAATCGATGGCCAGGAGCGATCAAAGGAACTCAAATATTTAAGTTAATAAACTAGTTAAAGAAAAGTATAGAGTGAATATACTTAGATTAAATGTCATATCTAGTACTCGGGGCATTTATTTATTATGGTAGGAAGATGTATCCCAAATATATAGAGTGAAAAGTAGAGAGTGAATAGACTCAAATTTAATGAAAAATTATTTCATTTTATGCTGATTGATATATATATATATATATATATATATATATGCAATTTGGGCATTGGGATCCAATTCAAGAGGACAAAGTGATACAAATCTCATAATTTGAGGGGCAAAGAATAATTAACGCAGTTGATTTTTATGGAAATACTACTTGGACTTGCTTTATTTAAGGATTGAACTTAATTAAAATTGATAAAATGTGAAATTTAGAGGTTTCAAATCCCCTCTATTTTCCTTTCATATCTTTTATAACTCATTATGAATGGTTTTGGTTCAGAAATCTAAGCCATAATTAAAATAAACGAATTAGATCAAAAAACTTGTAAACCTTTTAAACCATTGGATAAGTGTGGATTTATCAGGGCTTTGAACCAAGGTATTTTAAAATGTTTTTCTCAAAATGTTGGTAAATTTCAATAATATATTGATCATTGATATACTCCTCTGATTTGAATTAGTAACCAAAATGAAAAAAAAAATAAAGGCTTATAGGGTCTGAGTAGTATAAACAATGTTTTCATATGCGAAATAAGACTGCATACATTTGACCCTCCCTAAATTCTGGAGTGACGAGAGTTTTGTATTCAGAGTCTCCTATATTTTTTTTAAGATATGGCTGCCAATAAAGCTTTGTTGTATGTTCATTTTTGACATATTTGAAGGCAACATCCACATACTAGCTTTGACTCTTTTTTTTTTTGCAGCATCTTACATGTACGTCTGCTGTGTAAGAAACCCAAAATACAAGGCCAAAGTCATCAAAACAAAGTTCTTGCCACGCCAATATGGAGATCTATCTTTCACATACGACGTTCTTCAAGCTTATGAAGGTAAGTATCAAGCCCAAGTCACCATTGATAACATCAATCCTCTTGGTCGTCTTGATCACTGGAACTTGACATGGGAATGGATGAGAAATGAGTTCATAAACAGCATGAAAGGAGCCTACACTCACAAAAAAGACCCTTCTGAATGTATTTACGGTGCGGCTGGACAGTACTACAAGGACTTTGATTTCTCATCTGTCATGAACTGTGAGAAAAATCCGGTCATCTCCGACTTGCCGGCCACTAAAAAAGATGACGAAAAGGTTGGGAAATTGCCATATTGTTGCAGGAATGGAACTTTGTTACCAACCACCATGAATGAGACCAAGGCGAGGTCAATTTTCCAGTTGGAAGTGTTTAAACTTCCACCTGATTTGAACAGAACTGCTCTTAATCCACCACAGAACTGGAAGATCAATGGCGTATTGAATCCGAATTATAAATGTGGTCCTCCTATTAGGGTTGATCCTACAGAATTTCCAGACCCAAGTGGGCTAGCTGCAACAAGTAATGCTGTTGCAAGTTGGCAAGTGACTTGCAACATTACTCGTCCCAAGACCAAGCAGGCTCGGTGCTGTGTCTCCTTCTCGGCCTACTTTGCCAACTCCGTCGTGCCTTGCCGGACTTGTGCTTGTGGTTGTGACGACAATCAACGTTGCAACCCGAACGCACCGGCGATGCCTCTACCACCGGAAGCTCTTCTTGTGCCTTTTGATAACCGGACGGCCAAGGCGAAAGCATGGGCTAGAATCAAGCACCATCAAGTCCCTAATCCATTGCCATGTCCAGACAATTGTGGGGTTAGCATAAATTGGCACATAGATACAGATTACAAAACTGGTTGGACAGCTCGAATCACACTCTTCAATTGGGATGATTACTCTTTTGAAGATTGGTTCACAGCAATTCAAATGAAGAAAGCTTATCCTGGTTATGAAAATGTCTACTCCTTCAATGGTACAAAGCTGCCTCAGCTCAACGATACCATCTTCATGCAAGGTTTACCTGGTTTGAATTACTTGGTGGGAGAGGTGAATGGGACTCATCCTGATACTGATCCAAGAGTGCCTGGAAAACAACAATCTGTGATTTCATTTTTGAAGAAACACACTCCTGGTATAAATGTAGCTAAAGGTGATGGATTTCCAACAAAACTGATCTTCAATGGCGAAGAGTGTGCTCTTCCCACAGAATTACCTAGTAGAAGCGGGGCGAATCGTTCTCGGGTTGGTTTCTTTCCGGCAGTTCTCATTGCTGTCATGACCTTTCTGCGAATGGTGGATCGATTCCATTGATTAACATTCAGAGTTTTCGCCTCAATTCTGCTCCAACCTGAAAATTATCAGCTTCTGTGAGAGTTGCATTGTTTTGATTTTGGGTTAAGCAAGATGATCAGGCGTTATTGTTATTGTTATGCAAATGAACACGAATTCTATAGGAAGTTGCCTGATGAAGTTTGATAGTTACACATCTTTGTGTTCTTCTATGGAGATTCATAAGTGGACGAGGCTACAAATTTTGAGACTTTCTTAGGACCTTAAACCCTTGATTTTTTATTTTTGGAAAATAAACTTGAAATTTTTATCTGATTTATCTTTTTTTAAAAAAAAAAAAATTCCACTCTACAAATTGAGTTTGAATTCAGGGTTTTTTTTTTTTTAATGCTTAACCTTAGTTAGAACGGAAACTATAAATATTTCAGCGTAATCCATGGATAAGACTTGGTTATCAAAATTTGACACGACCCGTTAACACAATACGAACAAAACATGAAATTAGAGGGTTTGAATCTTTCTTAAGTCATTCAAATAGTAAATGGGTGGACCCGACACGATTAATAAACGAATCAAGTATCAATGAATCAACACAAAATAAATACACGACATGACTCGTTTATATACCGATTATACACGAATTATATACGACACGAACCCAATATGACACGATTCCTTAGATACGAATTAATAAATGAATCGAATATGAGTAAAATAATTTTTTGACACGAACCCGTTGAGACTCAATACAAGTTAAGAGTCTTTAGATATAGTCAGAAGGCTCTCTTTACCTTTCTTTTTTATGAAAAAATAATTTAATAAATATGAGTGTTAATTTAGTCGAGCTTTGCAAACTTAAATTCAAGTTTGTCGAGATTTTTTTTAAACGAGCCTAAAATTTGTTAAAACTTAGCTTTTTTAGAAAATGAGCCGAATTCGAATCCGAGTAGCTTGACAATTTTATATATAAACGAGTAATACTTTGCGACCTTGAACTGAGTTTTTTAGACTTTTTTTCTAAAAGACTTTAAAAAATTGTTTAAATTTAATTCGTTTAAAACACAAGTCGAACTTAAATCGAGTGTTATCTAAGTCAAATCCGAGTCAAGCCCTAGTAACTTGTCTTGATTTATGCCCCTACTAATAACTTGGCATGATTTGAGAATTTGATGGAATTATGAGAGAAAATGATTAATTGAATTATACGTAAATTGACTTGGACATTCTTGACCGTTGAAAAAAATTTATGAGGGAAAAAAAAACAAAAAATTGCGCCATCTTGCTTTTGAACGGTCAAAATCAAGTAGGTTGCAACCATTTCAGATAGACCATAAGGCTCCCAAACATTGTAATCAAAAGACAATAACTTCAAGAATATTTAAACTCAACAACTTGCTTTTTTCCTTTTTATTTCATAGAACAATTGCAACACAATAATACATAGTACAAGAACACAGTTTCATATAATGCCTTAAAGAGAATATTTTTCAATATACATACAATGAAGATTGATTTCCCTGAATACCTCCCCCAGTATTTGGCCAAGATCAAACTTTTTCTTGAAGAATATGAGAGTCTCATTAAATCAAGCAGCAGCGTGCGAAAAAAAAAAAAAGCAGCCATTGTTTCTTGACAGGGCGAAAAATTCAGTTGTGTCGGGCAGAATTCTAAATTTCATTTCGATGTCATGTCTTCTTAGCCTGCAGTAGCATAACATGAAAGCAAGTTGACATTATATAGTCAAGTCATATGTTCAAACCAGAAACGAAGCAAAAAATTCGTAAATAGAAAATGAAGTTCAAAACAAAATCCACTAAAAAGAAAAAAAAAAGACTGATTTGATGAACTAAACATCTCGCAATTTCAGTTGGAAGTTCATACATGAAGGATTCAAGTGAATTTTTTAAAAAAAAGAGAAAGCGTTTTAGCTATGCTTAATTGAACGCAACATCTGTATAATGCACCCAAGACTCCAAGAAATAATCTACCTTTTTTAGATACTTCTTGTGAAGCTTCATTGCGCCACTGCAAGCTTTTCTGGCATCTAAATCTCCTGTTATGTCATTCAGTATCTGAAGCATTTCACAGGAACAGAAAACTAAATAAGATGAATGACAGAAAAAAGCTATAAAGCAGCAGCATAAGTTGAAAAACGGCACAAATGTATCTTTTTTTTTATTTATTTATTGAAAACGCTTACATATATATACCAAGAACAGAAACAATTAACATCCTTTGTAGATGTTCCACTAATCTCCCTGGGAAATATCTACCAAAGTGGACATAAAATCATGACCCAAACACTGCTCAGCAACCACCATATTCTGAAAATGAGACTAGATAACATAGCCTGAACTTCAGTATTCAATTAAGTTACTGATGAGATTAATATCGTGTAATTTTTGTCGAGGCTTAAGAAATTCAACCATAAAAAAAGTGATTCATACTACTGAAGTCTACTTGCTTATGTAATATTTAGAAGATGAAAACCAGCTCCATAACCCTTTCCGAAAAAAATTAATAGAAAGGACAATAATCTATGCTACTAGATGAAGATACATGTTGCTCCACACTGGCAACTTTTCTCTATTATTCCATTCCATGTGCTGTGCCTGTCTGCCTATATTAAGCATGCATATAATTACTCTCCAATTGGAGGCCTATACCGTATTTATATTTATAATCTCATCAAGCTGACCTTAACAACATCATCCAGTCCCCGAGCTTCTGTCAGTAATTTCGAGCTTCTATCTTTGAGGACGCTAGCCACGAGGAAAACAGATATGGGGAGAGGGGCTTGAGCACTTTTGGACCCATTCTTCATATTTTCTCTCTCATACTTCCCACATTGGCGTATTGACTTCACTTTTCCTTTGGACCCCTCAGAGTTTTCACTTGCTGATTCACCGTCTTCATACACAGAAAATAAGTCAGGGTCGTACTCCAGAGCCCACATCATCTGTTTTGATGTATAACAACCAGAAAACTATTAGAAAGAGTAGCAAACTTCTAATAAACCAAAGGAAACAGAAAGAATAGTATAACCAATTAATGTCTCCAAAGAAGTTGACTTCAAGACAATAGACTAGCAATGCCAATGAAGAACAATTACATTTTGGTGAACGGTTGAGAAAACTTACCAAAAGAAAGGTTTAAAACCATCCTGTCAGAATCTAATAGATTTCTAGCTCAATTAAAACTAATTTCCAATTTTCAGATTGACAAGAACAAGTCCAACACCACACAGTTTCTGTAGAAATTGGGAAAAAAGCATTTATTTGAATTTTTTAGGGAAACAAAGAAAAGAAAAGAAGAGACTGAATTCTGGAAAAACCACAATTTAACTATCTGGAACGTTTTCAAGGAATGCATGAACTACCTAATTATTTATGGCATTTAATAAATTTGATTAAAGCATTTAAAAGTATAATAGCGATTAAACCGTACCTCCCAAAGGTACAATGAGTCACCAAAAGAAAATTCTCGACGAAACAAAACCATAAGCATCCGGACAGCAAACAGATAGTCACCTCCACCTAGGGTCTCTGTGATCCACAATCAGAAGATACGATATTATTACATGTTAGGTTATGTACATTATCATGAGATGATGTGCAAATATTAAAAGGCTCATAAAGTGACAGATTGTGATTTCACTTGATCAAAATTTGACATTGACCAAGAATATGAAGGAATTGACTAACAATAGTTAAGAGAGGATACCTAAGTGTTGATGAAGCTTAGGATCAATAACTTGAGTAATTGAAGCCAAAGTACCAAGTTGCACCTCCACCCCGATTGATCTCTCCGTGCATCTGAAATTTCCTCGCTTTACAATTTCAAATAACAAAAATATCACTATTGATACAATTTTAGAAGTGTAACAAAGATCAAATACAAACAATAAAGACCACAACAGTAAATCATTTAACTATTTGTGAAAAGAAAGATGCAGTCAAGGAACTGGAACAAATAAGAGACTTAATAACAAAAAATAGAATCTCAGTGTTAAGGCTGCATTTAGGGCATTGAATTGCAGAACTTTCCTAACAAATAAAAAAAAATTCCAATGAGAAAAACTTGAATATAAAAGAATAATGTTTTCTGCCTCTCCAACAAAAGACGTCAGACCAGTACAACTATGTGAGACATTTATAGTTTATGCATTTCCTGTGCAATTAGTTTATACAACTGAATTGAAGAAACAAAAAGAAAACATAAGTACAATCACGAAGTTACAGGGCTCAAGTAAATACGTACATAATAATGTACTAAAAACACATGCGGTCGTATAAATCCATGATTGGCTGAGGCTCAAAAGAGAGCACTGGAAAAAGCAGGCACATTTATAGGTTAGAGCATCACTCTTAATATGTTTATATATGAATAAATGTTTTACCTATAGTGTTTTGTGGCATGAGCAATATGAATTTGCATAGGATGATGTGAGCGGCTGCGCAAAGCATGGAGATCAGATTCAAGGATATTATGAAATGGGCATCCATTTTTTATGGTAAAAGTTTGTTGGAAAAAAATTCGATCTATGGTAATGTAATCTTCTATATGCAACCCATCAGCTGTGTAGGCCACAATTACCTATAATGACCAATTAGCATTACTTGCTTGAGTATTTATTGGATACTTGATCCCAATCCATCATTTGTGTGATCTTTTCACATTCGATTTTTTTCTTCATGTCTGAAGATAGGCTTCTGTTGGAACATAGATCTTTCTTCAGGGTGACAGGGATTACTGGTTGATAGTTGATAGGGACACAACAAAAAAGAAGCCTGAATGCATTCAATAAAAAATGATTGTCATCCACTTCACCAATCAGATGAGATCCCAATTCCTAATATAGAAATTCCTGCCCCGTTAGCTGAAAGAGAAATGACTTTGGAGCCCCTTATTCTATTTTAACCTTCATCATGTGACGCTAACAGTTACAGGATTTAGTTATGATGATGGCATGGCAATATCTAATTCGTTATTGAGCCACCGTCGGGGAACATGCAAGAACTTTGTTGGTGCACAATGAAAGAGGACTTTTAGGCTATTAAATGCCAAAATCTCTGTTTTCTTTTGCATACTCTAGATCTAGATGAATGCGTATATGCAAAATCACATAACTAGATCTCAAAGGATAAAATGATTCTTATTGAGACAATACAACAAAGGAAAGGGGAAGAATACAGAATGGTCACACAAGTATGCACTTTGTGTCTCTTGATCCTCGTTTAGCCAATCTAATTCCTCAAATTTCAAATTTGTGTCCCTTTGGTTCAAAAGGATAGATAGCAGTTTAAATTGACTAACATAGGTGGTCAAATGAGTTTCACATGAGGGAAAAAATTGAAGGAATGAGGACCAAAATAATACTATTGGAGAAAAGAGTCTGAACTTGTTGATCACCCCTCTTTGTTGAAGGTCGTAATAACAATCGATCATGCAACAGTCAGATCTATCCACCCAACTACATTCCCCTCAAATGCGGCCACATGAGACACTCTTGACTACTTCCGTTAGATTTAAACTATCATTTTTGACCAAATCAAAACTGAGGGACTAAATTGACAATTTTGAAGGAATAAGGACTAAAATCACAAAAATCACATTCTTTAAGGACCCCAATGATTAGACAATAAGTAACCAAAGAACCAAGTAACATTTTAATGAGTGTTTTTTCAGTCCCAAGCTTATGTGATGATAAAACTCCAAAATAAAGGCAGAAGAAAGGATAATGGAAAGAATATTTTCAATAAGTTAATACAAATATTCAGGCAATCATAATTTTTTAAAATGGAAAGTTAAGGCAAACTCAAACAAACAAACATATTGAGTTCTTAACATTGTCATCGCAACATGATTAACATTGTCATCACGACATGATTATCAAGAACATTTAATTTTCGAAGCAAATGTACTCAAATTCATTTAAACTATTCTAATTTAATTTAAGTATGCTACATTGAAAATTAAAGTCAGTCCATCTATTATTTTCAAGTATGTACCAGTCTGCGCATCAAATGTTCAAAGCACCAAAAAGCATCAGCCTCATCTTGAAGAAGAATGATCATGGGGGAGCAAAGATCGCTCATTCCTGCTCGGCATATGCATAAAGTTCAACTTCAGAACCAGAAATTTTATTGAAATTTAAATAAACTAGCATTAAACTCCTGCTACACTGAAACGTTGACCCTATGAATAAATCTAACTATAACATACACCAGCCAAAAAGGTTTTTGCATGTTGGAACATGGAAGCACATTCAATTTGTGTGGTTACATATATGTAACTTAGAATTAGAAAAAATTAGCATAAAAAGGAGTCATCATCGCCATTTCAATACTGGGATCCTACATTTCAACCAAAAGTATTTGGATATCGATTGGTTTGAATGTTTCATAAACAATCATAAAGAATACAGATAATAGTCTTTTGAAGAATATCCCTCACATGCATTGGCACTAACTTACTCCTGACTTTCCTGAACTGAGGTGATGAGCATTGGCTAATGACCTCTTAGCAATCATATTGCTTAAAAAACAAGGATGAGATGCCATGCAATTGAAATATTGTATCAATATTTAGAACTGAAAAATCATAACATACAATATTTTGCATTATTTATTCAAAACCACGAATCATAACATTGAAGATCATATACTGTATTCTACAGAACAATTTACTTAACAAATACATGTTCCAGGACCATTCTACTCTTATGCAGATGGCAATATAACCAAATTGAGCCTTCATACCAAATTATATGAGGGCAGTTAAATCCATCCTTTTCGCCAATCTACTCTATCAACGCTATTCCCCTGTTAAATTCCAATCTACTTATGAACACTATTCCCTGCTAAAGCACATGTTATTGGATCCATCTTGATTAACTTACTTCATATTAATAGTTTCCTATCATTTTGATTACTAGTGATCATGTCACTCTTACTTACCGCTCACTTATCCAAGCCAAATTAATTATTTTTCTCTCAAATGATCTTCAACTGGTGCCAGCTCTTGATTGTCTCATGAATATATTAATTTTTAATTTCATCTTTTCTTGTCTCATCACATGTCCATGTTAACATCCTCACTTAGGTACATTCATATGTGCCATATTTATTGAGGTACGAAAAACTAAGTGAAGTGAATGGAACTTTTTTTTTTTTTTTTTGTGGGGGGGGGGGGGAGGCTAGGATTTCTTGGATTGAGCCAAATATTATCAGAATAAAAGTTCCTCATTTTATTGAAGCCTTCAGTAGATAAAAATTTATTCAAGTACCCACCTTGACAATAGCCAACTTCAGTGTCAAACCAGGCATAGACAGCTAGAATATCCCAAAGCTTTGACAAATTTTCTTGCTTCTCATAAAACACTAGTGTCCTGTCAGTGCGAACCACATCGAGACCTAGCATAAGTCAAGGCTGCAGCGTTACAAACTAGATGTAATCACAAAAGATCTTGAATTATAAGAGATCTTCCATAAGTGAGTTAATAAATGATCCTTTCCAAGTAGAAAGAAAATATGTTGCAATGACCTAGCACCAGAGGTGATGTTGATGCTATGAACCTCAAACAAAAACAGAGACCAAAGCATTCCATAAGGAAACAACAGTTTGATCATGTGGTATAAACCTGTTTTAATATAATTTTCTGTCTTAATTTTGTTGGTTATTGAATAACCATGTCTATGCAGCATAAAGGTTTCTTGTGCATGAGTAAGCAAGTTTCTTTCTTGAAAAATGAGAGGAAGGATAACTTAAAACATGAAGGAAGCCAGACCAGAGTAAGTTTCAACAACTCATGGAGATGTGTAAATTCTAAATTTTATTGTTAAGGACATATCTGTGATTTCTTTAGTGTTATTCCACATAACTTGGAGGGGAAAAAAACATAAAAGGCTCCCAGAGTCTTCTCAGCATTACCTTGGGGGTCATCAAGGGAAATTTAGGAGGATTACTAGATTTTCTTCTCCTTCTACTTCGCCTTATTAATATAGATTCAATGGTACTAAGCTGTAATAATGCCCAACCATTCCTTCACCTTTTAACATTCAAATCAACACCCAAGATACTATGATACATACTATTCAAAACTTCCAGGACCTGATTTTCTACACTTTTAGTAATTCAAAACTCCCTCACCAAACCAATATTGACTCATTCTCCATCCCTAGAAAGTCTAAAACAACTCTTTCGCCGCTTAAACTCACAACTCTACCAGCTTTTCCCAACCTAAGCCCACCAGAAAACTGATTTGTGTTTGTATCACCCCCCCCACACACACACACAAAAAAAAATCCCAACAGTTGAAGGAAATCACTTTTGATTAAATGATAACGGAATCTTTTTAAGAATGGTCCACATTCAATATATAGATATGGATACCGAAGCCTTATTCAGTTGCTTTTGGCATGCCTTAATGGTCCTCGTTAGAAGAGAGCATGGGGAACGAGGGATAAGATACAGACCTAGAATTGACAGAATGGTTGTATTCATATTCGAACCCATGATTACAGTTTTTTTTTCCTTTTTCACACACTTCTTAAGGTAAACTACCTGAACATTTTGCCCCTCCACTAGGCAATGATCCCTGTCTAGTAAATATAGATGACAAGATGTTATAACAAAAAATAAAACGGACAACTAGAAAACTTTAGGCAATCCTATTCATCCTCAGAGATGGCAATCGATCTAAAACTTGAAAATCTTGGCTAAACCACAATCTTGAAATAATGTACATGCCATGAAGTTAAATGATGGGACCACCTTATGTCATTAAGCAATATTTACTACCATAGGAGGAATGTTGGATTTACCTAACTCCTTTACATGCCCAATCACTTGTAAATAAGCAAAAGAAATGGAAATAGATAGGTAAGACCAAAATTCGAAACAAAGTGTGCATCCAATTATTGCATGAATCACCAACCTATTTGATGTAGTGTAAGCTTCCATTGAATTACTTTCTTGTCCGGCAGCCCTTTTTCCAGTTCGGAACCATTGGAAGCAGCTGTATTTGCACACTTAAGGCATTAGCATACAATACACAGCCAGTAGGTAACTTGAATTTTTCAGATTTACCATTTTCTTGAGGAAGTGATGCCAGTTCCTTAAGTACCACGGGATCTTGAATAGGTTCACCATCTTCAGTAATTATGGGGGCAGTGATAAACCTCCCACTTCCAATAAGGCGAAACATTTGGTGACACTCTTCTTTCAACAAAGCATATTGCGCCCTGAAGGTGTAGACAAGAGAATGACATATAGTACATTACTATGGGAGTTACAACTTAGGCTTGGATGGAAAAAGAATTAGGTATTTCAGCTAAAGGATACAATGATGTTTTGTTTTGGGGCGAAGAAGAACCATATATGTCGTAACAAAGTCAAACAATTCTCTTTAAAGTCTGAGTTGTCTCAAACACACTCATCAGAACAACAAACTGTGAGATATAGTCATGCAAAAAGAATGGGAGAAGGGGAAAGAAGGGTGGTTCTCTAAGACAATTATAATGGAAGATAGATTGTGCAGGAATTCTAAAACAAGCCACTTAAAATTCTGAAACTACAACCATTTAGCAAGAAAAATCATAAAGAACAAGGGAAATATTTTTCAACAGCTAAGAAGCTGAAAACTTCAATACCTAAGAAGAAAATTGTTTGCAGAAATTGATATTATCCCGTAGGGTTGTACAGTCACAATTTAATTTGATAAACATATACTGCAGCCTGTCATGTGTCATACATCTAAACAATGCCACAAGAATTGCAGCCATGATTCCCATTCAACAATTTGACCTTTTATGTTAGATCTTTGATGCACATCAAAAAATGTCACCCATGGTAAAATGGGTTCCTCAGTGCACATCCTGTGCAATTTCTGCTCCCCCAAAACCTCAAATTAATAGTCTTCATGACAAGTGAAATGGAGAAAATATTACCTTCGACGTTGCCGTATCTGCTCTCTATCATCAAATGTGCTCTTAGGATCATAAGAACCAAGTAGAAACTCCCATACTTCTCCCCTAATTGACGGATGAATCCCCTAATTTTGCCACATATATTAACCCTCAAAATCAACTTATTGTACAGTAGAAAAATGACGAAACAAGGGAAAAGCATATAG
The DNA here is from genome assembly GCA_963454935.2 of Ilex paraguariensis. Taxonomy (NCBI): domain Eukaryota; kingdom Viridiplantae; phylum Streptophyta; class Magnoliopsida; order Aquifoliales; family Aquifoliaceae; genus Ilex; species Ilex paraguariensis. The sequence goes on along the minus strand of CAUOFW020006625.1, from coordinate 306,127 downwards.
AGAATGAGAAAGCATTACAAACTTGTGTTTACTTGGTCTCACCACAACTACAAATAAATAAATAAATCATGATAACAAGTGCTTAGGAAACAATACATTGATTGCACCAGCATAACAATGATCCCTAACCAAGGGTTGCACGAAGATGATTTTTTGAGCCATTTCTTGATTAATTAGTACAATGATGACCATGTTCTATCTAGAAAAAGCAAGTAAGCTTGAATATCACTATACCTCATCCATAAAACATAGTAAAACACTGAAATGACATGCTTCATTCACCTAGATGTATAATGTATTACGTGGTGTCATTCTTCTTCTGATATATCCGCACTAAATTGTTACTGTGGGCCACTTTTCATGGATTTTATTTTGCTGATCAATGTTTATGATCCTCTCCCAATCCTGATATACTATTTTTTGGACATAAGATATGGGTAGAAGAGAGGAAAATGAAAGAAAACAAGAACAACAAATCAAGTTATGCAATATGGTGCATTGCATGTAAACAAGACAATAATCAGTTATAAGGTAAGTGCAGAAAAAGTCAAGGACATCAAGATGGTTGATTTAAATTATTAGGAAAGTGAATATGTTAAATGAATGAATATCTCGTGTACATTGGGGGTATCTACAAAAAAGAATAATTTAAAAAAAAATTGTTGTGTATGACAATTTGACAAGAAAAAAAGAAAGCTGTCACAATTGAGATAGTTCATAACTTCATAAACAATAATCCAATCAAGCAGAATTAGGTGATAGAATGTTCCATCATTTTGGAATGGAAGTAATATCACTTTTGCACTATGACAATGAACATTTCTTATACTCAAAGATTTTTTGTATGGACTTTTCCGTATACTGGGAGAATGATATCTTAATTGTCCAGTGAAAAACAATACCCGAAAGTAAATTGATGAGATTAGAAGGTTCACTGTACATGCCACAAAACAAGAACCCGATGAATAATACCACCGTTTGCCGGTTAAATAGAAATATTTGTCAAAGTAGCTTCCTTTTGGGCAAAGCCTATTTGCATTCTTGGATGTAATGCTTATATAAAATTGAAATATCTAGCTATATTTTTTGGCAATGCGCATCAAATGTGTGAATTTACAATTTACATAGGGAAACTAACAAGGTATCGGAGTTTTGGTAACCATGATATGGGAAGGGCAAAATATAATACTGTTGAGAAGAAAAGATGAAAATGAACTAAAGCTACTTCATGAAGTTAGCAAAAAAAGTGTTATTAGAAAACATAACTGGTATTCGCGCGTCAAATGCAAAAAATAATTTCAATAGAAGCAAATGGCAAGGTACAATTCATGTTACAAGCATGTACTCAGTTTCCACCATGACAAAGAAACTTACCCCACGATAGATTCGACTAAGTGTCTTCCCTATATCAAGATATCCTTCTGGAGTGAATGCAGCTTGCCATTTCCGTACACTTAGGGTCTTGCCTGCCTATATATGCTAAGAGGTATAAGATAAGGCATAGAGATGTGCAACAGAAGAGTTGGAGGAAAATGTAGTTAACAAATCATAGGGAGCTGCTAAAAACAAGTCATCTGATACTTCTCTTATATGCATTAAACTTGTATCTAGGAAATGTAATTGGGAACAATGAGCCTTTGGTTCAATAGTACTCTTTACCTTATGAAGGCTTTGCCTTCATGTGGTTAAGGGTTCAAGTCCCCTTCCCCACTTTCCCTCCCCAAAAAAAAAAAATGGTTTTGAAAAAAAAAGGAAATGTAATTGGGACCAAAAATAAAGGAAGAGAAAACATCTAGCACATTAGATCAGACAACCAATTTTTGAAGAAGGATAGCTTATTATATCCTCATCTTTTGATTCACCAACAAGGATCCTAGTCATCACAACATAAACGAATCTTTTAAATGATAATCAACAACTAACAATATTAATGGATAAAACAAATTTTTGCTTTAACAACCAATCAAAAACTAACAATATTAATGGCCTAATTCAAATCAACTATGCTAAATAAGATCACTTGCCTTTCAAAAATTTGTTGAACCTAAGATAAATCAAGACAGACTCCAAAAAATGCAAGAACTATATCCATAATAGTTTAAAAGTGTCAGTGTACCTCTTTTGACCATTTCCCTCTAGAGCAAGTCCAATGATGCACACTATTATCCCACATCGAATAAATTTTTTTTTTTTTCCGCATCGAATAATTAGGACCACCAAATGCTAGTATAAATGCTTAATGGGCCTCTCCACTCATTGCCAATTTGTTTTGGATTGGATCCTCTAACATGATACGGAGCTGCCTAGAGTGATTAGTGTACCAAGTTTCTTACCTAGTCAAATTTACTCTGATTCTTCGTTTGTTTGTTTGTTTGTTTGTTAACTTCACATGCAAGTCCGGATCCCACATGAGAGAGGTGGTAAAGAGATCTTGTATCCCACACATACTGATTAGCACTACCTGATGTTGCTTTATATGCTTAAAAAGTCTCTTCACTCATTACCAAATTGGTTATAGGTTGGATGCTCTAACACGGTATCAAAGTTGAGTCTTGGATAATCAGTGGACCAATTCTTTTTTCCATTTGAATTTTCCGGTATGGAAGTTTGTCTATTTGTTTGTAGCCCTACAAAGGGAAGGGTGTAAAGGGAGCTTGTATCACAAACCGAATGATTTGGACCCAAGTTTGTTTATGTGTTTAAGGGGCTTCTCCCCTGTTGTGAATTGTTTTTGGTTAGAATATTCTAACACATACAACACTTTGATAAAAAATTGATTCTACCTATTCGTATTATCTCTTATCTAGTCCATACAAGAGGACAAAAAGGGGCCAATCAAGTTTAATAACCTACTTATCTATAATTCCTCTTCTTGGTAACCTTAACTACATTTTCCCATCTTGGGTTAAGGGTAGACCCTATCTTCTAGGGCAAAAGGAAAACAAAAAAAGAAAAAGAGGAGAGCAAATATTCCTTCATGGTAAACTGAACTTTATCATTTATTTCATACATTCTGCCCTAACAAATGTTTTTTTCTTGTAGAAGTTGATGTTCAATTCAGGATGTCATCTAGGATAACTGCAAGTATCAAGAAGACCTGAGTAATTTAATTTGTTCCGATCAGGAGATTGAGATTCTTCTAAGGATCATGTGATCTAGAGGTACAATGTTAACCAGAATGAGGAAGAGACTAAACTGTGACTTGGCAATTTGCTTCTCACGGTAAAATACAGACTACATGAAGCTTTCAATTTTGCACAAAGTAACATCAAGAATATGCACTGCGGCTTCACTGAGATACATATTTTCCTCGTCCTCATCCTTCATGTCTCTATTGTGGACCTTTTAGTAGCACAGTGTCATAACTACAAATGAAAGTTTCACTTCAAATAGAATTACAATTTATAAAGAGCAAGAATGACTTTACAACTTCTTTCAATTCCATAAAGTGAACTGATGACCATCTGGATCTACCCTTATATTTCCCCTTCAAACCTGTCACTTTTTCCTATATGACCCACCTCAACATAATCCCACCCTTTCCTCATAAACTACTGTGACCTTCCAAGTCACCACAGACATCATGGTCCTTACATTACCTGTGGTTATTAGAAGAGTACAACATTACAATTTTGTATAAAGGGTGTGAAACTCTTTCACGTCATCGTGGCCAATGTACTCTGCAATGGCAACAAAAGAGGCAGTTGACAAACTTCTATGTCCCCAAGTGACAGCACACTCTTGCTTTTCTTGCCACCAAGGCACCCCCAATGTGAGGAACAAAGGTTCTTCGTTAACATCACTCCACATGGAAGTTGGAACATTGGAACAACATATGAACAAGTAGTAGCAGCTTCTAAGGCCTTAATTTGTAGCATACTTTTTGCAGATGTCAGTTAAAACTTTAAACTGAACCTTTTCTCTGCATCAATTATAGAAGTCCATCCCACCCTTCCCTATTTCTTTTCAAAAATCTAATCAACCAAGATTTAGAATTAGAATTGGATGCCTTTTTATTCAAAATTCCACGATAGTTGAGAAAACCGCAGCATCCTAGATTTAGGGTTACATGATACCAATTTTTCTAATGTCTTCAACTTCCATGTCTTACATCAAACAGTTGACAATCCATTGTAAATCAAAATGCCACAGCCCACAGAAACAACCTCAAAACCAAGATTAACAACCTAGGGCGCCCAATGGTGCAAATAACCTCCGGGGACATTTTTGTTAGGAATTTAGTTTTATAAATTAAATTTTTTTAGTTGTCCTAGTCTTTAGAAGTCTGTTGCTAGGAGTATCAGTAATCTAATATGTTTCCTTAGTTCTCTACTACTGTTATTCTGCTACTGTTATGAGGCAGTTCCTAAATTAGTGGCTAGTTAATGTAATCTTCTATTTAAGGAGTTTGATCTGATGAATAAATTACTACTCCAATATTCCAGCATATCATTCTTTTCTCTGATAAATTATAACAGTGGTATCAGAGCTTGCTTAAAAAAAAGGAGACGTAGAAATTGTTGAAAGCTGTAGCTTTTATCTACTTCCTCTTGTTTTTTTGGGCAATAGCAGTTCTCTTTCAATGGCGTCGGAGCAATTTGTGCAGCCTGCTATACCTAGATTTGATGGTCATTATGATCCTTGGAGCATCCTAATGGAAAACCTCTTGAGGTCCAAAGAGTATTGGCATCTTATTGAGGTTGGATATACAGAACTGATAGAGTCTAGCACTTTGACGGACGCTCGGAAAGTGAAGCTGGAGGAAATCAAATTGAAGGACTTGAAGGCAAAGAACTACTTATTCCAGGCCATTGATCGCACAATCCTGGAGACCATACTCACCAAAGATACTTCAAAACAAATCTGGAAAGCAATGAAGCAAAAGCATCAAGGCAATGCAAAGGTGAAACGATCTCAACTTCAAGCACTTCGTTCGCAATTTGAGACTCTTCGCATGCAACTGACAGAGTCAGTGGAGGAATATTTCTCCAGAACTATGTCTATTGTGAACAAGATGAGATTGTGTGGAGAAAAGATGGAAGAAATAATTGTGGTTGAGAAGATTCTTCGATCAATGACGAAGAAGTTCGATTACGTGGTCTGCTCAATTGAGGAATCAAAGGATCTTGATGTCCTTTTGATTGAAGAATTGATGAGTTCGCTGATTGTCCACGAGCAGCAAATTAATCAACATGAAGTAGTGGAGCAAGCATTGCAGGTGCAATACTCGTCCAACAACCCATCTTTGCAACAGAAGGGTTCTGGGCATGGAAAGGAAGGAAGCAACAACAAAAACAAAAACCAAGGTAGCAGTAAAGGACGGGATGATCAGCAGAGTGATGACTATGAATCAAAAGCGTTTGACAAATCCAAAGTCAAATGCTTTAGATGCAACAGGTACGGTCACAAAAACCAAGGTAGCAGTAAAGGACGGGATGATCAGCAGAGTGATGACTATGAATCAAAAGTGTTTGACAAATCCAAAGTCAAATGCTTTAGATGCAACAGGTACGGTCACTACCGTTCTAAATGTCGGACAAAGATGCACAAAAGAAAGGGAGGCAAATCAAATTTTGCTGAAGAGGAGGAAGAAATTTCTCTTCTAATGGCATGCAATGTAGTTGAGGAGTCCCATGAAAGCATGTGATACTTGGACACAGGATCAAGTAATCACATGTGTGGGAACAAGTCTATTTTCTCTGAATTAGATGAGTCATACTGTTCATCTGTTAAATTTGGAGATGGCTCGACCATCTCTATTATGGGGAAAGGCAACGTACAAATTCAGACCTTTAAAGGTACTCATCAGACCATTTCAAATGTATTCTATGTATCAAGTTTGAAGAGTAATCTACTGAGTGTTGGTCAACTTCAAGAAAAGGGCTATGAGATCATCATTAAGGATGAGATATGTCTAATTCAGGATTCAAGGAAAGGTCTGATTGCTGAAGTTAATATGACAGCAAATCGGATGTTCCCTTTATTAATCCAAAATACCAGTCTTCCTTGTTTTTTTGTTATATTGAAAGACTCAGCATGGTTGTGGCATTTCCATTATGGTCATTTGAGCTTCTCTGGTCTCAAGCTACTTCAACAAAAGAGTATGGTATCTGGTCTTCCACACATTGATCATCTATCACGTGTTTGTGAAGAATGTGTAATTGGGAAGCAACATCAAGACCCTTTTCCCAAAGGAGAAGCATGGAAAGCCAAGAAGGTGTTGGAGCTGGTGCATTCCGATATATGTGGTCCCATTAATCCGTCGTCCAATGGTATTAAGAGGTATTTTATTACCTTTATCGATGACTTTAGTCGCAAAACATAGGTCTATTTATTTCAAGAAAAATCTAAAGCTTTGTTAGCATTTAAAAATTATAAGGCCCTTGTTGAGAAAGAAGTTGGACAGCCTATTAAAACTCTACGCACAGATCGTGGTGGAGAATATAACTCACAGGAATTTGCAAATTTCTGGGAGACGCATGGAATCAAAAGACAACTTACAACTTCTTACTCTCCACTGCAAAATGGTGTAGCGGAACATAAAAATCAGACGATTTTAAATATGGTGCGGAGTATGCTGAACATATCTTTTCTTCCTAAAAGATTTTGGCCAGAAGCAGTCTTGTGGAGTATTCATCTATTGAACAGAAGTCCTACAGTTGCTGTTCGAAATAGAACACCTGAGGAAGCATAGAGTGGTCAAAGACTGAATGTCGATCACTTGCGAATTTTTGGGTGCGTAGCATACGCTTATATACGAGACGAGAAAAGGAAGAAGCTGGATGATAAAGGAGAAAAGTGCATCTTTCTCGAGGTAAGTGAGCAGTCAAAGGCCTACAAGTTGTTTAATCCCATCACCTGCAAGATCATTATCAGTTGGGATGTGATTTTTGATGAGGAGAGGATGTGGGCAGACATTTCTAACAATCCCAGTCAGAATATTACTGTGAGCTTTGATGATGAGGAAGAAGAAAGCCATCCTCAAGTTCCAGCGGGTGAACATTCCAGCGCTTCAAGTCAACCTGCAGTGTTGTCTGAAGAAGATGACTCTCAAATTTTAGCCACATCCTGCCCAGAACGTATCAGAAGGAGACCGGCATGGATGCAAGATTATGAGGTACGTAGAGTTGATCAATCAGATGATCCACTCACACATTTTGCACTGTTTGCAGACTGTGATCCTGTAATGTTTTGAGATGTTGTCAAAGACCCAAAATGGCAGAAGGCTATGGATGACGAAATCACAGCTATTGAGAAGAACAACACCTGGGAACTAACTGATCTTCCCAAAGGACAAAAGTCCATTGGTGTCAAGTGGGTCTACAAGACAAAGTTGAATTCAGAAGGAAAGGTTGACAAGTACAAAGCCCGTCTAGTTGCAAAAAGTTAAAAGCAAGAGTTTGGTGTTGACTACAAAGAGGTTTTTACTCCAGTTGCAAGACATGATACCATTCGATTGGTACTTGCATTGGCAGCACAAAACTCGCGGTCAATCTTCCAATTGGATGTGAAATCTGCGTTTCTACATGGCGAGTTGGAAGAATCCGTGTATATTGATCAACCTCCCGGATATGTCCAAAACAGGAATGTGAAGAAGGTGTACAAGCTAAAGAAGGCTTTATATGGGCTGAAACAAGCTTCTCGAGCTTGGTACAACTGCATAGCTATATATTTCTCAGGGTTAGGCTTCCAACAATGTCTATATGAGCATACTTTATTTGTCAAATCTGGATCTGTTGGTGAGTTGTTGATAGTATGCTTATATGTCGACGGTTTAATTTTCACTGGAAATAGTAGTGTTATGTTTGATGATTTCAAAAAATCAATGATGTCGGAGTTTGAGATGTCTGATCTAGGTTTGATGCATTACTTCCTTGGCTTTGAAGTAGTACAAAACTTTGTTGGGATCTTTATCTCACATAAGAAGTATGTTCGAGAGATCTTGGAAAGGTTTTAAATGGCAAATTGCAATCCTGTTGGTACACCGGTTGAGCTTAGGCTGAAGCTTACCAAAGACCATGAAGGAAAGAAAGTTGATGCAACTCTATATAAGCAAATTGTGGGAAGCCTTATGTATTTAACTGCAACAAGACCAAATATAATGCATGCAGTCAGTCTTATCAGCAGATATATGGAAAATCCTACAGAAATGCATCTTCTTGCTGCCAAAAGAATTTTTCGATACTTGCAGGGGACCATTGACTTTGGCATATTCTACAAGAAAGGAGAAAGTTCTGGTTTATTTGGCTACATAGATAGTGACTTCACAGGTGATCCAGATGATAGACGAAGCACTTTAGGCCATGCATTTATAATGAGCTTTGGGGCTGTATCTTGGCCATCAAAGAAGCAACAAATCATTACTTTGTCAACCACTGAAGCTGAATTTGTCGCTGCTGCGGCGTGTGCATCTCAAGCAATCTGGTTGAGGAGACTTTTTGGAGAATTACACAGTCCTCAGCAAGGCCCAACTGTGATCTATTGTGACAATAGTTCAGCAATCAAGCTTTCAAAAAATTCAATTCTGTATGGGATAAGTAAACATATCGATGTGCAGTATCATTTTTTGCGTGATCTTGCAAATGATGGCACTATTGATCTGATCTACTGCAAAAGTGAAGAACAGGTTACGGATATTTTCATAAAGCCCCTCAAATTGGATATGTTTGTGAAGCTGCGAAGGCTACTTGGTGTTTGTTCCATGGATGATCTAATTTGAGAGAGGGAGCTGCAAGGTTATTCGGCAACAAGCAAGCTGAGAGAGACTAGTTGCCGGGGGGGCTGGGCCGGTGAAGTATTCTTCTAAACTAAATGTCAGTAGAACACGCAGTTTAAGGGAGGGTGTTAGGAATTTAGTTTTATAAATTAAAATTATTTTTTTAGTTGTCCCAGTCTTTAGAAGTCTGTTGCTAGGAGTATCAGTAATCTAATCAGTTTCCTTAGTTCTCTGCTACTGTTATGAGGCAGTTCCTAAATTAGTGGCAAGTTAGTTGATGTAATCTTCTATTTAAGGAGTTTGATCTGACAAATAAATTACTACTTCAATATTCCAGCATATCATTCTTTTCTCCGATAAATTATAACAATTTTCACTTATGAAGACAGCACGGGTGGTTTATAGGCCGCTTTTCACGACGTAAGCGCAGGCACAAAGCTTGGTAGCATACATATTATGATTCAAAGCATGAGAAAACTTGGCCATTCGCCAGGAATAAAAAGTCAGTGTTCAGTCATCTCTAATATTAATCCTAAAGATATAAACAATAATAAAGTGGACTCATGTTCAATAAAATTGATACAATGGTGGCAATGATCAAATCAATGTCCATAGTAGATTCCGATAGTTGGTATTTCAAGCATTGACAAACCTTTATTCTGAACTTGGTTTTTGGAACATCGGTACATTCAGGCCGAACCTCGTAGAAAGAATCAACAGGAGCTCCAGCGTCCCTCCACATTTCAGAATCTCAATGCACAAAACACACAAAAACACCAAAGTCCACAGTCCAGTTATGGAAAGAAAACACTAAACCAGCATTGACGATCTGAATCTCATGTACAATCATCAAAACCCAGATCAAATTTTGGATAAGGAATCAAAAGGGACCCAGATTATTTGCCGCTGGCTTTTGACAACAAAATATAGGCGACAATTTCTTGGGGGAGAAAAACAAAGAACGAACACCAAAAGTGTATTTATATTGGTTGGTTTTGTTGGTTTTTGTTTGTTATATATCTATTTAAGGATTTAGGTGGCGGTGGTGGTTGTGGTGGCGGTGGTGGTTGTGTTATTACCCTGTCAAAGGAGACTCATATGATGGGGTGGTGCTGAATTTAGTATTCTTTCCATTTTCTCACCCCAACACATCCACAAAAACGAAAACCAATAAATACCCGTAATTATACAGAGGTCAGATTTAGAATCATCTCTCTCTCTCTTTCTCTTCTTTACCAGCAGATATATTTCTGTAAGTTTTAGAGCGAGAAAGACGTAGGATCGAAGACTCCTGTGTCCACTCGCCTTCTTTCTCGGAAGGTAATAGAGAGATACCAGAAAAGTTCTGACATACATGGAAGGGAGAGTTTGGTTCACGTGGCGCGTGTGAAAACAGTCATTTGCATTGGCCCGGTCAGTGGGCCATCGCCCATGAGATCTTAAATTAATAAAAAATTTTATAGAATAATTGATTTTAATAAAAAATTATATATATCACTTTTTTATTAAATAAAAAATAAAAGTATAGTAAATTTGACAACCCTGCAGCCAGCCATGAAGGGCGGCCTTGACCAATTCCATATGTCGGAGGCCAGCATTGATCGAGTCAAATTGATACATGACTTGGGGTGAGTCAATTCCACATGTGATGTCTCAATCCTTCGAAACCTTCCGCCAAGTTTATCGTGTTATTATTAAACAGTTATACTGTATTAACGTGATAATATAATATAATTATAATATTTAATATATTTTTTTTAAAACTAGTTTTAAATTTTAATTGTGTAATACATTTTAAAGTCATGCATATATACTTTGAAGTGAATACATGTTGTGTTGTGTATAGGTCTTGGACATTAAAAGAGTAACAATATAAATAATATTGATCTTATGTGTTAAAAATATGAGTCTAATTATGGTATAATACCCCATTATTTATACAAATTAATATACAAGTATAAAGTTATCTTATTTTATTATTTGACTTTGTGATTCACGTCATCAATGGCTATAAAAAAATAAAGAGAAAATCTATACTCACAAATTATTTTTTAGTATTATATCAAAATATTTTTAAATATCTTAGTTTGATCCTTAATTTGTTGCAGACTTGCCAACAAAAAAAATAATTTGAGCGATTCAAACTTAGCTTGTTTTGATTTGTTTAAATTCATTCAAATTGTAATATAATCGAGTCGAACTTATCCAGCTCATTTTTTTAAAATGAGCTTAAAAAATTGTTCAAATTTAACTAAAAAAATAGTCGAGCTATTTCGAATAGTTCGACTATTTTACATATAAACGAACTGATTCTTTTAGGTTCATCTTTTTAAACGAGCCTAAAAAGATATTTATGATTGACTTATTCGAATCCAAGTCAAACTCGAATTATACCCTAAATAAATCGAATTTGAATTCGCATTCGAACTGAACCCGATTATTAGGTCCACCCGAGGTTAGCCTGAGAAACACCTTTATCAGCTTAACTACTAGTAGGGTCCTGCAGGTAATCTTACGTACTTGAAGATGCCATTAAGCTTTGCCCAAAGCACAAGAGAATGATATTCTCGACAACAATCAAAAGCAAAGTATAAACTCCCCTAAGTAGGCTATACAACAAGTTTCAACAGAACTTAGGTGAGAACAATCTAAAAAAGTGCCCAAAATGCTTTGACATGGAAGCTAAGAAACCCGAAAAGAAAAGAATAGCATAAAGGAACAAAAGCTTCACTACCACAGATTGTAAAGTTCATGTCACTTGGCCTACAAATACCTATTCATCATTGTCCCATTTGTGTCACCTCATTAGCTTCATCCAAATTTGAGATTTTAGATTTGACTGGAAGACACATCTTTCAGTACTCTTAGACCCAATTTGTTTTTTCAATTGCCAACACCATGTTGAGACCAAATCAGCATAACAAAGCATTTGCTGTTATGGGTCTCTTTAACGTTCTGATGTTGATCCAGAGAGGTGGTGCATTTGAGTACAAGGTTGGAGGTTCAAATGGTTGGGCTGTTCCTGCTGATCCTAACTCAAACAGTCATAACCAATGGGCAGAAAATAATAGATTTCAAATTGGAGACACTCTATGTAAGTTTTATCATTTTTTCCCATGAAAACTTTTGCAGTCTAGTGCTTTAGTGACCTTTAAGGAAGCAACAGTTACCCACATTGAAAGATCAGTCCAAAAACCTGCACGGGTTGGGTCACTGGTCAAACAAAAGATGAGACACAAACCCGCAGTTTGAGTCCCATTAGTTGCACAAAACCCGAGTTTAACCGATTCATATATCTTACGGGTAATTGTGTGTATTCAAGATTTGCGTTACAGCTATAAGTTTAACGGACACATGATCGGAACTAATTATGTTGCTCAAAAACCAAAATCAGTGCAGAACGGAACTCCTTGCCTTATTTCTAATTTCATCAACTCCTATTCTATTGCAGTGTTCGTCTACTCAGCTGACAAAGATTCAGTGCTCCATGTGACTAGGGAGGACTACACAAACTGCAATACATCAACCCCACTAGAAAAATTTGCTGATGGCCACACTGTGTTCAAGTTCGACCAATCTGGGCCTTACTGTTTCATAAGTGGAGTTCATGAAAACTGTCTCAAGAATGAAAAGTTGGTGGTAATTGTGATGGCAGACCGAAGCAACCGATCAAGTGTAGCATCCCCATCCCCATCACCTTCAACATCAACAGAGGTTGCTCCATCTCCTGCACCAGCAGGCGAGGCGTCGTCTCCTCCGCCTTCAGGATCAACGGAGGTTGCTCCATCTCCAGAACCGGCAGGGGAGGGCTATACTCCACCACCTTCAGGATCAGTAGAAATAAACCCATCTCCAGCTCCTTCTGGGGAGACTCATAAAAATGGTGCTTCTTCAATTGACGAGAGAATTATTGGCTTTGTTGGAACTTTTGTTGGTTCATACCTTGTCCTGTTTATCTAACTTGGAAGTTCTGAATGAAGGGTGGGATTTGCTGCTGCTTTTTTTGTTGATTGTTTTTGTTCTTTATGATTGTCCTCACCTTGATACCAGTGGATTTGTCTGGGTTCTTCAAGGGAAGCTTGATTGTTAATATTGGTTTGATATACCGTATACATGTGAGTTGATTGTCGTAGCAACGTATACGTACAATATGTATAATCAAATAATTGACATTTATTCGTTCTAGATACAAAAATTTGTTAATTTCATTTTCACTCTCCATTTTTTATTAAGTGTTCATTGTTTAAGCAATACGACACTATCCAAAATGAAAATAAAATTGTTTATTAGTTACCTCTAGAAGCATCCAACAATAAACATAAACCTTGGGCCTGCCTGATCTAGATTAGCAGGTGCGAGAGCGCAAAAAACGTTAAAAATTGAAAATGAAAACGCCTTGATAACGTCATATTATATATATATATATATACTCATAAAAATTTAATATAAAAAATTAAAATTTGATGCACACCTATGAAACAAACTTTTTCATTTTTCAATATATGTTAATTATAAAGTCCTACAATGACAATTATAGCTTACAAATATTATTGTAATTTGATATTAATTTTTTGGCCTAGTTCAGTACTTTCCAAATAAAATTTTAAGTAACAATAAGTAAGCATATAAATAAGAGTGCGGATTTATAAATTTTGTAAATTAAAAAATTAAATTTATAAATTTTGTAAAATAAAAACGTGAATTCACAAAAAAATTCCCTCCTAGAGCACAAATTCGCGTGCGGAACACGACCGCTAGGAATTTAGAAAGAATTATGTCACTTAATGTCTAACTTGTACCAAGATTAGAGCACTTCAATGCAATCAATCATCATTCAAAGGCTATTTTTTTTTGGTTTTTATGGTATTTTCGACAACAATTATGAGAAGTACTTGAATAAGGATTGCCAGTTATATTTCTCATACTGAAAAATTCAAAAGTACAAATAAATACATAAACTGCACTGTTTTCTAAAGTTAAAAAAAAAAAAAACGTCCCTATTAGATGGTGGGGGCATGATGAAATTAATATTCTTTACGCTGACTAATTTGAACTCTGTATCAAAAATTTTTGCCTAGTTCAACTTTTTTCATCAGTCTGAGTGTGTTATGCAGAATTGAATCCAATATCCCGGCAACCTGAGACCAAGAAAAAGGACGAAAAAAAAAAAGGTTTAGAGAGAATAATGGTTAACAATAAAGTATGGCATACCAACGAGCGCGCGCACACAGAGAGACAGTATTTACCGTAAAAACACCACCAATAATGGCACAGAGGTTTGTAATAAAGTGCGAGAAGGACTTTGGATTTTCTGTTACTAAGACCTGATAATAGAACAATATATATATATATTAAAACAGAAATCAGCATAGCAGCAAATTCCATTCATAGGATAACAATTAAATGGATTGCTTTGAAACCTGCATCGGAGAGAGTTCGAAATGGAACTTTGCAGTAGGGATATCAAGACTGTGTACCAAACTACTGTGGGCTGTGTACTCGTACTCCTCCACTAATTTATATGATCTTGTCATCACCTCCGTCTTCACAATCTGAAGGTAATGCTCTATCTGCAAATTCATTAGTTAAGACTCGAGTTTATATGGTGACTAGTAACCAAATTCTTTATACTTCAAGATTCTAAGATCCCATTTAACATCTCCATCCATCTCTGTCTCTGCAGGTACTAGTAAGAAATCGTTTGACATTTCATTTGCTTGGAAGCAAGTAAATTAGGATCCATAGCAAAAAAAAAAACTAGAATTGCCTTGCATGATAGCTCTCTGATCCCAGTATAAGTGTCTTAAAGCTGATCCGGTGACTTCAAAACTATAATAGGATTCCAAGTAAATAACAAGAACAGAAAAAAAAAAAACAGCAGCAGCAAAACATTTTTCTGAAAAGAAACAAGCCTCAGGCAGAGCAGGGAAAGGTGGGACAGGGGATTGAGAATTGAGATGAATCAACTCAGTCAAATGATCCCGAATATGGAACTTCAGAGCCTTGATCATTCTTCTTCAATATTTACTAAATTATCAAACGTTACTTTAAAGTGCGAGAACAAATACTTGAGCACATTCCAAATATGATATTCATCAGGCACATATTCCGTTAGGCTTTATGATTTCTTAAAACCAGCCAATTTTAGTCATCCATATGCAGGAAAAATTGCAACGAATCTTTGTACTTCTTTTCCCTTTTTCACTTTTCATCTTTACCACTCCATATAAATGGAAGCACAATGCCACGCTACGGGCCAGAAATCAAGAACAATATAAAAGCAGATGAAAATGCAAAATTTAACAAGGATAATATGAAGCTTACAGTAACGTTTGCGGTTGA
The DNA here is from genome assembly GCA_963454935.2 of Ilex paraguariensis. Taxonomy (NCBI): domain Eukaryota; kingdom Viridiplantae; phylum Streptophyta; class Magnoliopsida; order Aquifoliales; family Aquifoliaceae; genus Ilex; species Ilex paraguariensis. Next base: position 291,069 of record CAUOFW020006625.1, on the reverse strand, counting down.
ATCGCCCGGGTCAGTGATGTATGCCTGCCCATTCAACTTGTCATGGCTTCGACCAAGATAAGGTAGCACTCTCTTTATGTCACTCATTACTCTTGGGGAGATCTTCTTACCAAACGAAAGATGGGAAATTATGTGTGACATATTCATTTGTGAGGCATCAAAGGAGTGAACTCCTGAATGAGCTGAGATGATAAGGTTGCCAGGAACCTGCACATCACTAGTCAAGCTCAAAATCATATGCCTAACAAGTGTATGCATCACTAATTCTAAACGAAAAGCCAAATATCCTGAGATAAAACACAAGTAGCTAAGAAAAAAAAAAATCAGTCATGCTCAACATATAATCTATGTGACTTGAATATGCCAGAATGTTTCAAAGGAAGACATCTCTAACTATGCTTTCACCAATTTTGATTTTACGTTTACCTTCTTAACACGTACAAAACCTTCAATTCTACATCCTCCTGTCAATGGTGCAGGTCTTTTTGCATCAGCTGTTAAGTTTCCAGATTTGTTCTCCAAAGCAAGTCTTTGAGAATCCAAGGAAATGGGTGCAACCAAACTTTCCATTGCCTGCGAGAGATGGAAACTCTAGGTCATGCTGGACTCCTTTAAAACATTGCTGTGTGTGTGAAAGAAGATGGAACTAAAACAATCAAGGCAGTTTACAACTTAATATTAAATTTTGAAAAAGTAATAGAAAAGGGGTAAATTTTTGTGTACAGTGAGTGCTACGTTTCCTACTTCATTTCTCTATTTCCCCCTTTTTCCTCCTCTAATGAACTCTGCCGATCAAAACTTAAAACTGTTCTTACAGTGACGAGGCCCTCTGTATCTCGATCCCCATAGTATGATTCATGATCATGGTGCCCATGATCATCCCTGTGATGAAAACAAGTCACAAAACAGGGAAGCACATAAGAAGGCAGAAGTGTAAGTGACATTAAGAACTCAGCATAAAGTAAGTCGTGAGAATTTTCCCAGAATAGCAAAATGCAAGACAAAAAAATGCCCAAGAAGAGATCAATATGCTCTGTGTGTATGTGTGAGAGAGAGGAAGGAAGGGGGGGAGAGAGTCACACCAAGACAGAAAATGTACCAACAGGTAAATGTCTCATTAATAAGTATTTTGTTTCTCTATTTGCTCTCTTACTATTAGTCCTCTTTTATCAATCAAAAAAATAAAAAGTGTATCTGAGATCAAGACATACAAGGACTTGGGATGATTCGCACCAAATTCAAATGCACCCAGTAAGGGAGGCTATTGCAAGTTACGAAAGCACTATCCCAAGACCAACAAAGGGGACCATCGAAGGAAGTTACAAAAGCACTTAAACAACAGCAACAAACTTCATAAACAGTCTATGTTATTATTTTCTACCATAGGATGTACAAAGTACAAACCTGAGTGATCAGGTGCACGTGAAACAGGAATACTGCATGAAGGAGGATTGGGAAGGTTGTCAAAAAACCCAGATATTTGCATGTAAAAACTCTATTATGCCAGCTAGAACCCCGTTGTAGAACTTGAAAATGCATGATGTGAAGATGGTTTAAACACATGACAGATCAGACTAGGAAACCATTCGTAACCACCGAGGTCAGCTTATCTTAGCTGTTCGAGTTTTGCTGTTTTTTTTTTTAGTCACGAGTCTTGATGTCTTTCACTTATCTGGAAATATGCACAGAAACGGATAAACTATATATGTCAACACACTACGATACAAATTTGACATGTGTATATATTTCTTTCGAACTATATGCACCCCGGAAGCACTCTAAGTCTCAACTAAAGAATTTTCCAACCTGATGCTCTCATTTCCAATATCCTTCCTTGTATGGATAACCTAAGTGCAGATATTATCTTATTACTAGAGGCGGCAATGATCAAACTCAATTTCTTCAAACAAGGAAATTATAGGACAAGATTTCAAATAACTATAAAAAAATGGGAAAACAAGATAGTAGGAAGAAAGATAAGAGAAGAATGAATCTCATTGATTCAATACTATCTTAATGGTCTGAATTCTCAGGTAGAGTGTTGACAAAACACAGAGGATGCATCATTCCACAACAAAGGCATGCCATATCGGCATGGCATCATTAATTAAATTGGAACTCAAAACATCAAGAAAATGCTCAAATTTCAAAAACAGGGATTCCAAGTAAGGACGGTGAAAGTATAAGAATGCAAATCTGAAAAGAAAAAAAAAACTGCTCATACATTGAACAAAACTGTAAAGATTGATAGCAATATCCATTGTTACCTAACATCGCTTCCTTTACGAAATATACGGACAGACGGATACCCTTGTATGTGATTCCTGAAAGACCAGTATAAACTGAGGGTCAACCAAAAGAGTGGATAAAAAACAACGATAAAAAGATTAGAGATTCTAATTAAACAGAAGATCAAAGAAAATTAAAGAACAATCATATATACGAGATCCAAGGAAGCCTAAATGTATATAATATTAAAAAACTTCAATTATTTGAGCATTCTCATGGATATGAAAGAAACAAAAGTGTAACCTCAAGTAGGAAATTATTATCTGGCAAACCCAAACAGAAAAATCAATCACACAAACCCAAGTTCCCAGTAACAATGGAAGCTGAAACATTACACACAATCATAGGCATGGATACACCAGTGTAGTAATTAATTTTTTCCAGTCGGCATAGGGATAAGTGCCATACAACATATGATTATGTATATAATGAGTTGAGGCCACAACAATTGTGAGAAAGATGTCAACGAACTAGTAGAATGAAGGAAGAAAGTGTAAAGTCAAAAGGAGATGGTAGATTATGTGACGGTTTTTTGATTAGGGATTATGTTGCCAGAGGTCCTAAAAGTTCAGTTTATTATCCAACAAAACGTTTCTAGCCTTATCCTGAACCCAAGATCAAAGAACAAACTCAAAATAAAAATTTTCAATTACCAACAACGAATAGTAAACAACACTTTGACTATCGACATAAATTACACAAAAATTAACATAAACCAAAACCAGTAGGACTTTTCTTCACATGAGGACATGTTAATCCAATTATCACACACCATACAAAAAGCTAAAACATCAATCTTAGAAGTACCTTCTACACAATTCACTTTCTTCAGTGCAATCAACCTTTGCAAGAAGAATACGCCCATCCATTTCTGGATCGTATCTGAAACCAAGTTTGCCTATGAGATTTTGTATGGCAAGTGATCTTGATGATACAGATAACTTCTTTTGAGTAATGAGATGAAATTTACTATTTACAAAGTCTATTTTCAAGGAAAATGAAAGAATAGAAGATGCAAGTGGACCTTTCTCTTATGATGGTGGCTGCTTTCTCCCATGAAGGTTTCTGGAAAGGGTAGAGCAGCAAACTATTAGTTAAGTCCAAAAGGTATTCATTGAGATAAAATGCTTTACGACAAATATTGCAACCTACTCCAAACTTTGTAGTCTTATAATTGATAGAAAACGAGCAAGCAAGCCCAAAGAGAAAAAGATGAGCAAGCCCAAAGGGAAACATATGAGATAGCTCAAAAAGAGAAAGAAAAAAGATATCTAAGTATTTCTCAATATAACATCAATCTTATAATTAACGCATCTTTGACCAAAACAAACATCATAGACAAAATTGACTACTAAAATGATACCAGAATATAAAAATGCCACCTTTGATAGATTAAATCAAGTGATTAAAAGTGAAGAAGACATATTTGTTGAATGATATTTTGGTTGAAGATGTTCAATTTAAGAGAATATTTAGAAACTTGCATTAATTGCAAGTGACAAGCATGGAAAGAGCTGCCCTGTCTACATTGCCTCGCACAAGGTTGAGATAATATTCTGGTATTCAATATGGGCACTGACTTAAATTTTATGTCTTTGAGCACAATATCAATCCAAACAGAAAGAAATACATGCACATGATGTCTGCCTTTGCATCATGTTCAAAGAGGTAGCTCAATGAAAGCAGAGCCACTGGAGCATGAAAATCTTAAGAATAAGCTAAAATTTATATCTATTTGCACAATGTCAATCCAAACAGAAAGAAATGCATGCACGTGATGTCTGCCTTTGCACCATGTTCAAAGAGGTAGCACTGGTGAACAAGGAGAGCATGAAAAAAAGGAGACAAGAATCACCAGGCGATTACTCCAATAGCACCAAGGAGCAAAGAAATTGACAACCAAAATTGAATGCCTGCAAAAAGACAAGTTCAATATATCATCAGGAGACTGCATTACAACCTGAAGAGGCATCAAGGAAAATAATAACAACATTTGAAAATCAGATCTGCTCCACTTACTGATGTGAAATTCTATCAAAATTACGACTATTTAGAGAAACAGCTCCTTCACCATATTCTTCATCAACTTCATCATCGTGCTTAATTTCTTTTGAAACTGGTCCAGACTGAAATTCTGAGCCAGTAGGTTTTAAATTGGAGTCTATTGAATATTTGCGGATTGTTTTTGTTATGTTTAATCGGTTCTGCAAATAACAGGACACAAATTCAGCCAGATTCACTTCACTTACAGAAACTAAGAAAAAAAAGTGACACAAACAATCAGAAAATAGAAACACGTGATAGAAATAACATCCAAATAATAGAAATCCAACATCCAACTGGCCGGTATATCCAAAAGTAAAACCATCTGGGTGTCCATGAGTGAACTTATTGGCTGCATGTTTAGAAGAAATTCCACAACTTTCACCATGCATCGAATAGAAAGCCATGACATCCTCTCAATGTAAAACCCAGATGGAGGTTAAGATATTGTATCTTAAGCAAAATTTCCTTCTTTTTTTTTTTTTTTGACTAGCAGCATAATTTTGAAACAAGAGAATCAAAATGTCCAATTTCCACAGTCAAAACCATTTTAGCTTCAAAGATCATTGATCCTTCCCCCATAATTCAGCCAACATCTAGCTGGAAAAGCACATCGCCATAAAATATTCATACCTTTGCCAAACACTCCAAAAGACATCTCTCAGAGAGAAGTTTCAACTAGAGCAGTCCGACTTCAAATGGGTAACTTACACAATCTTATGTATATTTACACACACAGATATGTATATGCATGAAAAAGTATTCTACGGTGGCCATAATAGAAATATGACAGTTCAATCAATCTTCTTAGGAGCCATTGATCAAGCACTATGTTAGCTATAGCGGGGGCTTTTGCTTCATAATCAGTTAGAACGGCTGAAATAATGGGAGAAAACATGAGTTACTAATCACAAGGGAAAGAAGAGCAAGATAAAAGATCCCACTAAAGATTCTTCAAACATAGAATAGTACTTAGACACCAATTAGCAAAAAACAAAGATCAGAATTTCGTTTTGGTGCGTTCTTTTGGTCACCTAGAAACGGAAACAATATCATAAAAGTTTTGGAAACATAATAGAAATAAATAAAAAATTTGGCAATTTATTTTCAAAGATATTGGTCAAAATATACCAAAACATCTTGAAACATCTCAAAACATTAGTGAAAACACGTCAAAGCATCTTGAAACATTTCGAGACATTAAGTAACATCTTAAAGCATTGGATTTTCGATTCAATCACTGATTCGTTTTGGTCTCGTTGAAAACAAAAACGTTTCAGACATTTCAACCATTTCAAAATGAAATTTTGAACTTTGACAAAAAGAAGCACAATTTCAAAAATCTCTTGGGGACAATTCACTTAAAAAAAGTAATATCAACTCATATATAGATGCACTCACCCCAAATGTGTAAAAACTAAAAAGTCATATGGAACATTCTTCCATTAGTCCTTAAAAATAAGACCCTTCACAATTCCATATTAAATATTCAAAAAAAAGGACGAAAAGAAGGAATTTGTGCTTTAAGAGACTTTAATACTTCCTCATCAGTGAAAATAAACGAATTTTCTATTTCTAAAATACTTGTGGGTCAAACCAGAAGCACAATTAATTTGTTGCTAGAGCAATTACTTTAAGTACATATTAGAAAATTACTTTTTGAATAGTCATATATTACTTTTCAAAAGTGCCTAACAAATGTAAATTGGAGGATTGAAACTTACTGTTCCCAAGACATCACTCACGTCAACAGATGCAAATTCGCAAGAGAGTGCGGGAAAACTACAAGAAAATTGTAAGAAAATGTTACTTAGGAAAATAACAAAATGCCAAAAATAAACTACTAAATCAGAATTCATAGTGAAACACTTGCCTGAAAAATAAATTACTAATGTAGTTATGTTAAGATAACAAATTTTATATATAAAATAGGAATTGGCAACATAACCATTGCAATCCTATCTACAATTCCTAAAGCTAGCATACAGGAGAAATATGAATCAATATAGTCAAAAGCATCCAACAAAAAAAAAGAAAAGAAACAAAGAAATGAAGGTGAAACAGTCAAAGAGATTCCCAAGAACACAAACTCATTGCCTCCATTTTGGTCAAAGAACCAAATTTTGTGTCCAATTGCTTTACACAATTAGAACATAGGGTGGAGCTTCTACCTACTCTCACCATTTTAACCATAGAACTAAGATTGTATCAATTTTCTTTACAAAATTATGAGTGGGCTGGATCATTTCCCCTACTATATTGTGGTATTAGCACATTAAGCAAAGAAAGAAAACTTCTTTTTCCAGAGTAAAGTGGGAAAAGTAAAATTGATGATTCTTGGTAAAGACTTAAAAAACTTTTGTGGAATCATACCTCATATTAAAATCGATGCGCAAGAATTCCCCATCAGAACTCTTGTCAACAACAACCGAGGTTAAGGTGCTCACTGTCAAATAGTTATTTAATTCCTGAATAAAAATTATGATTTAGTGATAGCTACCGACAAAACCACAATACTACATTGACTTGTAAAAAAAGCACCAATATAAGAATGTCCAATATGGAAAGTAGACCTCCAATGGAATGGTTGAAGGAATTTACAGGTTTTCTGATAAACTAATCAAATCTGGAATCTTTAGAACGTCAAAACAGCGCATTTAAATAGATGTGAATCAAACATAGCTAATCCGAGACTAACATTCACAATCCTCTACAACATCAACATATTAAATCCAAAAAATCTCCAACCAAATAGGTGCAATACAAGCTTCCTACCATTCCAAATAAAAACATCATGGACAAGGCTGCTACAATGGACAATCCAGCACCTGATAAGGAAGCCTCTGTCAAATCTCTGGGTATTTTCCTGCAACAAATACAAATGTGCAAATAATTATGTGAAAAAAAAGTCAGTGTGCATTCCATCAAATACAATCATGAACAACGCTGAGGATTCAACCACGTAAAAAATGTAATATCTCACAGAAAACATTTTTTTCAGTTACAAATTCACAAGACATAAGAGAAGGAAGAACAAAAGAGGTCAATGTTGGGTCTATCACTCCAAGTCTCTTGCCTTTTTTTTATTGAAAATTTGAAATATAAAATTTTTGTTGGAATTGTATCGAAGCGAAGAACAAAATATAAGACCAAAAAACTAAGTTGAATTCGTTTTCTTTTGAAAAGAAACAAAATTGCTAACTGATAATTGAAGTTAACATTATTTGAGTAAAGGTGGACATGTAGTCCAACCCTATTGCATTTAATACAAAAAAAAAATTGGAAGTGACCACCAATAATTCAAAATTATCTTCCAAAAGATGCCATCCAACTCGATGTAATACAAAAAAGAGAGATATTCTCAAATTATTCAGCCACCAAAGCCCAAGAAGAAACTAGGAAATAGATTCGATCCCACAACCCTTCCACTACTTCCAAAAAGAGGAGTTGAATTTGTCGCCTCTTCATCTCCATATTCCTTCTTTTACTTTCACATTTTGTATATGTTTGTCTTCATCTTTATCAGTTATTATCTTAATAGCCTTTATTAAGACCTCTAATATTTATACAACATTTGAAGGAAAAAATTCAACCATTGCACAAGACTCAAGGCTGAGCAAAACGGATTTATTGCCAAAAATGATTGTTAAAGAATAAAGATGCAGTGAGGTAACTTTGAGAACTGAAAAACTGATATCTTCCAGTTACCGCATCTAATTGTTCTCACTGTTATGGAATATTAAATACATCCATCCTGGATGATAAGTGAAACGAAGTAAAACAATGCCCTTAATGTAATTGTGTCATGCCCGAGCTCTACCAAATAAATTAGCATCCACCAAGGAAATAATGTGAAAAATAGAATATTAGGGAAATTGGAAAAATATTATCAAAATGACAAGAAGATACCTAGCCAAAATGAGAGGTCATAAGGCCACATGGCAAGGCAAAGTGAGAAACTATTGAAATCTAGCGTCATCTTATAACAAGCAAGTCCAAGTGTCCAACTATAAAGCAACAATGTAAAAAATTGTACAATAACACGCTGAAGTTATGTGGAGGAAACAATGACACAATCATGCCTCATAGCAGCAAAGACACAACTTGTGGCAGGAAAATTGAACAATGGGCAAAAGCACGAATGACAGTTGACAATAACTTTCTCAAGCAAATCTAAGACCTCGGGTCCATTCAGTAGAAAGCGAAGAGTGGAAGGAGGATAAAAAAAAGGATCTTTTTGGTTTAGGGGAGTTCACTCATGAAGGAGAAAGGGAGCTAAATCACCGAGTACATCTCCACAAGAGCAATTGGAGATAGAAACTCAGAGTATTCCTCTAAAAGAGGTTGGTGCAAATGTTAAGTTCTTCCACAAATACATAATATGATAATTCGCATAAAGGTTGAACTCTGATGGATCCGGGGAGAAGAGAAAGACGAGTCGGTAGGGTAGAGAAAGACAAATTAACATGTCCTTGCTCCTATAGGGTGTGTTTGGCAATCACCCACAAGATTGGACTTGTTTGGATTTGGTATTCAAACCTATCCAATGAAATCCCTTATAAGCCGGCTACAATGTTAGATTAGCATAGTTAGTTTTATCCAATCTTTTATTTGGATAGTAATTTATGATATTGTGGGCCCCATTACCAACCAACTCTTTTTTGGTCAAATCTCATAACTTTGACTTAAATTTGTCATCATAACCTTAAATGCACTTCTGTCTAAACCTTTGTCATATTTGGCTTGGCAAGACTAGGTTACCACTTTAATGTTGTATTGAAAATTTTTAAATAGTAAATTATTGTTAAAAACTAAGTTTTTTGTGTTCCATTCTAAAAAAATTGAAAAAAGTTGACCACAAATATATTTGATAAATAAGCTTTTATATTTAATCAAGAGTTGTGGATTGACATTATTATTGTCGGTTGGGTGTTGTTGGAATTGGCTTCTTTTTTTTTTTCCATGTTTTAATTTTTGTTTTCTGGTTTATTATTAGTTGAGTGAAAATAATGGATATTACTACTATAATTGCAGTATGTGAGAAGAATTCTGAAATTGCAGATGCAAATGCAATTACCCATCAAATATTGGATGTAGATTCATATAGAAAACTTGTAATTAAATTTTTAAGATCATATTGATTCAATTGATGTTACTCTTTTGTGGCTAAAAGCTGTCCCCACTCTTCACAACCTCAACAGATCAAGAAAGAGAAGAAACAAGAAAGCCACACAGGCTCCTATGACCCTGGTAGTTTGGACATGGCTTTGACTGTGGAAAAACAAGAAAGCTACACACAAAGACCCACAGACAGAAATCCACAGAGGGGGAGAGAGAGCCAAGAAAGAGTCTGACGGAGAGAGAGGAAGAGAGCTAGAGAGAGAGGGGGAGAAAAGCATATCTTCTTCTTCTTCTTTCCCGTTCGCCATTATGATATGAGAAAGGGAGACCAGTTATTGGATGAAATGAAATATCAGACAAAAGTGTAAAAACCCTAAACACAGGGGTGCTTTCATAAAATACCAAACCAATCCTGTCGACAAGATTTGAATCCCACACTCCCCATGAGTTAGAAATATCTGGATCAGAAGGAATTTTGAGCTACAATTCCTACGGCCGAGTATTTCAAAGACAATGATTATCCCACCCAAATGACCCCTTGACCCTATCCCTCATATAATCCCATCTAATCCGGTGAAACAAGCACCCCCATAGAGTGTAGTGATCTGAAAAATTTGTTGTTTGTTTTCCCAATAGGAATGCATAATGATCTCTCCAATTAAGCTTGAAGAGATAGTGAAAGAGGAAATGGGGGAGGAAGTAAACAAAAGAGTCGAAAATGCATCTAGTAAATAAAAGGATTAAGATACCATTAAGGTTCTATGTTACAAATACCTAAACATAGACATACGATGTAGAAATGTCAATGAGACTAAGTTTCTGTGGCACCACTATCCACTTAGACAATAATCATATATGGACAACAAATGAAAATAAATTATTTTATTTCTTATACCTTATAAAAAATTCACACCAAAATTCCATACGAAAGTAATTTTAGAAATCCCCACTTCGTAATGGTGGGTCAAATGGATTTCGATACTATACCTACCCACCGCATTTCATTCACTCAACTTACTATAATTTCTTAATGTCAAGCCCAAAAACCTACCTTCGTTATATATTATGATTCTAAATGTCTCCCATTGGTAAAGTATGGGCTTGGTTAGTTACATGAACTCTTGAACACCCTTACCTTGCACTTCATGTGTTGAATTCATATTTATTTGGTTCCATTATTAAAGGTAGTAATGTGGTTGCCATCATAAGAGGTACCACGTATAGGACATGTCAAATTGCTCGTGAGCTCCGTGGGAAGAACCATGATGTCAAGCCAGTTTCGATAGAGTAAAACGTTGTGGATGCCGGCAACCAAAGTATGGTGACATGAAACGATCCGAAATACTGGTCAATTTTATGGGCTTGGCCATGTATACAACATACAAGCTCTCGGAGACCCTTCCCTTGCAAGCAAAAGTTTCAACTGTGCGCACGGCTACCCATGGTCCATATCACTGGACCCATAGTTCAAATCCTAGTATATATTCAAGATCAATGCTAATATACCATTGGAACTATTAGATTAATATCAACTTTCAAGTACCAATGTTTGATGGGAAGTCAAATCAATTTAAAAATCTTAGTAAATTAAGTCAATAAATTAGGTCTCAATACTATTGCTCTATATTCAAAGGTTCAAGCTTAATCACTGAGGCACATTACCATATGCCGCGAAACTTCGACCAATCAATCGAAGTCTCGAACAGGGCCAATAGCTAACACGGTTATGGATTACGCATATCAAGTACTCTACGATCAGCATTTCAAACACAAAGGCCGAATATAAGTCCAGTGTGAACCAAAATCGAATACCTTGTAAACAAGTATAAATACTGACATCCAATAGAAGAAGAAACAATTTCAAGAAACATAACGGTAAAGATTCGAGCCAATCACACATAGCAAAACGCAATCAATGTGTAGTAGTTGTCCACAGAATATAAATCATATACACAGAAACGATGACTAACCTGTAAAAATCCACAGATTTGATCCTACTAGTCGAAACCATAGTTGTGATAAATGTTCAGATCTTCAGAGAGAGAAAATTCAAAATCAGGAGTGATAGATCTGCTGAGAGAGAGAGAGTAGGAATCGGTTGGTTTGCTCTCTGTCTCTGAGACGTCTGCGTTACGCATGACAATTGTGAAGCTAATGAAATTTGGTTCGTCTCCTAAACAGAGATATCTATTCATTCAGCGCAATTTGTGTTGGTTGAATGCGGGATTATTTTATTTGTATTAAAAGCAGGGAAAATATCGGGTGTAATTCAGGATTGTGGATCCGGGGCGGGTACATTAGGACAAAATGTCCCGACTTAAAAAAAAAAAAAAAAAAATTATATTCAGCCCCCCTAAAGTTTGTCACTTAATCATTTAGATCCCTAAAATTTAAAATATTATACACCAACCCTTAAAATTTATACGCACGTAACACTTAGGCCCCTGATGTAAATATATCATTTAATAAATTATACTTAGACCCCTTAAAATTTATAAATATATAATACTTAGACCCCTTAAGTTTAAAATATTATATTTAAACAAAAAATACTTCAATCAAATACAGAATATCAAATATTTTAAATTTTATTGTATCATTTATTGAAATAAAATTAAAATTAAAATTTATTTTTTCTTTAAAAATCGTAATTAGTATATAATTATACTATCTATTAGAATAAAACTACAAAAATCAAACAAGGGATTTAAGTAAGTCATAATAGAACATGAATTTTACATATAAAATTCATGTTCTATTATTTCATTTATTGAAATAAAATCAAAAATAAAAAGTCTAATTTTTTTTTAAAAAATCATAGTTATTATATAATTATACTATCTATTAGAATAAAACTAAAAAATTAAATAAGGGGTTAAACTGTAATAAACATAATATCTTTTAGCTTTAATTGAGGTAATTTGGTATTTAATTTGGTTGTTTAAACAACCAAATTAAATTCTAATAGACAATATAATTGTAAACTAATTACGATTTTTTTAAAAAAAATTAAACTTTTTTTTTGATTTATTTCAATAAATGATACAATAGAACATGAATTTTGATTGTAAAATTTAAAATATTTGATATTTTATCTTTAATTGAAGTATTTTTGGTTTAAGTATAATATTTTATACTTAAGTGGTCTAAGTATTATATACTTATAAATTTTAAGAGGGTTTAAGTATAATTTATTAAATAATATATTTATATCAGGGGTTTAAGTGTTACGTGCAGACAAACTTCGGGAGTTTGTGTGTAATATTTTAAATATCAGGAAATCTGAGTAATTAATTGATGAACTTCAGAAAATCTAGACATAATACTTCAAAAAAAAAAAACATTAGGACAAAATGTAATTACTAATGCTATCATGACCTAACGAGTAGGGAGAGAATATTTGGTTAATTATATTTTGATATCTAAAGTATATATATTTTATTAATTTGGTTTCTAAAGTATTAATTTTATCAATTTGGTCCCCTTAAATTATTCAGTTCGTGTATAAATGATCCCTACATAAATGAAATGTTAAATTGTTGATGGAATGATCACGTGTTGGACATGTAATATCGTCTCAAAAAATGACAAGTTGTTATTTTCGTCAAAAAACTTGACGAATTGTCTGACTAAGGACGATAGTGACACAAATTAAATTTTTACGGGCTAAATTGATAAAATTAATATAAAGATGACCAAAGTGATAAAACAGACATACTTTAAAGACTAACTAAATTAAAAATCGATTACAATTTTAAGAATTTAATTATTTAATAAAATTTATGTGCATCCTGAAGACTAAAAATTCTAAATTACCCTTAAAGGAAGTAAAATACACTTGCCGGAATGACCACATAGAACACCACAAACGTATTCTAACCAATGTTATTAGAATCAGACCAGATATCAAATCAGCAGAGGAACTAGATCAATAGTTCATTAGTTTAATGGGTTTACTGGTCAAACTGATCATATAATACAAAAATAATAAAATTTATAAAATAATAATTTAACTAAAAATTTAGTCACAATAAAAATTAAATATTTTATTGTGCGTGTCTTAACTGGACTGTTGAATGTGTTATGTGTGTGTGTTTTTGGTAAAAAAAAAAAGTAGTGTATATTAACTATTTAACTTAGATTCAATTATTCATATTAATCACGTGTTTATGCGTGCGTAGAGAGAGAGAGAAAGAAGATCCAACATATGAGAAAGAACAAGAAGACCCAATAACTTTTCTTTCATTTTTGTGAGTGCGTGTCACGTGTCTGTGTGGAGAGAGAGAAGAAGAAGAAGATTGACACAACTTACGAGGAGATCTAGATATGCGGTGTTCTTGATATGTGGTGTTTTAGATCTATGTTCGCTGTTGTTTGATAAAAGAAAATAAAATTATATAGGCATTTTCATGTCCACTTGTAGTTTCTCTTTCAACTTGGATAACAATTCACACGCATCACATTAATGGTTTCCCTATTATTTTATCAATAATATTATTTGAATATAATTTATTAATTTAATTTATTAATCTAATTATTTATAATTATTAAATTGATAGTAGACCCCAATATTTGTTGGGACTTATCACTAATCTAATGAGTGTGATGAATTAAGTCAATAAATTAAGTTTAAATAATATTATTTTTATTTTAGAATTAGAACACGAGAATCAAGTGCATATAATTTCAACAAAATTAGAAAATTAGAGTTATTTTTTTACGAGGTTCAATGATTAACAGGTTAACTGGTTCACACCAGTGAATTGAATGGGTAGATATAACTCAATAGGACTCGTGACATGATCTGACTATATAAAATTATTAGGAGTAATTTGTATTTGAAGACACGAAGCACTGTCAGCGAGAAGTGATAGATTTTTTGGGAGGGAGAGGAGTTCAATATAGATAGTCTTGAGAGAAGTTGGTGGCTGTTGGATGAGTCTATTTGAGACCGTCAAATAAACTTATTGAAATTTGTTCTATTATATATTATAAATATAGATACATGGGTTAGATATAGCTTGAATAAATTTAATATGAAATAATTCACACAATTTAATAACATGACACGACATGCGAACTAATTATATATATCTAAGTTAATTTTGAACAATATTACTTAAATTTAAAATATTGATTTAATTTATTGACTTAATTAATCGCAGTTGTTGATTTAAGTATGAGTCTTAATGTTTATTAGAACTCATTATTTATTTAATTGTTATAATTGATTAAATTAACAAATCATTGTTATAATTGATTAAATTAAATTAACAAATCATATCAATATTTTAAGTATAAATATTATTTCTCAAGGTTAATCAAGGTTAGTTCACTTTCCGATTACTCGATGAAGGCTCGCACTCTCATGAACCAAACGCAGTAACTGTTTGAGCTCTAAATGGCATTGGAAGAACCAATGATGGTGAGAGAAGTGGACGCGTCAGATGAACCAGGTAGGGCATGTACTATCATGAAACTCTTCTTCACCAGTTCACCCAGTTGGGTTCCTCTCCTTCTCTTTTTCAGATATTCTGCATACCATTTTTCTATAGGTTGATTATAAAGCAAACACCATTTCAAACACTCTGATATGTGCATGTATGTGTTTATGGAAGATCAGTGAATGTTTTACAGCAAAACCTGTCTATCGAGTTGACTTGGGTGATGGACGGTAGAGAAAGGATCCGAAACATAATTCAGAAAATTGGAATTGTTGATCTTAGCATCACAAAAGGCTGTGAGATCTTGTAGACTGATCGTGCATTCAGATTAGCAAGAAATTACATCTCTCAAGATCATACAGGTAGACATGCAATTTGATTTTTTTTTAATCTTTTTCTAAGAATGCATGAATGTTGTTTGACATCGTTTCAGTTCTTTTCCTTCAAAAATTTTCATCAAGTTTTTTAAGGTGTTTCTGCAAACTTTTTAAGGTTTCGAAATGGACGACAATCACAGATTAATATTCGAGCTTAACGACAGCCCTGAGGTATATATAGATAGGGTTGAGGCTGACTTCATCCACAGGATCACTCTCACTCTTATACAAATTTCTGTACAACAATGCACAAATGTTTTCTAAAATGACTGTATATATCTGAAAATAATTACTCCTTCCTTCTACTCTTTCGTTAGAAGATTCTTGAGATTTGGGGCTATTTGGGACTATGGTGATGACAAGCAAACCCTAAAATCAACATTCTACCCAAAACAAGAAGAAGAAACCCTAGAAACATTCATTTTAAGGTGAATACACATGCAAGCAAATATCAAGATTGGAAAAAGATTTTCCCTGGATTATCTCTCTAGATCCCACTATTTGATATGTTTCTACATGTGGGAATCAACCTTGTCGAAATGAAGATAAAATTGTCCGTTGCTTCTCTCTAGAGTCTAGATCCCACTATCCCATATGTAAATACATATCAAGTTGAAGTCTTAATTTCTGAGGGTTTGTAAATTTGCTCAAATCTCTTTAGATGTAATAGTCCATTGATTTAGGCTCCTTCAATTTTCAAGTGTCTTTCTCAGTTCTTGCTAATTATTTTTGAAAAGAAGGGAGAGGATGCCTTTTGTTCTTGTTTTTTGAAGGTTACATTATTTGTTTTTGCATAATACTTGTATTGCTATACATTCTATTTTTTTTTTTCTCAATTGCAGATGAAAACCACTTTAGCTAACAGTGAAGAGTTTATGGCTCCTAGTAACTCAACCGCCTTGGAGAATGCTTTTCCAAAGGAGATTCACAGAGCAAGTGATCTCCTAATGTCAGTCTCAGTGCATGCTGATACATATAAGACGAAAATTATCAATCTTTCTGTTGCAGCAATGGAGGAACTTGAGCAAATGGCTCTAGAGCAAGAGCCATTGTGGTTATTCAATGTGGATAGAAGGGCTGAAGTTTTGAATGCTGTTGAATACAAGAACAGATTTGAGCCTCTTGATGCTGCTCTAGAGGAAATAATTGGAATGATCAAAATGGGACGGCCTATAGAGCTTGCAAGCTTTAATTATACCAATGCTAAAGTACCACATGATAATGGTAGTGAATCTTCATTACCAATGGAAAATGGACCAACACCACCTTTAGAAACTGAAGCTTCCCGGGCATCTGGAGTTGTGTTCATGAATCCAATTGACCTTGTTAATATGTTCATGGATGTGGTGAGTTTTATTATCTCACCAATTTATATCTGTCTTCATGTATTCTACCAATTATGCAATTAATTTATGATCGACAGTCCTCCTTGTCTTGAAATCAGGATCAGTGGTCGATTGTGTTCACCAATATCGTCTCAAAAGCAACAGTTCTTGGGGTAGTAACAAAAGGAGAGCTTGGTAACCCTAATGGAGCTGTGCAAGTGGTACTCAAGAAGCCATGTCATATTTATTACTTCTTTACTTGCTAAGATGAAGCTTATACATATTTCTATTGTTCATTTGTGTTCATTAGTTTAATTATGGAAAATGGCACTTTGCATTCAATAATATATCTATATGATAGGAGCATCTGTTTCTATTTGTGCTAATTGTTTTGCATGTTCCATAGTCAATTAAAATTTCATTTTGTGCCTACATACAGCTGGCATTAACATATCAAGGACTAGTTGGAAATAGAAAGGAGACACGTATTAAAAATCACGCTGTTAAGCTCATTTACACATGCAATCATAATATCACTCTCATAAAGATAATTTGGCACACGAGGCTCGTATCATTACAGTATTTGGTGGAGATGATCATGTATAGATATTATATTGTTTGTCCTTACCAATTATAAACCATTTTTGATATCATTGGTGAAATAATATTTATAGTAAATCAAAACATAGTTGAGTTGAGGGCGCAAATATCTTACCAAGCTTTAGGTCTATTTGTATAATTGTATGCTGAAAGAGCTACAGGATCATAGACCAGAACACAAGTTTCCCCTTTAATTAACTTTCTTGTACTTTCATTGCTTTCATGTTCCCTTGCAAACAAATTAAAATGAAGAAATGAACAAAAAAAATGGCCTTGCTGCCCACTTAGGTAAAATGAGTTCAATTGTGAACCTATATTCATTTTCATACCACAGCATTGATCTGTAGCAATTTGTCTTCATGGGTATTCTTGTTTGTTGATTTTTCAGATGAAGGCAGAATTTCATGTTCCATCACCACTTGTTCAAACTCGGGAGATCTATTTTGCTAGGTACTCTAGACGACTCTCTCTCAACAGTTGGATAGTGGTCGATGTATCTCTGGAAAGTATTTTTCCTAATCCAATGATTAAATGTCGAAGAAGACCATCAGGTTGTTTAATAAGAGGAACCCCAGATGGATTTTCAAAGGTTAGCACAGAGGTCCAACTCAAAACAGCTTGTAATTTGATATAATTACTTGCTTGAAATTGTATTGTCAAAAGGTTTCTATTTTCTGTTACTTAGGTTACATGGGTGGAGAATAATGAAGTAGATAATAGATCAGTTCAAACTATGTTCAGTCGACTAATTTCATCAGGTTCTGCATTTGGCGCAAATCGTTGGCTCACTACTTTAGAAAGACAATGTGATCGCCTGGCCATCCACTTGGATGATAGGGGTAAACTGTTTCCAATTTTCTTGCACTACAATCACGAGGAAATTAATCACAAATATGAGATTGGAGACTTGTCAAAATAAGATGTTGTAACTTGTAATAAGATTGTAGTTACTCTAAACATGTTTTTTTGGCAATTGTTCGTATTCTACATTGATAGTAACCCGAGGTGGGGCGACAAGTTTATTGAAGCTAGCAGAGAGAATGGTACGATGTTTCAATTGGAATGTTAGTGCATCCACAGAGAATCCATGGAGGCCATTAACAGTGCCTGGTGCAGAAGATATCTTGGTCAGGACTAGCTGTAACTTGGATGATCCAGGAACCCCTCGTGGTGTTGCGATAACCTTTGCAACTTCTGTATGGCTGCCTGTACCACCAGAGAATGTTTTCGACTTCCTTTGCTGTGGGAAGTGTCGCAGCCAGGTATATATTTCAGGTTTTGCAACAGTAACTTTAATGCTCCATTCTCCATTTGCGAATTTTCCTGTCATGAAGATGTAATGTCTTCAATATTAGGGACCGGTAGAAATCAACATAGAATGTTGCTAGTTGACCAAAAAGCGGTCATTAAAATTTTGGGCGACCAAGCTAGCTTTCAACATACATATTTGAAACTTTTGGCTCTCGTTGTGTATGCACATTTGAAGTATTGGTCATGTTAGATTGGAAAATTAGCAGTTAGATTTGTATCTACAAACTGTTTTTACTTTATAGAAACTTTTGCGATGAGATATCTTTCAAATATTTTTTCTCTTGGTTCTACGTCACGTGTGGGGTGACTATGCTTTCAACGTAAATGATACCAAGGCATATACAATTCTTTAACAACCCTAGGGTATTGGGCATGACATATTAACACTACAATTTGAAAGTAATTCATGTAGGAACAAGTCGTACATATATTTGCTAGCTAATCACTCATCCATAAAAGTCTCTCTTGAAGGTTTTTATTAATTTCTTCTCTGGACAATATATGATCCACCATCACTAGGAGAGTGATAGCATTATACGGGATTGAAGTACAATTTGGAGTTGGGAATTTAAGTGACGTGAATCGCAAACTTCCCCCCAGGGATTCGTGAGACACTAGTGATATCTATGATCCAGATATCCATAAATTTTTCTATATGTAGGATTTTATAACTTCACTTTCATTGAGATCTCGCGTTGAGTTGCACAGGAAAAAATTAATTACTCAAACAATGCTATAGAAGTAATTCCCTCCAATAGTTATCCAAATATAACGTATATATCTACATATCTGTCGGTCTTTAACCATTTTAATGTATCATATTGAACTATAGTGGGATATCCTTACCTCTGGGCGTGTCACAAGAGAGATTTTAAGCATTCCTACTGGCCGTGACCCAGCAAATACTATTTCACTGGTCATGGTAGAGGTAATCTCTCTCTCTCTCTCTCTCTCTCCCCCCAAGTTGCTTAGTTAATTCTTTAACCTAACAGTTGCATATTTGCAGCCTGTACCGAGCAAAATGACGATGCTATATGTCCAAGAAAGCTTCAGCGATTCAACAGGCTACTACATTGCATATGCACCTGTTGACATCTTGGCAACAAATTCAATCCTGGACAGTGGAGATCCAGACAGAGTAGAGTTATTGGCCTCCGGATTTTCTGTCCTACCCGACGGCCGGTCGATTGTGGGTGAGAATGGTACTAGTGGAAGTCTCTTGACTCTCTTATTTCAGACACTGGATGAACATATATCGACACCGGAGTATCTTCCCTCAGTATCAGTGGTGACAATATATAGAGTAATCACTGAAACTGTCTCAAGGATCAAGGGGTGCGTTGGTATCCAAGCATGAGTAGAAACAAAGGACCAAATATCTCCTATAGTAAACAAAGTCATATGAATCTCGTAGTTGCAGGAGTCTTGTACCAGGATTAATACTTTATTTTAGATTCCCTGGAATGTTGGTTTTGATAAGGTTTCGCCCCAATCTTATAATATTAACTGGCTTTTAGAGTTCATGCTTCGAACTTTTAGAATAATAGAGTTTAATCTTAGAATAAAAACCCCTCATTTAGTTGGTCTATTTCTCTCAATTTTGTTAATTTTTTTTTCCAGAATTTGCCAATTTTCACTTAAATTGTTGTTTTTGTTAATATGACGTTTTCATGCTACTGGATGGGGGGCTATAACAATATGATGGGGATATAGCGGTTGGGATGGATTCAGATGGGTGGTGAGAGAATACGATACGAGAAAATATTGAAGATAATCGTGATACCACGTTACTATTGTAAGTAAATTCTACTTAATTTAGTAACTACCATGTTCATATATGAAAATAACTACCAAATAGAGTTCATTTTACCCAATTGTAGGCTTATTATTATTAGGTGAGATCATGTAACAATACTCATATAGCATCACCGTTACACCCAATATTAACTCATACGATAGAGGGGCCAAAAAAGAGGCAGTGAAAAATAAGACCCATGTATTTATTTTTATTTTTGTCTAGAGTTCAAAAAAAAGGGGCGAATTTGTAATTGAATGTGTGTCTAATCTAACAAATGTTTAATTTTCACTTTACGCAACACCAGCTCTCTTTTTGTCATAAGTCATAGAACTAGACTAAGGGGCATCCCCATAAGAATTAGTTTCTTAAATTTCACACATAGGAGATCGAAACACAGCCCCAGGACTATGGAGAAAGATGTAGATCGAGCGCCTTAAATAGACAACTACTATTACCCTTAACGATAATCTACCTGTGATTTTTAGTTTTAAAAAGAACTCTTAACATATTTTGCTTGTAAATTTCAATTAGGATTTTGTTTTACTATTCCATTCCTTATCAGAAACGGTTTTGCTATCAGGTAATTAGTACCCTGCGATACCCACCTCATCGGGGTTTGTTTCCTTATCTTTCTTCTTCCCTAAAGACCTTCATTGAAGTTGTGGATTCCTTCCCAAAACACAAGGCTGTTGATCAAAAACCCAATCTTATGGTACAAACCCAAGATGATAACTATGGAGGAATTGACAGAATTAGCGACTTGCCGGACGAAATTCTATGTTACCTACTATCTTTTCTTCCCACAAGATTTGCCGCCGCCACCACGGCCTTTTTGTCATCCAGATGGAAACCCCTTTTCCCTTCAATCCACCATCTTATACTTCGCTTGGAGGACTAGTTATTTTCACGTCCAGGCAACAAACATGCTGAATCGAACCGGTTGCACCAAATCAGTAATTTTATTAGCTTCATGTACAGTGTGTTGGATAACCTTTCATGTGATATGAGATATATCCGTCAAATAGTTGTCCAACACTATGGCAATGACCATGTCAATGCCTTGTCAAAGTTTAGTGCATCTTACTGGCCTATTTTTTAGGAGTAGTTGAATTTATTTAGGAGTCTCCTTTGTTGATTGAGTCTTAGTCTGTTATGTTAAAATAAGTCATCATCAGATTGTTGAGATATTCTAGGATTTTGTTATTGTGATTGAGTCCAAGTTAGTTTGAGTATTTGTAGGAAGCAACTTCTATAAATTAGAGTCCTGTAACTCCCGATTTTTTCATCACTTCAGCAACATTATTTGTTTCTTGTGTTCAAATAAAATTTCTTCCTTCTCTCATTTATTTATTTCTGAAACAGTTCATTTTCTTACTTAAATTGAGCTGTTAAGTTTTTTGTGAGATGGTATCAGAGCCAGGTTGTTGAGATTTGGTTTAAGTTTTATTGTTTGCTGAAGTGCTTCATAGTTTTTTTCCCTTTCAAAATGAATGCTGGAAATGGTTCTTCACCAAATGTAGATAAGCTTGTCGGTAATAATTACCAATATTGGAGGCTTTGCATGGAATCTTATCTACAAGGTCAAGATTTATGGGATCTTATTGCCGGTGCTGAATCGGTAATTCCGGATGATACTCCACAGAATGGTGAGCTGCGTCGAAAATGGAGGATCAAATGCGGTAAAGCTTTGTTTGCTCTACGGACATCGATCAGTAAGGACTACATTGATCATGTTCGTGATAAGGATACGCCAAAGCTAGTGTGGGAGACTCTCGAAAGGTTATTTACTAAGAAGAATACAATGAGGTTGCAGTATCTGGAAAATGACCTTGCTGGTGTAACACAAGGTAATCTGTCTATTCCAGAATACTTTTTGAAAGTTAAAAACCTTTGTGCTGAAATTTCAGAGTTAGATACGGAGGAGCCCATCAGCGATGCACGATTGCGTCGTTATCTCATTCGTGGTCTGCGGAAAGAGTTCATGCCATTTATTTCCTCTGTGCAAGGGTGGGCAACTCAGCCTTCTATTGTAGACCTGGAGAATTTGCTTTCGAACCAAGAAGCATTGGTTAAGCAAATGACCAGCAGGCCCATCTCTGAAGTTGATGATGTTCTCTTCACCAAAGACAAGTGGAAAAATAGAGGTGTCCCAAAGCATTCATCAAGTGATGGCAAGCAGGAAAAAGCGGAAATGGAGTCAAATGGAAATTCCAAAAGTTGTTACAGGTGTGGGAAGCCGGGGCACATCAAGCGAAATTGCCGAGTGAAGGTTATATGTAATAGGTGTGGAAAACCAGGCCACATCAAACAAAATTGTCGTGTTAAGCTTGTGGATGAAAATGCAAATGTTGTACACGAGAACAAAGATTCTGATCAGCTCAAATAGGAGCATTGCCTTTCTACTGAAGTTGTTGAACAAACAGGTAACGTGGATTCTGTTGTGCACCAGACTATTGCACATACGGATTCTAATATCTTCATCGATTACGAGAAGGAGTGGATTGTCGATTCTGGTTGTTCCCATCATACAACGGGTAATGCATCTCTGCTTTCAGATGTTCGACCGCATAAGGGGAACCGAGCTATTGTTACAGCTGATAATTCAGTACATCCGGTAATGAAAGAAGGCCACTTGGATGTTAAGGTTGATAGCTCGAATGGCAACGACATTGTTTTTAGTGATGTTTATCATGTTCCGGGGTTGAAAAAGAATCTTGTGTCAGTTTCTCAAATCACTGACTCTGGGAGGTATGTTCTCTTTGGTCCTGACGATGTAAAGATCCTTGAAAATCTAAAGCATGTTGCAGCTGATGTCCTTTCTACGGGAAAAAGGAAGGAGTCTTTATATGTTCTATCTGCAAGTGAAGCATATATAGAAAGAACAGGCCAGAATAATAGTGCCTCACTTTGGCATGCTCGGTTAGGCCACGTTGGTTATCAAATGTTGCAGCAAATCTCCACAAAGAAACTGCTTGACGGTGTTCCCATGTTTAAGGAGGTACATCAAGATGTGGTTTGTCCCGGTTGTCAATATGGCAAATCTCATCGCCTTCCTTTTCAGAGATCAAAGAATCGTGCGTCTACTTTGTTCCAGTTGGTCCATTCAGATCTAATGGGGCCAACAAGAACACCTAGCTATAGCGGTTGTCATTATGTGATGGTTATCGTGGATGACTTCTCACGGTTCACTTGGGTCTATTTTTTGGAACACAAGAGTGAAGCTTTCTCTAAGTTCACTCAGTTCAAGATGCATGTAGAGAAGGAGTTTGGGTTTATGATAAAGTGTTTGCATACTGATAATGGGGGAGAGTATCTGTCAGATGAGTTTTCAGATTATTGCAGTGAACATGGAATTCGTCGGCAAATGACATGTCCAAAGACCCCACAACAGAATGGAGTTGCTGAACGAAAGCTGGGGCATCTCACCTCGATGAGCTTGTCATGGTTGCACGAAAAGAACCTTCCCAGAGAGCTTTGGGCAGAAGCTATGCAGTGTGCTTGTCATGTGATCAATAGGTTGCCTCCATGGCCAGGTACGGAAAAATCTCCTTTTGAATTTTTATATAATAAAAAGCCAGATGTGAGTTATTTTCGGGTGTTTGGTTCGCCTTGTTATGTTCACGTATCTAAGAGTAGTCGAACCAAACTAGACCCAAAGGCAAGAAAATGTGTTTTTGTTGGCTATGACTCACACAGGAAAGGTTGGAGATGTATGGATCCAGAAACAATAAAGATTGTTGTCTCTCGAGATGTGGTATTCGACGAGGGGTCGACATACTACTCTAGCGCAAATTTCAGAAATCACACAAGTGATCTAGAGTCCTTTTCTAGTGAACTTGATTCCACAGTAGTAGGGAGGAATGATATCTTATCTGAAGAAGCTGTTCCACAAGATGGGATTATGGTTCGAAGGTCAATAAGGCAGCGAAGGCAACCAGATTATTTAAGTGATTATGAGGTTCAGTTAAATCATTTCACTGTAACCTCTTGTTTTCTCATGGGGGTTACATATGAAGATGAACCTAGGTGCTACAATGAAGCTCAAGGAATTGCTGAATGGGAAGCTGCAATGCGTGAAGAAATCAATGCTCTGCATCAGAATACTACATGGGAACTTGTACCAAAGCCAAAGGGTGCTGAACTAGTTACATGTAAGTGGGTTTACAAGTTGAAAAGAAAGGTTGATGGCACTGTCGATAGGTATAAAGCTCGCCTTGTTGCACGTGGTTTTTCGCAGCAATATGGGTTAGATTATACGAGGAGACTTTCAGCCCTGTTGCTAAAATGGTAACAGTTCGAACAATCATCTCTTTGGCTGCATACAAACACTGGAATTTATGGCAACTCGACGTAAAGAATGCATTTCTCTATGGTGAGTTAGATCGTGACATTTTTATGGAGCAACCGCAAGGTTTTGTTTCTAAGGAGTTTCCTGATCATGTGTGCCGACTCAAGAAGGCGTTATATGTTCTCAAACAAGCTCCACGTGCCTGGTATGGAAAGATCGCTCAATATCTTACATTTTGTGGTTTTAAAGTTTCAAGTTCAGATCCTAGTTTATTTGTTAAGGCACAGTCATCATGTACACGATGATTCTTCTTTACGTAGATGACATGATCATTACCGGAGACAACAATGCTGAAATTACAAGGCTTCGAGATGATTTGTCTGTCCGATTTGAAATGAAGAATTTGGGTGAAGTTCAATGTTTTCTTGGCTTAGAAGTAGAAAAGTCAGATGGGTATTTTCTCTCTCAAAAGAGGTATGCAACAAGTCTTTTGAATCGTTTTGGCATGAGAGAATCAAAATCTATGGCTACTCCTATGGAGCCATGTCTCAAGTTACAGAAAGTTGAAGGGGAGCTACTGGAAGATGCAACAAAGTTTCGTCAACTTGTGGGTAGTTTATTCTACTTAACTATCACAAGACCTGACATTGCATACTCTGTAGGAGTTGTATCTCAGTTTATGGACAAGCCATGTGTTGGTCATATGATTGTAGCAAAGAGGATCTTACGCTATGTGAAAGGAACGTTGGAGTTCGGGTTGATGTACCAGCAGGATGTTCAGTTTTCTCTACAGGGGTTTGTTGATGCAGATTGGGCTGGAGATGTAAATGACAGACGATCAACTACGGGGTATTGCTTCAGCACAGGTTCAGCCGCCGTCTCATGGTGCAGTAAAAAGCAGAATACAGTTGCTATTTCAAGTACAGAAGCGGAATATATGGCAGCAACCATGGCATCTCAAGAGTGCATTTGGCTTAAGCGATTAATTCAAGACATAACTGCTGCATTGGAATATTCAGTCCCCATTAAATGTGATAATGAAAGTGCAATCAAACTTGCCGGAAACCCAGTTTTTCATGCTCGCACAAAACACATTGAAGTTCATCATCATTTTGTTCGAAAGAAAGTATTAAGTCAAGAGATTAAGTTGGAGTACACATGCAGCAAGGACCAAGTTGCAGATATTTTTACTAAAGCTCTTGCTCGAGCTACGTTTGATAAATTTCGAAGTGATCTTGGTATTATTGATCGTAAGCATGCACTAAGGGGGAGTGTCAAAGTTTAGTGCATCTTACTGGCCTATTTTTTAGGAGTAGTTGAATTTATTTAGGAGTCTGCTTTGTTGATTGAGTCTTAGTCTGTTATGTTAAAATAAGTCATCATCAGATTGTTGAGATATTCTAGGATTTTGTTATTGTGATTGAGTCCAAGTTAGTTTGAGTATTTGTAGGAAGCAACTTCTACAAATTAGAGTCCTGTAACTCCCGATTTTTTCATCACTTCAGCAACATTATTTGTTTCTTGTGTTCAAATAAAATTTCTTCCTTCTCTCATTTATTTATTTCTGAAACAGTTCATTTTCTTACTTAAATTGAGCTGTTAAGTTTTTTGTGAGAAGAATTGGAAATGTAGCGAGGTTTGAAATTGAAGAACTCGATATTTTAATCCTTGATAAGGATTTTATGGTATTTCCTCAACAAATATTCGGTTGCACAAAGCTAGCAAGATTGATCATAAATGCATGTTTCATTCTCTATGTCCCAACTTTCGTCTTTTCGTTGAATCTCAAGTTGCTCTATTTGAAACTTGTTAAATTTCACGGCAGAGACTCAATCCAAAGGCTTTTTCGTGGCTGCCCTATGGTTAGAGTGTCGCTATTATGGCAATGTGCGTTTGAAGATTTGCAAATTCTTGACATCTCCAGTCCTTCGCATAAGGCATTGGGAATGTTTTAAGTGTTCGGGTAAAAGTAAGAGTAATGTTACATGAATTTAAAAATTAAATTTAAAAAATAAACTTGATAATTACAACCATTGATTTCACTATGGGTCCTAGCATTTATTGAGATCTATTATCTATTCAATGGTTGTGTTTATCAAATTTACTTTTTAAATTTAATTTTGAAGTGTATGTAACATTACTCTAAAGTAAATATAAAGTTGTGTTCGATACTCGTTTTGGAAGACTCAAGTATAGTAATAATGTAACAAGCGTGTATTTGGTGAAGAATTTAGGCTGTCTCAATCGATCTCGTCTAGACATTGGAGTCACTATGGAAAAATGGTAAGAATATGGATGGTTTTACTACCGAAACACAGCTGATTTTGTTGCTAATGTAGCCGATCTGTATTTATCTCAAAATTGCATGAGGAATAAGTTTATTTTCCCCTCCTAACCACATTTCAAGACGAATGTCCATGGGCCTAAATAATGTTGGGCCAAACCTACACTGTATCGGGTGGGTAATTTGGGTCACATCCAGCCCATAGCCCGGGACCATTGTTGCGGTTGAGCCAGACCAATCCACGGGCTTTTTACTGAACTTTTTTTGAATTTGTAATTTATAACTTATTCTTTATATCGCCTTATGAACTAAATCTGAAATTATAACTACTAAAAAGGTTTTTGGGCTGGTTTTTCTGAATCACAGGACAGTCCTTCAGGCCAAACTGTGGGCTGGGGCAGTGCCACAGTCCACGACTATTCGGGTCTCGGGTTTAGCCAAGATGGAACAATTTCTGGTTAATCGGGTGACATGCTCATTTTTGGGTTGGATATCGGGTCACCCTGACCCATGGACATGCCACATTTTCATGTAGGTACTTGCATTTGTTTGTGGAAATTCTCATTCCTGTGGGTTGTTTTTTGTGAAACGGTTTTACAGTTTTTTTCATCTTTGCAAGTAGGCCATTAACTTCTCAGGTCTATTGCTGCCCACTTATAGTAGTTTGAGCAAATTAAAGCTTGGTGGCATTGAAGAAAATACATGTAAATTGTTGCCACGATTATTTGAAAGTTTGTCTAATCTCGAGGTTTTTGTCTTTGAGTCGATAAGTTGAGATGTTTGAACGATTTTCACTATGCAAACATTTTATTAAACTAGTTGATGCACACATGCGTTGCACGTGGACCAATTTGAATATCAAATATTGTAAACATTCATGTAATGTTTACCATATATGTATGTGTATATATCATGAGAGAGAGATTTGGATTAGAATTTTTTTTCGTAAACCCAGTGTGAAAAATAATTGAAACCAACTGTCTATGACTCCATAATAAAAACTACTTTTTTTAACCAACTTAACTTTATAGCTACTAAAGCTTAAGGTCTGCGAGAATTACTCGGGGTGCATTTCCCTAAATCATAATTGCCCACAAGAAAATCTGTTATATAGTTAAGATTGTATTTCATATGACTATCTGCTATAGCAATTGTACAAATCAGGCTCCTGATATGAATTGTTGAGCTTAGTACAATAAAGGAGAAATAAAAAAAAAAAAAAAACCCTCTTAATAACATCTGGCAAAGCAGTAATAGAATAGCATGGAATGAACTAAAAGGAACGAAGTCCATTACACAGAGTCGCCTCTAAGCTAATGTAACAAATATCTTTCAGTAATTAAGCCAACATGTACATCTTGTATTTGGATAATAAAATCTTCTTCATGACTCATAGCAAGATTGAGCAAGTAACAATGAAAAAAGTGACCATAAATCCAAAGGCTTAGCAAATATTTTAATGACCATCAGCACAAGTCATCACCATGAATAAAATTAAATATTATTATCTCGGCCCTTGAATAAGTGTTACAGAGCAGCATTAGGGACCTGATGGCCCATGTGATTTTAATATTATCCAAAGCAGACTATAGAAATAACTATGGTCCTATTGTAATCCTTAGCAAAAAGAAGTCAACTTTTGTCCTTCTGATATCAAATTATGCCCACGTTGAAAAGTTTGAAGATAAATTGGCGTCTTGCACGTTGCGAAAGCCTATTTTTTACATTGTAACTGAACTGACCAGCCCTAAATAAAAAGTATATCAAGTATCATAGGGATTGAGAGTACATGTCTCCTGCCTCCCACTTCTTGCTGATTTGTTTCTATATATTCAAGAGCCTTACAACACATGGAAAAGCTTTTTTTTTTATTTAGATGTGTTATTTTGTTTTCTAAGTTGAACCAAAGAATAGAATAATATTAAAGAGTCATCTATTCACCTAATTCTCATTTTGGCAGCAAATGGTGATTCAGTAGCATCATGCATGGATTAGCTGGCCATTCCAACATTTAGAGTGTTCATATATATTTAAAAAAACCTGACGATTACTCAGTTCCCAAATACATCGTGGTTTAAAAGTCACTTAATATATAGTATATTGTCCACAATCAAATTCTAAATGATAAAATTAGCTTAATGATGGTCGGTGTCAAGATTAACATGCATGAGTGACACTTGTAAACTTTTAAGTAAAAAAAACTGAAATAATAGCGTTAGCTAAACTTTTCCTTAGTGAACAATGTTGTTAGCATATAGAAGATAACATATCTCAATCCAACCCCATTAATAAATTCCATAATATAACGCAATAGTAATAAAAGGATCATTTATGACATCGTAGTCATTGAACGAAGCTTTACATGCTCACTGTTGGATTTTTTTTCTCTTTCTGAAAAGAGAATGCTATTTTTGACGATTGCTAGATGTACTGCCTATGACAGGTGAACAGTGACCATTTATTGGGACCCTCTTTGAATAGAGACCCAATAGATAAGGCAAAGTTCACTCGAGATCAAATTTCACTTGTAAAAGTGCTTCTTCTATATGACCAGGTTTGTCACAAAAATCTCTTACTTATAAAAATAAATAAAACATTTGTTGATAAGCTTCCCCGTCTTAAAAAAACATATTATGATAAATCTAACTATGACATGAATTAATTGATTGCTAAATGGGCTTAACCATGAAAAACAATACCCACTTCTTGTTTGCGTTTACATTTGTTTCCTAGGCTCGAGCATAGGAAACAAATTGTTGCCTAAATGACTGTTGCCCGAAAAAGTCAGTTATTCAGCAAAATCTAATTATTCCTACAACTCAACATTCGAATCTAATGATAATTTTGAATCAACATGTAGTTATAGAAAGTTATTAATAAGAAATTCATATTACTTTTCTCATCAATGAACTTAATAAAAAATAATTGTCCCATAAACAGAATATCACAGAGTGTGTGAAATTCTAAACCTACTATCATGCAAGTTCACCAACTGGGTGTTCTTTAAAGGCTAAACAATCGACGTGAGACTGGTACATATACTTCTTTTGTTGTTATTCCACATACAGTCATACAGGAATTTCATAGAAGCCTACAATCAAACAGATAATGAGCAATGTTCTAGCACTGGAAGAAAATGCACAACCTCAAAGGAATCGTGTGTAGAATAGATATATAGTTCAGGTAATAAGGGAAACAGTACCTGTCCAAGCTTTCCTAATGCAAAGAGAGAGGCAGAGCGTTTGACTTGATGAGTAGTAATTGAAACGATTAGAAATGGGAGAGGCATGGAATGCTCCAACCTCTAATTTATAACTGATATTTATTGCAGATACGTTTTCCTTGAGAGACAGAAACAAATAGGCTTAAGAGAGAGAAACAAATCGGCTTAGGATGGAAGAGAGCAACTCCACACATTAATTCTTGAGCCACAAAAATGCTTATTCAATTGAGGGGAGAGAGAGAGAGAGAGAGAGAGAGAGGAGAATGAAACTAATTAATGTTACCATTAAAGGAGGATAGAAAGAGAGAGAGAGAGAGAGAGAGACAGACATGTCAATTGGGAGGAAGATGATCTCAAGCTAGTAGAACATTTATTAAAAATTGCAAGAGTTTTGTAAATCAACTCTAATTTGACTTCAACTAAACAGTCGTTGTGCTTGAGTGAGAAACTACTAATGATGGCAAAATTCTCAACTCTCCATGAGATTGATATTAAGAAAGGAGAAACTACAATTCTAGAATTTTCTCCCATGTGATAGAAGCCATCCAAAAACTTCAAATGAATTGGTACCGTACATTAAGAAGAAGGAAGAAGGAACCGCTGGTTCAAAAACCGAAGTACGCTTTGGTTAGTAAGAAATAACCCGATATAGGAGAAGGGGCAGTCCAGTCTTCTATTTTGAATGCATTTGATGTTTTCTTTCTTATGTGTGAGAACTAGGCTTATCTGTATCCACTGTTACAATACATATATTACAACCCATATTACGTTGTTTATAATGAAAAACTTGCTTTTGGATGGTCTCTATGATGTGTTCCTAAAACAATCTCCTTGCAATATTCTACTTCCTATGGTTCTCTTCTTTAGTGTCTTTCATATAAATGGAGATTTTTTTTTCAATGAGTTGTAGGGGAGAGAACACATTGCTCTCTTGTTGTAGATTAGGTTTGTCGAAGTTTGACATCATATGATTAACCGATACGAATTAAGCGACTTTGAGAGAGACCTTAACAGGTTCAGGTAATAAATGGATTGACTCGTCAAACATGTTTAATAAACGGATCGTGTTCGGGTGAATTTTATCAACCCATTTAAATAAAATTAACATAATAATAAATTAACAATTATTTTAAAAAATTAATAATAATTTTTTTTTAACTAAACGGGCTAAACGAGTCTTGTCATGTTACCTGTTTATTAAACGATTTGTGTTCGTATTGAGAATTTTCACTTGTTTATTAAACGTGTCGTGTACGAATTTACATGTTTTTTACCCGTCACCTGTTTAACCTGGCACGTTTAACACCCCTACTATGGATGATCTAAAAACATTCTATTATTATGTGGATTAATAATAATACTCATGGGTTTCTTTCGGAGAACTGAATTTTTTCTTCTGAAAATGCGGTTTATGGTATTGTGCATGGTCTGGTATAGTGATAAAAGTGTACATCTGTTAACAATCAAGAGGATTTGCATTTCAAAATCATTTCTTCTTGGTCGTTTATATGTTAACCCTCTAGTAATGGAGAATAGTATGCTTTGTGTGTGTTTACAAAGATGATCTCATTGTAACACTTTTGACTAGAGAAAAAAGTTGTCGTTGGGAGTAATATGAATCTAGATCAATTTCGTGTAAAAGTCTATGATTTGCATTCAATCAAAATTATGTTACTTTGTTGGGCGTGACTAATAATGAATATATAGAAACTATAAAATTTATGTTTCTCTTTATTATTCAAAAGTAGGCATGTCAATTAATCAGATTCTAATCCAAATTTAAATTCGATTAATTGAATATAGATTAATATTTTTTATCGATAATTTGAATTCAAATTCAAAATCTTATATTTCACGGATTCAGATATAGATATACCTATATTCGATTAAATTATGATTGCATAATTTGTTAAAATTTAGTTAATTAAGTTATTCGGGTTTGATCGGATAGAATTTTCGAATCGGAATTCGGATTGTTAACAAATTCGGATATGGACCACAATAATAAAATCCGTCGAATTATCGAATCGAACTTTTGAAATCGGGTCCGGATTAAAATCAGAGAGGACATAATCCAATCCATCTCAACAAAATTTCATAAAAAAATTAGAAATTTTATCGAATTTAATTTAACTTTCAACCTAATTTAATTTCTATTTAATTTCATATAAATCTCATTAATAATCTAAATAAGTATGTGTATTACAATAATTTCTCGCAATAGATTTGCATGCATCCAAATCCAAATTCAAATTCTTTTAAAGAAACTTGATGATGTAATTTTTCACATGAATCTAATGAGAATATATCTTCTCCCCAAAATTTGAAATCTCTTCTCCATTTTTTGTATTTTCAATAAAATTTGACAAAAATATTTACTTGTTGGAGTAATTTTACCAAATTTGTGAGTATTGCCTTTTTGAGTTGGGGTAAGGATATCATTTTTTTGGGGGTAAAAATACCACTTTTTAAGGTAAGGTTTCATTTTTGTTTGGTAATATTTCCTCTTTTTTGGAGTTATGTTACCAGATTTTTTTGGGTAGTGCAGAATGTTAGGAAAACTGGAATAGAGTTGGGGTAAGGATACAATTTTTTTGGATAAGAATACCACCTTTTTTATTTTGATAAGGATCCCTTTTTTTAGCTGCAGTTGCCTACCCTTGTTTGTCAACACTTTTTGAAGGTGGTGGGAAAATGATCTTTAATAAGTGGAAAATAGGGCAAAGGGTTGTGTAATAATTCTCGCATCATGTATTTTTGAAATAGTACTGGTACACCATATGACCATAAAATCCGGCGAACCTGTTCTTACCATGTGAATATATTAATGTGAATGAAGTCATATTATGGATAAAAAAGGAAAGGAACAATCTATCGTAAAACGCATACTTTCAACAAGTATATTTCACCAGCATCAAACTTTCACCTCTTTAGCATTGTTACTACTGTGAATAAAACTATTTATATGTAACCTACATCTCAAAATAGCGTGCACACTGCAATTTGTATATGTGTGCAGGCCAATTGAGGTGTAGGTTATATATAAGCAACTCTGACATACAGTAGCCTAGAGGCGCGTGGACAATGAAGACGAAGTAAATGAAGAGAATTTATCTCAAAAACAATATAGTTACACTATGTTATACGTTATGTTACATATAATAGGAAATATTGAGTCCCCACCTAACAACATTAGTCCCTACCAAACAAAAAAATAAATAAATAAAATACCGCTTGTATAATTACTTGTCAAAGTCTTTGGTTCCATTAGAATGAGAATGATTGGTAAGAATGATGGGTAAGAATGGTTTGTTGGCCACTGCAACCTTATATAAGGAATGACTCAAGATTATTCGTCGTCTTATTCAGCTTCCTCATCCTCCTCATCAACGTACTCCTATGGTTTAACCTTCGTCCATTCTCCATTTGCTATGATCTTTTTCAAAAAATGAAACGATGACACACGAAGAAAGAATTCTAAACTGACTAAAAGAGAAAATAAACAATAGGCAAAGGGATCCATAAAAAAAATGGTCTGCATAAATAAAGAAATGATATTTACATATTTTCGCACATCAAACATCCCAAATCACCAAAATCACCCAAACAAAACCTCATGGTCAACAAAATACAAGCAAAAAAAAATTAATTCAGCAAAATACAACCACTACTGCATGGCCTACAAAACACAAGCAAAAAAAAAATTGATTCACCAAAACATAGACAATTGATTCAGCAAAACATTGGCAAAAAAGAATTGATTCTAATTTAGCTCTTTCTGTTTATACAAAAAAATCAATATGTGCCACTAAATAAAGCCCATAAACACTATACATGACTTCACTTTTGTATACAAAAAAAAAAGAATATATCACACATATCATTTCTGATTTTTACAACAATTCTTTTGTTGGTGTTGTTGTATCTTACTTATGATCTTCTTTCTTGATTTGTTGTATATGTGAATAATAACTTTAAATGCTAGATCCTTCCGTATTGGATTCATCTTAAAAACAATAACTACAGTTAAATTGACAAATGTTACATACACAAATTTAATTTAGTACTATTAATTATTAAATAAGAAGAATAGCTATTATACCATAATTGTGAATAATTGATCCAAAATTTGAGCATGTATCTCCTTTATTACAAATATCCCACAATCATAGTTATTTGTTTGCCTATGAGCCCAATCCACTCTATATGTGTGCCACTTGGTCAATGTTGACGTATAATTAGGTATAACAAACTTAAGGACTTGATCTAATTGTTTAATCACATTTGCAACAACAGAAAAATAGATATTGTTGGTATATAATGGTAGATAATCAAATAATAAAAAAAAATTTCACTACATCTACCACACATAAATACCAATGGATGTTATTGTCGGTCATGGGTATATAGATCTACATAAACAAATACAAGGATATTAATTATTGTGTAAATGATCAATTATAAACAAAAATAAAAATAAAAATAAGACATCTACATACCTTATCACAGTCCTTGAAATTTGAAACGAAGTACCTTTGAAAATCAAGCAAACCAATTATTTTTTTTTATTCTTTTCCTTCCCTTACCCTTCCAAGTGCTTTTTGCTGGGTATTGAAGGTAAAATATGGGTACACATTTAACCCACATTGTATATGTCCAAGACTAAAAAAGTCACATAAACATTACTGCAAACCATGTGAGTAGATACCATCTTGACCTTTTTGTAAACGGATTAAACTTCACATCGTCCGGAATAATACAAGTTGTCAAATCTACTATCTTCAGGTCAAAATGTACAAAATCAATTCTTGGTCAATATAAAAAACACAATAATTAAAGATGTCCATTTTTAACTTACAATGTCTAACAATCATTTTCTTGGTTTTAGAGATTCAATAAATAAATATCTGTTGGCAGAATATGTCTTAAATCTCAGCAGTGTCTCACTGTTTCATGCAAAAAATGGATTAGTAATTGGTGATGATCCCACAATATATAAGAAGAACAGGGCACAAACTATATAGTATAAATACCTCATGTCAAGTGTGTTGCCAAATATGTAATTCAAGACATACATTTTATCATAATCACTAATTTCATCAATGGGTGGATAATCCCCATCTAATGGGGTCCACAAACTGATAAAATCTGAAATCTGCTTATTAAATATAATGAAGAGTATTATTAAATGTAGCACAATTGTTTAAATAAAGTCAATACAAAGATTTTTTTAAACAATCATTTAAATGTTTAGTTAAACCTAGTGAACGGTGATAGTTGAGGGAATATGAAAAGTTGTTATTTCTTTTTGAACTTTATGTATTTTCACTTCGGCCTTCTCATCATCTTTTTTCTCGTCATCCTTTTATTATTTTTTCAATCATATATACATCAACACCAGCCTCATTCTTATTTACAACTTCCTCTATTTTTTCCTCTTCATCTTTATTTACATTCACCTCCCCTTCATCCTTATTTCTAGCTTGGTCATCTTCATTCTCATTTCCAGCTTCCTCTATCTCCTCATGTTCGTCCTTATTTGCATTTACTTCCTTTTCATCCTTATATCCAGTTACCTCCAATTGTTCATATTCATCCTTATTTGCATTCACCTCATCTTCATCACCCTTCTTTACAACTTCCTCTATCTTCTTTCCAGTTTCCTCTATCTCCTTTCCAATTTCCTCCATCTCCTTATAAAACAAGGTTCCATTATTGTCCAATTGTGATAACACACATAGAGCATTATTATAATGCATTATCGATTAATCTTGTAATCAAGTAAAATCACAATTAGGTTTGACGTGTTATACCGTCATTTTATCTGTCTTGTGTTCCTTCAAGATAGTATTTTCATACTTCTTCAAATAAAGTTGTTGCTTACACAAACAACATTAGAGATTTGGAATATATATTTTTATTACTAAAAATATGGATTTTATAATGCCTATCATACCTTGAAAATCTCATATGGTGATTTCTAGTATTTACTTGACTTCCACTTAGAATTTCTTCTCAGCACCTTTGTGCTATACTTGCACCTTTACGTTGTATTTTTTTTTTGGGTGCATGAGTGTGATGTCGGTTGAAGGTGAGGTGTGTTTACAATGACATTTGAATGTTGCAACGGTGCATCTTTCATAGACTTTATATCCGGTGTTTGCACCGTTTTGAAGTGGAATCTACATCCAATTATCGTACTTTGATTCATTTAAGGTTTCTTCATGAATTGCTTCATTGTTAATGTCTTTATTCTCTCCATAAGTATCACATTTATTCATGGATTCCAATACATCAACGATTTTCTCCATCATGGTTACCACCGAATCTACTTTGCCAGATATGTCATCCTTGATTTTGGCCATTGATTTTTCGAATGATGAAAATCTTTTTTTCCATGACTACAAAAAATAATATCAAATCATCATGTACACATAATTAGAAATAAAAATACTCACAGACACTTATATAAGCCAACATCATTACACATACTTTGGATATGCCACCACATGTCTGCCCTATGTTAGGATCCTCCTTAATTTTGCATGAAACTTGTGGTTGCACAATGAGTGGAACATGTGGTATTCATTGAGGGGGCTACTCTTACAACTAAAACCTACAACATACATAAATAACTCTAACACTCTAATAATCAAATTGAAATTGAAATACATACACATCACTTATAAACAAATAATAATAATAGATACTTCTTTCATATTTGTCAACTTTTTAAAGATAATCACACCATTTTTTATTTTCAAATCACCACATGCTCCAATACGGGGAATGGATTGGCATTTGATTGACACAAGGGAAACCCCTGTGGTTGTTAGGTGCTGAAGATAAAAAATCTATAACAAACAACTGTTATTGATTATAATAACTTACAACAAACAACTACTCTCAATTTGAAACAAAAACAACAATACTAGGCACAAGATTTTTCGAGTAATCAATACATTACCTTGAGAACTAGTAGACAACTAGTAATGTTATTTTGTCCATATGTCTTATATTTTTTCACCCCCTCAATTAGGGCATTAAACACCAACTTGGCCCAGTTCTTAGCTCCCAAGGAACCAACCTCCACCACAGAATGGAGGAATGAGCTACTAATTAAGGTGTTTGTTGTAGGACACAATAGACATTCAAGTATAAATAAGATTATGATACGTCGAAAGTCCTCTGAATCCACCTTCATTTCATCCAATTTGTTATTCAAATAGTTAACTAGAATATCTTTCATTCCAGTGAACATGGAATTATATATTCCCTTTATTCTTTCATAGGGGCCACTCGTTTCCACATCTATTCCCCCATATCTCAACCTCAATATAGATTCTACATCCTTATGAGAGAACTTTAAGGATTTTTTGTGAATATTCAACACACATGAATTAGGGTCAAAGTATTTAAGCACCCACTCACACACATCTCTCTTCAATATTTTGCATTTGAGGCTTAACAAACCTCTGAAACCAATCTCTTCAACCCCATATTTTTGTTCATCGCTAAACCTCTCTATTACTTTTACCATCATTTTTGGTGAACATCTGGTTTTCAACTGTACCATCAAACATTTGTCATTATACAACACACAAAATAAACACGTTACACAAATAATTTAGTATTATGATTTACCATTTCTTTTGGTGTAGATTTCTTTTTGCAAAACTCTTTTTCTTTTTTTTGATGACTTTGTCATCTCTATATATTTTTCTTTTTCACAATCTTTCATATTTTTCCATTGTAGTCCAAGTTGTTTCATAAACTGAATGAGTGAGTGGAATGGTTATACATACACATATGCAACATATCCCTTACACAGTGGAGAATTACATAATATCCCTTACCCCATGGTCGAGTTTTTAGTTTTCTTTCCTTTCATTGTCTTTAAACAATCTTTGCTATAATAGAGAAATAACATCATCGATGACATACAAATAAGACCAATAAAACTGGTTTAGTATTTAGATTATACAAATCTCTCACTAAAAAAACCATTAGCTTGTTGGCTGATCAGATTCACTTGAGCTCTTCTTTCCCCTGAATATAAAATCCACCATTAACCATAAAAATAGTTTCATCTTTTTTGTGCTAAACAATAGAACTTATACAGACTAGGATTAAATAGAACTTATATTATAAATATTTTGAGTTGAGATTAAAAATATTAGAGAAGAGGAGGTTATCACCACTTTAGAAGACTTGAACGAGAAACCGAAGCAGAAGAGAAGAAAGACGAAAAAAAGTGAAGGAGCAACTTAGCTATTCGCAGCTGCTAAGCTTCTCGAAAAAGCAAGATGAATGGATTTGAGCAGGAATTGAGTTAGTATTGTATCAAAATTTCATTCATCAATTTGTCGGTATATTATTGGCCGATTGTCAATTGATATGGATCTAGATTAT
Source organism: Ilex paraguariensis (assembly GCA_963454935.2). Classification (NCBI taxonomy): domain Eukaryota; kingdom Viridiplantae; phylum Streptophyta; class Magnoliopsida; order Aquifoliales; family Aquifoliaceae; genus Ilex; species Ilex paraguariensis. The sequence goes on along the minus strand of CAUOFW020006625.1, from coordinate 252,554 downwards.
TGGACAAATGGTTTACATGGGATGTTGGGTTAGATATTTAAATTTTTTTTGTCTGTATTATATTTTTTTATGAATGATAATTCAAGTCAACTAAATTGAATATTTTTTAAATAGTTTTAGATGTTAATTTGATTAATTGAGAGTTAATTGGGTGAATTTGATTAATTGAGGATTATTTCAGATATTAATTTGTTGAATTAAGTGTTAATTGGATGGATATGAATGTTTAATCTAATTTGATGAGTTGAATGGTAGATGAAAGTTAATTTGATAAATTAAATATAAAATTGGATAAAATTGAATGTTAGTTTAATAAAGTGAATTTTTATTGGATGTTAATTGAATGTTAATTGGATGATTTTGAATGTAAATTGGATGAATTTAATATTAATTAAGTTGAATTTTAATTTTAATTTGATGAATTGAATGTGTTAATATAATATTAATTTGTTATGTTAATTAAATATAATAATTTTGATTACTGATGCGATGATCTTGATTGGTAGTGTTGATCCCACCCTTGATCGCTACTCTTGATTGCTATTTGATGTGCAACGTCTTGCACAGATCGGTCTCAATCACTCCTTGATCAGTTGTGTGATCGCTACCCAGTACTTGATTGGTCTTGATTAGTTCGGTATTCTTAATCGCTACCAGCATTGGATCGGTCGTGGTCCGATCGCTACCCAGGTCTTGATTAGTTCGGTATTCTTGATCGCTATCCAGTATTATTGATGATACTCTTACCTCAATAGTACAATCTTAACAAAAAAAGTGGTAATGTTAATAAAAAAAAGTGATAATCTTAACCAAAAAAATGGTAATATTAACAAAAAAAAAGTGGTACTCTTACCTCAATAGTGTAATCTTAACCAAAAAAGTAGTAATCTTAATAAAAAAAATTGTAATATTAACAAAAAAAATAGCATTGTTAACCAAAAAAAATGTAATCTTAACTGAAAAAGTTGTAATGTTAATCTAATAAATAGTCATGTTAACAAAAAAAGTGGTATTATTAACAAAAAAAGTGGTAATCTTAACCAAAAAAATGGTAATGTTAAAAAAAAAGAAAGTGGCACTCTTACATTAACAATGTAATCTTAACCCAAAAAATAGTAATCTTAATCAAAAGAATGATAATGTTAACAAAAAAAATAGTACTCTTATCTCAACAATGTAATCTTACCCTCAAGAGTGGTAATCTTTCCTAAAAATAGTAATCTTACCCAAAAAAAAGTGATAACTTGTCTCAAAAAAGTGTCAATCTTATCGAAAAAGTGATAACCTTGCATAATATTCTTACTAACCAAACCTCAAAACCCCGAAACCTTACTGCTCTAATTTTATTCTAAAAAAATTTTAAGTTTATTTATTTTTTATTAAATATAAGCTTAATCTCAACCTTAGTTTTAATAAACGATGATGATTTTATAATTTCTTGAAGGTTCATAGGCATAAAACCAATTCTGCAACTCCACCTTCTTCTTGTTCCTTCTTCTTCGTCTGAGTTTTTATTTTTAATGAATTTGGAAAGCTCAGTGGATTGCTGGTAAAAAATGATAGACTTAATCAACAGTTGGAAGTTCTTTGTTACATTCATAAGAATAAAAATAACTCTACAACTCTATCTTCTTAAATCTCTTTTTTTAGGAATAAAAATAACTCTACAACTCTATCTTCTTAAATATCCTTTTTCTTCGTCTGAGTTTTTTTTTTATATATAAATTTGTAAGGCTTAGTGGATAGCAGGTAAAAAGTAATAGACTTGATCGACAGTTGAAAGTCCTTCATTACACATCTACTGTAAATTTTTTTTTTTTTGGTACTATACCAAAAAATGGGTAATCGGTAGTATAGCAAGACCCGTCTTTACAACATCTGAGCTGTGTAAGTGATCATATTCCTACTCTATCACCATGTTAAATCACGTACATACTATCAGGCGAGGCCTTTAATGATTCTTCTACATCTGTTAAATCAATTCTCTTCACCTGGAGGCCTATATAATGCTAGTCCCATGCATACCCTCTTCCTCAAACTGTGTGAATAACAACGGAGGAACTCTCTGTCTCTGTCTGTGTCTCTTGCTGGCCACCATTACAGCTCTTTGTGATCAACATTGAAGAAACTCGCAAACCCATTTGGCCACTTATCCCCTTGGATCATTATACGTTATCTGCAATTGTTTGAGGATGTACACTGTATAGGCCAAAACTGATGGCCCCAACTTGTTGAATGTGCGTAAGTGATGATTTTCTCGATTCATACGCATGCACACATGGATTTGTGGTGTTTGAATCTTTTTAACTTTGAATATGGTGGGACATTTGTTGAAAAAGAACAGGGATCTGACACGTGTTCTCAGCGTCGAATGCACCTTCACTCTAGTGAAGACACGTGTTCTCAGTACCGAAAACACTTTCAACTTTCTGATAATGACACGTGTTCTTAGCACCGAAGAGGCTTAAAGCTCTTTGGTGAAAGATCCGTGCCCTTGGCATGAAGACACCTCCCCAGAGCGGGTGCCGCCTTGTTTAAAGTTTCACCTCAAAGGACGTAGGAGAATTCAGCGGACAAAAGAATGAGGTGAAGATGGTGAAGTATTTTTTACACAATGCAAAAGTCTTAAAGACTCTGAATATCCGTGTCCGGATGAGCAAACAGGAAGAGTGTGAAGCTTACAAGAAGTTATTGAAAATTTGAAGGAGTTCAATGAGTTGTAAAGTTGTTATCTCGTAGTCGAATAGGTAATCTACTCTGTTGGTTAAGTAGGTTTATGAAACATAAATATGATGAAGTAGCAAAGAACTTTTGGTTATCAGCTAGTATGTTTATTCCTTAACTTAATTAATGCAATGCATTTGCCTGTTACATCGTTTTTCTTGCACTCATCTTACTTCCTGGAGGTTTGGATTCTTTTTTACTTTTCATTTTATTTGAAGACAACAAAAAGATGGAACACTCGTAACTCTTTACTGATCCCGAGTATTCACTCTTTTGAAAACGTTAATCATGACTGTTCTAAGGAAAACAGACTACATCTATAAGATCGGTCTACGACACTCATCAAATATACATATCTCGAAAGCTCCCTTGTAGCAACACTAGAGCCATGGAAAAAAAAACGTTGTTAATGGGCTGTACATGATAATTTGAAGTTTAAAGCGGAAACACTAACTAGAAAATATATAATTTTTCCAATTTTTCCATTTAAGAGGAAAATTTAAACGGAAAAACTCATCGGGATTTTGGCTAGAGAAGACGAAGAGCAGCCGCCTTTAGTCTGTGTTGGCCTGGGACGATAAGTCTCTAACTTTTGTTTCTAAATTTTTTATTATTCTTTTGGTTTGTTTTAACCCATGAGTTGGTAAAAGTGAAACCCAATAATTGTTAATCCAAGTAAAGAAGACTCTTCGCAAGACTCGAGACATGTGTGATAGATTTAAAGAGGTGAAGACTCATTTGTGGTGTTCGATTTAAAAATAGATAATGATGATACATCAAATAAATTACAAGAATGAGCTCAGACGCAGAAGTCAGGTAAGACCTCTAGATCTAAAGAGCCCAGATCTCACGCCCCCCAAAGCCAACAAAAGAAGGCGTAAGAAAAGGCCAGCTGGATAATAGAGGGCACTTCCCAAACAAACGGCCAAGCTACAAACAAGGCATAGAATTTTCAACCAACCAAGATTCTCTCCTAAGATCAAGGAGGATTTTCCGGATAAATGGCAAGGATCTCAGTGCAGATCCCCCAAAACATGGAACAGTTTTATAAATTTTGTATAATGCCTCCAATAACGAATAAGAAGCCCTTGTTGTATGAGAGGCAGAAAAAAAAATTCATCCCCTATTATTGAAACAAAAGGAGCAAGAATTTATGTTGAAGAATGGATTAGTCGAGCTCTCGATCTGGTGAACCACTATATTTTTACTGTGTAAATCACCCCAATTCCTAAAATTCTTTGTCACGATCCTCACGAGCCTAAAAGCTCAAATCCAAGTTGCAAAGAATAATTTCAACCTTTTGTTTGTCCACGTTAATTTACACCATCAAATAATGTGTCTTATATGAATTACTAGCCGTAAACTCTTACTTTACAATTTAACCGTGAAGAATTTATTTTATTTCACCAACTACATTATGAAATGCAATTTGGCTGTCTGAAAGGCTTTGGGTAGCCTCTTGCAATTTTAGTTAAACTGTTTCAAAACAGACCAAACCCTTGTGACTTTGAAGTTTGATCGCAAACATTGATTATAGAAGACCTAATCACAATCTTGCTTGAACTCCAGTGTCGAGCTTTTCCCTTCCTATATTAAACCTAATACAAAGCCGCCTCTCGACACTGGTCGGTAAATTTGAAGCTGAGTCCCAAGGAATTAACATATTATAGAATATTCAAATCTCTGACTAACCTTATTAAGACATTCATCAAGTAGCTAAGCAACCATTGGGGAGCTACAACACATACTTCTCACTGATGGAGAAATGTGTTTCTTTATGTACCAAACAAAATTAAGAGAATTCTTGTGTTCTTAATTTAAAACATATTCCATAACAGTTAATGGAGATACTGGTACATTAAAACTGAGCTCTCACTTTGATACATAACTAGTGGAGTTGTGCAAGGACATGGTGATCTTAAAAAAGTGGGAAAGAGAAAGAGAAAGAGATAAGACGATTGAGAAGAAAGGAAGTAATGGGTGATTAAAAGGAAAACAAAAAGAGAGTAGTGGACACTAAACTCTTCTCGAGTAAGTCGTGATATTTTTGTGCCGAGTTATTTTCAGTTATGTCATTTTTATGTCGTGACGTGTTTGTATTAATATTCATGCCAATAAAAAAAATATTTAATTTTACAACAATTCATATAATACTATTTAATTTTTTTAAAAAAATTTATAAAATTCTTATTTTTTGTCTAAAGTACTCATTAAATACCTATTTTATGTTTGTAGTCCTCGTTAATCACGTTATTTGTGTCTAATTTTCATTTGACTCATCCATTATTCGTATCAATTATTTGTATTATTTTTTAATTGTGTCGTGTCGA
>CAUOFW020006625.1:0-242500 GCA_963454935.2 Ilex paraguariensis | reverse complement strand
ATGCCCCTTCTGACCACAGTTCCAACAACCCTCATCTCCACCACGAGATTTACTTCGGCCTTTGTTTCTCGAATACGATTTTTCCTTGCCCTTTTTATTGCCTCCCTTATTCGTAGCCTAACCTCTCTCCTCCGTATTGAGTGTTGAACCTGAAACAACATCCTCACTCGATGTTCTTCTCCGAGCATCTTCTCCTAGTATTAATGCCACAACATCCTCTAATTTTATCTTTGCAAACCCGAAAGAATTGTTTACTGCCACAACAAGTCCATTCCAACTTTCCGACAGACTTGATAAAAGGACAAGAGCTCTAATTTCATCATCAAAAATAATACTCACAGATTCTAACTGATTCGTAACCGTATTAAATTCGTTGATATGTTCAATAACAATAGTATTTTCAGACATCTTTAGATTAAATAACTTTTTCATAAGATATACCTTATTCACCGCTGAAGGCTTTTCGTACATCTTTTTTAGGGCTTTGAACAAATCTGATGTAGTCTTTTCTTTGGCGATATTCGATGCAACTGACGGCGCTAGGCACAGTCGCACAGTCCCTAGGGCTTTGCGATCCAGAACATCCCATTTTGCTTGTTCCATATCCGCTGGCTTCTTCCCATCGATAGGTTGATAAAGATCCTTCTGATACAGAATATCCTCCATCTGCATTTTCCAAAACGCGTAGTTCGTGCCATTGAATTTTTTTATCTTAACTTTGTCTTCTGCCATTGTGTAAACCCTTGACCTCTTAACCTAAAACTTTCATTTCAGTTGTTGGGATTTAACAACAATTTAAATCCACTAACAAACACACACAATCGAAGAACAAATCAAGAATATAAAGCAATAAGAAACAAGAAAAAATAAGACACAAATTTTACGTGGTTCGGCAATTTGCCTGTGTCCACGAAGCTGCAAGGATTTCACTATTGAGAGAGTTGAATACAGAGAGCGGCTGTACAATCCACTATATTAACCCTAATCACCAAAACAATGGGTTTTATATGTCCTACGCATTGAGCTATATAACGGGTCCAAAAATTTTCCTCGGGGGCGTTGCCCCCGAACTCCCACGAGACTTGTCCATGAGCGCTACAACTTGGGCCTATCGGCCCAAGCTTTCGCTTTATGAACTAAGTTTCAAAAAATTTTCCATTAAAAAACCACACAACATTACTTCAGGTCAAGTTATCATCCGGGATTACATATACAAACTAGACTCCACAAAAAAACCAACACTGTCACACAATGTTCGAGAACTCGATCTCTCCATCAGATTGAAAGTGCCCTGTTTGCTGCCTGCTGACCTTTTTACATGCAATTCACTTGTGGTAGTAAAATTGGGCACTAAATTCGTCCTCAATGACATTCCAAGTTTAGTTAGTCTACAGAATTTTAAAACCCTACATATCTTAGTAGTGTTGAATTCAGGGATGATGAGTCAACTAAGAGGCTCTTTTCTAGCTGCCCCGTGCTTGAGGATTTGGCTTTATTTCAATGTGAAGGAAAAAGAATTAGTGTTCTCAAGATTTCATCTCCTGCACTCAAGACTTTGAATATATCATATCCTATGTCAGATAGTTGGGCTATTTACCATCATTCTGAATTTAGCAAGTATAAGATTGAACTCAATACCCCTGCTCTTCTATTGCTTAAATACTCGGGTCCTGTCTCAGAAGTCTTTCCCATGAAGAGCTTGTGTTCTCTTGTCAAAGTTGATATTGAATTTTATAGAGACAGAGTATGGGGAGACTATGAATTTAATCAAAGGTCGACAACTGAACTTGCTCAAGAAATATATAATGTTCATAGTCTTCATTTATCTGGTGGATCAATTGAGGTTAGCTGACTTGACTTTTTTCTGTTAGTTGAAATGTGATTCAGTTCCTATAAACCATTCATACCCTCAAACTGCTATGCTTGTAAGTTTGTTTATTTATTTTTTTAATTTATGTTGTACTTTTCAGACGTCAATTGACTATGATTCTTTTCTTGCGTATAGACCCTTCAGATGTATGATTGCGAACTACCAGTGTTTCATAATTTGACCTTTTTGGAGCTTGGTGTTTGCTATGCTGGATGGGAATTGCTGCCAAACTTACTTGATAGCTCACCACATCTGAGAACTCTTGTTTTTAAGGAGGTGGGTTATAACCAGTTCTCAATTATTTTAGAAACTTCTTTGGCATTTCTTTTTTAATTTTTTCTATTTATCTGCATAAGGACTTCTGCACGAGGATATAACAATTTGGGATGAAATTAACACTGACAATTGGGCTCCCCCTGAACGGGTGCCTTCTTGTTTAAAGATTCACCTCAAGATGATTGACACGGGGGAATTCCAAGGAGAAAAGCACGAGCTTAAAATGGTGAAGTACTTTTTACACAATGCAAAAGTCTTGAAGACACTGAATATTCGTCTCTTGATGACCGAGACCAAACAGGAGAAGTCTGAAGTTTACAAGAAGTTATTGAAAATACGGAGGAGTTCAACAAGTTGTAGAGTTGTTATTTCCTGATTAAGTTTGTCTGATTACCCAAGCAGTGGAAGGGATAATCTACTGTTGGTTAATTAGCTTATGGAACATACGCATGATGAAGATGATGTTTATAGCAAAGAACTTTTGAATATCAGTAAGTATATTTCTTGCTTAACTTTTGATATGGAGAAAAAAACTGAGTGATGCAATGCATTTGCTTGCTACATCGTTTTTGCTGGCTCTGATCTTCGTTCCTGGAGGTTTGGACATTTCTTCACCTTTCAATTTATTTGGAGGAGAGGAAAAGTTCAAACACCCGTAACTCTCTACTACTGCCCCTGAATGTCTACACCTTTGATAACGTTAATCATGGCTGTTCTAAAGGCAAACGGACCATGTCCATAAAATCGGTCTACAACACTCACCAGTTTACATATTATCTCGAAAAGTTCCCGTTGTAGCAGCCCTAAAGCATGAAAGAAAAAACGTTGTTGTACATTCATTTCCAAGGTAATTGTGGATGTGTGTGCTTGAAATGATCTCCTACATTAGATCTTATTTGGTGTGATAATGATTCAATATATCTCTTCATCCTTGATTTGGCCCTACAGATATAACGCCCTTTTCTTTGAAAAATCCGGATTCTGATGAGAATGATTGGTCCATTCATTGCTCTCACGAAGTTTCTGGAAACATTTCTACGTTGCTGTGAATGATCAATATCATCTACGCTACACTTGTGTGGGTTAATGGTCCATGTGTTTCTTTAGGGCAACTGTAGTTTTTCCTCTAAGGAATCCTGACATTCCTTTTTTTGGTTGCACAAGAATGGTGACTCGGTAAAGAGACTATTTGGTGACTCTACGATCTTCTTTAAGAATTTGGTGTACAGAATTGTGGTGGCCTAATGGCCAACCACCTGGCCGTTAGACTAAAGTCCCAGATTTGAACCACCCCCACCCCCACCCATATACAAACTGTTCAAAAAAAAAAAAAAAAGGTTTTTTAATAATGTATAACTGCTGTGATGATGGTGAATATGGAAAAGTTTTTTTTTTTTTTTTTTTTTATAGCAGTGATGGGATGGGTTGGGGTGGGACCTACCATTTCATAAATGGAGGGTTTTGCCATGTGGATAGGACTCCAAAAACAAAAAAAGTTTTTTTTTTACTTTGTACAAATTTTTTACGGAACAAGTGATAAATATTCTCTTCCGTTGGTTTATGAAGTGAGTTTTATTTAATTTTAAATTCACAATTAATTTAATATTTATAATAAATTAAAATTTCAAATTAAGTATTTATAGCATTAAATCATATGTGAATCCCAATTCATTCATTGAATTCGAATTTGGTTAAAAGCCGACTTGTGATAACCTCTGGTCACGATTCGACGTTTACTCTTCTGCTTCCAGAATCTGTCTTTTCGACATCTGAGCTGTCTTATTCCTACTCTATCACCTTGTTAAATCACGTACATACTATCAGGCGAGGCCTTTAATGATTCTTCTACATCGGTTAAATCAATCAATTCTCTTCACCTGGAGGCCTATATATACTAGTCCCATGAATACCCTCTTCCTCCAACTGTGCGAATAAAAGAGGAACTGTCTGTCTCGGTCTTGCTGGCCACCATTACAGCTCCTTGTCATAAACATCGAAGAAACTCACATACACACTTGGCGGCTTTTCCCCCTTGGTGGTTCATTATACATTATCTGAGAATGTACGTTGTAGTGGACACACCTGTAGGCCCCAAACTGTAGTACCGATCACTGGTTATCGTCTCTCTCACTATAGATGTGATGTGTTGTTCTTGTCGATGCATATGCATGAATACATAGATTTGTGGCTTTTTTTTTTTTGAAGCTTTTCTGACTCCAAATATGTTCTATTATGTGATTTAAGGCTGTTCCATTACCAAATACTGTTATTTTCTGCCTATATTTTTTGTTTGGTCATTTGTTGTTAATTTGTTTGTATGATGTGGTGTTGTTTCGATTTGTATGTGTGGATATTGATGAATCAATAATGTTGCTTGAACCAAACTATTTTGGAGGTTTTCATTCTTGTGATTTTTATTTGGGTCAATATATTGATTTGGAAGTCTTATTTTGTGTTGTGATTGCTGGTGAATGAGAGATCACATGAATTTGCCTAATTTGATCTAAAATTCTCCTAGTTACCCGAATTTCTCAAGTTGCTTCTTTTCGAGAAGTAATGGGGTCTATATCAAAGCGCCAGAAGCTTTTTAAGGCAGTGAACCTCAAGGAAACTGAAGATAGGATCAGCAATTTGCCAAACAGTCTTATTGGCCATATTCTATCTTTTCTTCCAACAAAATGCGCTGTTCGAACGAGCATTTTGTCCACCAAATGGAAGCAAATGTGGACATTAATCAGCAATCTGGACTTTGATTCCTCCCAAATTTCACATCCTCCCCAGAGTAATGCTGATCAGTGCGAAAAGAGTTTCGTGAAGTTTGTTTATAGGGTACTGCTTTTACTCAAAGTGTCAAGTGTGAATAAATTCCGTCTGAGCTATTCTGGAACTTCTGTAAATGTTAATGACTGGGTTTCTGCTGCACTATCACGTAATGGTCGCGAAATCGATCTCTCCCTCAATGTGGGCTGGTCTGATTTGCTGCCTTCCGACCTTTTTACTTGCAACACTCTCGTGATACTAAAATTGCGCTTTGTTGCTCTCAGTGTTCCAAATTTAGTTTGTCTACAAAGTCTTAAAACCCTCCATCTTGAATCAGCTGAATTTAGGGATGATGAGTCAAGAAAGAGGCTCTTTTGTAGCTGTCCCATGCTTGAGGATTTGGTTTTAATATATTGTGCGTGGGAAAACTTTCTCAGCATTTCAGCTCCTGCATTGAAGAGTTTAATTATAGATTGTGTGACTTGGTACGACTGTACTGAAGTGCCTGGGTACAGGTTTGAGCTTAATGCCCCAAGTCTCCTATACCTCAAATATGTAGAGTATGTAGCAGAAGGCTATGCCATGAAGAACTTACACTCTCTGGGGAGAGCGCATATTGATTTGGGGTCAAGCATGGATAGATTGGAAGTTCGCAGATCAGTTTATGGCATATCAGCAGCCAAACTTTTTCAGGGTATTTCTAATGTTCATTCTCTTCAGTTAACCGGTGATTCTATTGAGGTTAGCTTGCTTGACTTTTTTTCCTGTTCAATTGAAAATGTTACTAGATGATTGTATAAACCATCTATAGCCTCAACCAGCAATGCCTTTATATTTGCTGATTTGATCTCTGATGTTGCGCGAAGGCCCTTTATTTGTGTCGGTGCAAACTACCCGTGCTGCATAATTTGACCTCTTTGGAGCTGGGCGTTAGTATGGTTGGATGGCAATTGCTTCCAGACTTACTTGAAAGCTCACCACAGCTGAGAACTCTTGTTTTTGAGGAGGTGAGTGAAGCAAATCTCCATTGCTTAAGAAGCTTTTGGCCTTTTTTCCTTTCTGGATTTTTTATTTGTTTGTTGTCATAGGGACTTTTGAGAACTGAGTTCTCGATGGAGTACACCTTAAAGTGGGATCCTCCTCAGCGTGTGCCCGCTTGTTTATTGTTTCGCCTCAACATAATTGATCTGGGGTCATTCGAAGGGAGACAGGATGAGCTGAAGATTGTGGAGTACTTTCTGAAGAATGCAAAAGTTTTGAAGACGTTGCGTATAAGTATGCAATTATTTGGAAACAAAGAAGATCAGTTGGAGGTTAGCAAGTTGTTATTGAAAATACCAAGGGGTTCAAGCAGTTGTGAAGTTGTTTTTGTTGATTAGGTTTTGTTAGATTGCCCAAGCCGTCGGTCTGTTTTTGTTGGCAATTAGTTTGTCAACATACACCTATGATCAAGATAACGATTATAGCGAAGAACTTCTAATTGTCAGAACTTATGAGTACATTTCTTGCTTAACTTTTGATATGGATAGTGGACTAATATATGCAATGCATTGAACTGGCTACATTGTCTTCTCTGATGGTGATCAAACTTCTTGAAGGGTTTCGATTCTCCACCTTTGAATTAATTTGAAAAAGAGAATAGGATCAACCAACCACAGCTTTGAAACCTTAATCACAACTGTCTTAAAAGGTGAAAGCATCATGTATTGTCCATCATCTCAATCCTGAACACGCACAAAGCATATCAACCAGATCTCTAAAGCTTGAATTTGAGCACAGCCCAATAGCCATGATGAGTGAGTTTTGCTTGGACCATAAGGATAGTTTGTCCACCGATGGTTTCTTTTATAGATGTATTATGAGGGGATGAAATATTAGATTGTACTATTTTTTATTTAATTGGACTTAATATTTTGTTTTGTAAACAAATTTAACACCGTATTAATTTTAAAAACATATATTAATCGTATATTTTTTATACTATAGATTTGTATTATTGAGGTATTTTAATACCACTAAAACATGTAGTATTAAAATCTAATTCAAATGTATTATTCTACACTTCGTCTATTACTAGCAATGCACGATGTGAGTTGCACATAAATAAATTTAAATTATATTATTTTTATAAAAAATATGAATTATATATGTAATTAATTTAAATAATAAATTAGGTGTCAAATAATTAAATCATATTTTAATCAATAATTTATTTTGTAATTCCTAATTTATCATTTATTTAGATATTTATCTGACACTTTTAGGCATATGCACATCTAATTATATTATAGAATTATTAAGTTTAATTTTGTTAGTTAGATTGATTAGATTATTTATAATATTATTATATTATTACATGAAAAAAAAATATAATAAATATTTAACTATAAAATTCAATTTGATAATTATATGTGTATAATAATTTAACATATATAAGACTTTACTTTTTTATATAGATATAGATAATTATATGTAACTGTACTATTAATAAATGAGTTCAAAAGAATTTAGAAGTTTTTATAAAAAAGTTCAAACAAGTTAAAAGTCAAATAAACATAAATTAGATAAAAGTATATAAGTGGGTATAATTGATTTTATTACAATAATTATGGATAAAATAATAAATCAAAATTTTTTTACACATGCTAACATTTATAAGTACTAGTAATGCATACGTGACGTGAAAAAATTTAGATCATAAAATTTAGATTATAGCTTTTAGAAATACAAAGTGTATGAAGTTGACGAAGCAAAAAATTGCTGATGTATGCATTTAATAGTTTCTTGAATCCAATAAGAATTTCTGGCATTACAACATAAGAACAATAAAACTCCTAAATATAATTTACTAAATCTAAAACTATTCTACCTCCACATGAATTCAAGAAGTTTGGTAACAAAACTAATTCTACTCATAATATAATAACTCCTAAAACACTATAAGCCTACTAATAATAAACAATTAAATATTATGAGATTAGTTTAACAGATTAAATACTTCATTCTATGAAAAATACCTTTTTTTAAGCGTTCATTATCACTTTTATTGGAACACCAATTCAATTGAATACAAATTAATTTTAGTTCCAATTACAAAAACTATTGTAAGGTAAATGCAATAGCCAAACCCAAATAGATGAAAAATAAAGTAAAGAAAATATCATACCAGCAATAGGCATGTCCTGACAGAGAAAAAAAAAACTCACGGGTTGACAACACCAAGTATCGTTGACCCACCATTCTTCACAGCCACAATATACTTAACGACGGGAGGATAGAGATGCAATGCCACTAATTTTAAAAGATTTTGAAGAAAAAATTTAATGCAGAGATATAAAACCAAATATGTTAATGGAGTTATTAGAGAGATATAGGTCTATCGTCCTATTTCTACCTATATATATTTCTAAGTTCTTCATGGTCAAAATGGATCAGAGAGAGTTTTCAAATTTTTGAGATCTAAGTTTTTTCATTTTTCAAATCTAAGTTCTTAACAGTCGAAAGGGATGCTATACTGGCCATCAGCCACACACACAAAGACAAAGAATCTCAAACAATGGGGGGGGTGAAAGGAGGGGTTTGTTTTTGGGTTTGTGGACTCGCAGTGTTTGGTGGATTTCATTGGAAGGTGGGTTGTGACAGTGGAGATTGATGGTTTGGTGGGTTTGTGTTGTAGATTTGGGGGGCAAATTGGGTGGGTTTGTGTGGTGGATTTCACTGGTGGTGGAGGCGGCAATTGGTGGTACATGGTGATAGCGTTAATGGTGTTAATTGTGTATAAATTAGAATTAAATTTGGGGATCAAATTTAAATTATTGAATAAAATTAACCATAATTGAAAGAATTTTGGAGATAAATTACCTTAATTAGTTGATTGATTTGATTTTATTAAAATTTTTAAGACAAATTTGATTAAGAGATTGTTAATCTCAATGTTATAAGGGTAAATTTTTTTTTTTAATGAAATAGTTAACGTCTATCATACAAAAAAGGTGCGGTTGTCACAAGTGTTCAAATGTCAGGAGATTTCAGTGTTATTTTTGAAATGTAAAGAGTGTTCATATAATAAAATCAAATGTTAGGGGGTGCAACTATAATTTACCCTATTTCATATATATTTTATGTCTATTTCTACCACATCACCTATTTTATCACAAATATAATTATTTGAGTTTATTAATACTGTGGCTCAATATAATTTGTATATAAGATATTATTCTTATAGGATAGTCTGTACATGATATTTGTTTAGGTCATGTATTTTGAGAAAATTTTATCGGTTTTTAAAAGTTATAATGGGTAAGAATTAATTTTAAATTATGTAATTAAAAAAATAAAAGAAAAGAAAAATTACTATTTGATATAGTAGTATTAATTTTTTAATTATTCGAATTTTATGTTGTACCATGTCTTCTGACATTGGTTTTAACTAGTCCTTCGATAATACAAATCATATTTAAATCTGAAATTTAATACAAAGTTGATATTTGAAGAAATTAAATGTCAATCGATTGTTATTCCTTAATTAAATTTAAAGGAGAGACTGAGAAATAAAAATTTCAGTAAAATCAATTTTTCTTAAATGTGAGGCCCATAAAACTATTTTTGTTTAGGAATATTAGTTGAACGAGTTCAAGTCGAGCCTGAAAAGTTTGTTTTTTAATTAAGTCTAAAAAATTATTTAAGTTTGACTCGTTTAAGAAACAAGTTGAGCCTGAACGAGTCCAAAATAAGTCAAGTTCAAATATTTACAAATAAACAAGTCTAAATCTTTCGAGTTTGAACCGAAGTTATTTGGCTTATTCTTTAAATGTACCTACAAAATTTATTCAAGTTTGAAGTTGTTTAAAAAGTGAAGCGAGCGTCTCGATTAACAACTCTATTTTTTCCTGAGTTCCCTGTTTCTCAGACTGTTGGAATAACACATGAACTTGCTGTCTCCCCCTCTCTCTCTGGCTCGCACCATGGATGTTCTCTGTTCCAGGGCTCTCTGGGATCAATATTGAACTATCGCAAATACCCATAAGGGCACGTGTCCTATTGGATCATTTCATAATCTCCAATTCTCCGAGGATTTTTTCACACCATGGAAGTGTCAATCCCTAGTCTATGATCACTGGTTACTCCTTTTACCTCTCTCTCTCTCTCTCCCTAGTATAGAAATGCATATGAATATCTATATATATATGCATGTATACATAGATTGGGGGCATTTGAAGCTTTTCTGAGTTTGAATATGTTCAATTGTGTAATTTAAGACTGTTAAATCACCAAAAGTTGTTCTTTTCTGCATACTTTTCTCTTGTATACGTGAATTGTTTGTGATGAACCGATAATGTTGATTGAACTAAACCCTTTTGGGGGTTTTCATTCTTTTGAGTTTTATGTGGGTTAATAAGGGATTAATTTGGAAATTATGTTGTGTTTTTTCTTTATTAGATTACTGGTGAACGAGAGACCACGGGAATAATTACAGTGGTATAGAGAGTTGCAACAGTCCAGCTGAATTCAACTATATATAGCATAGCAATTTCTAAAGCTTTCTTATGAGTTTCTCTGATTTGACCGCAAGTTCTCTTTAGTTACTCATATTTCTCGATTTGGTTCGTTTAGAGAAGTAATGGGGTCAATATTGAAAAGCCAGAAGCTGTTTAAGGAATTGAAACTGGAGGAAACTGTTGATAGGATAAGCAATTTACCAAACAGCCTTATTGGGCATATTCTCTCATTTCTTCCTACAAAATACGCTGTTGGAACAAGAATTTTGTCCACCAAATGGAAGCAGTTGTGGACATATACCAGCAATCTAGATTTTGATGATCAGCTATTTTTACATCCTCCTGATAATTATTGTGATCAGTGCCATACGAGTTTCATGAAATTTGTGTATCGGGTGATGCTTTTACTGAAGGTGTCAAATTTGAACAAATTCAGTATCGAATGTTCTGAATTTTCTGATGTTTCAGATCTTAATGCCTGGATTTCTGCAGCACTGTCACATGATGTTCGAGAACTTGATCTCTACGTTCCTTTGAAAGGATCTGGTGGGCTGCCTGTTGGCATTTTAACTTGTAACACACTTGTGGTACTAAAATTGGGAAGAAATTTGTTCTCTACATTCCACGTTTGGTTTGTCTGCAGAATCTCAAAACCCTCCATCTTTATTCAGTTGAATTTAGCAATGACGAGTCAATTAAGAGGCTCTTTTCTGGTTGCCCCTTGCTTGAGGACCTGGTTTTACTCGAATGTGAATTAAAAAACATTAATGTTCTCAACATTTCAGCTTCTGCCCTGAAGAGTTTGATTATATCCTATCCTGTAATGAACAGCATATCTAAATTTTTGAAGTACAAGATTAAGATGGAGCTCAATACCCCTAGTCTTCAATACCTTGAATACATTGATTATGTAGCAGAAGGCTACGCCACAAGAGCTTACATTTTCTTGTCAAAGCTCATATTGATATTAAGCTTAGATTGAGTGACTTGTTATTTTATCCAACATCGACAATTGAGCTTGCTCAAGGGATCTCTAACGTTCATAGTCTTCATTTATCTGGTCATCCTGCAAAGGTTAGTTTGCTTTACTTTGTTCTGTTCAGTGACACTGCAGTTTCATGTATGTATAAATACTCATACTCTCAATGTGCAATGCCTTTTTAAAGTTTTCTGATTTAAGCTATGTTGTATTCTTTGACTTCTAATGACTATAATTATTTTCTGGCATGAAGGCCCTTGACTGGAGTAGCTACAAACTACCGGTGTTTCATAATTTGACTTGTTTGGAGCTCGGTGCTGGTTGTCCTGGATGGCTGTTGCTGCCAAAGTTACTGGAAAGCTCACCACAACTGAGAACTCTAGTTTTTAAGGAGGTGGGTGAAGCAGTTCTCAATTATTAAAGAAGCTTTTTGGCATTTTCTCTTTATAATTTTTTTACATGTCTTTCTTAGGGGCTTTGGCTTGCTGACGATGAACATTACTGGGATCATTGTGGGCCTGTGCCTACTTGTTTGTTGTTTAACCTCAAGGTAATTGACATAGGAGCATTCAAAGGGAAAAAGGGTGAGCTAAAGATTGTCAAGTACTTTCTGAAGAATGCAGAAGTTTTGGAGACACTAAATGTCAGTCCCCTAATGCCTGAGGCAGAAGAGTTGAAGATTACCAAGTTGTTATTGAAAATACCAAGGGGCTCAAGCAGTTGCAAAGTTGTTTCTTGATTAAGTATTTTTAGATTTCCAAATCCGTCTAATCTATTCTGTTGGTTACTTCTTTTATGAACATACCACATAGGTATTATCAAGATGACTTTCATGGCAAACTACTTTTGATTATCAGTTAGTATACTTCTTGCTGGACTTTTGATATGTAGGAGAAGAGACTGATTAATGCAATGCATGATTTTCCTGTTCTCTGGCATTGATCAAACTTCCTGGAGGTTTGGATTCTTCACCTTTCAATAATTTGTAGGGTAAATTACACTTAGTAAGGTTTTTCACTTAATCAGATAGATCCCCTCACATTTGACATATTATGTCTAATCCTCTTGAAATTTGTACTCCTGTAACACGTAACTCCTATCGTTGGTCTCTTTTAAGGTAATTGTTAAAATTCGTTAGTCTCTGTTAAAAAATCATATTTTTTAGAATTTAAGAAAATAACTGATGATTTTAATAGTACGTTTTTGGTTATTTGCAGCTTTGTTAGAATGTACCAATTAGGGCATTGTGAAAACAAATTGGTTGTTTCTTTGATTATTGGTGTTAATCCAAATATATGTTGTAGCAGGACATGAGTTTTGGTTTATCAATTTTTTTTTTTTTTGTGAAATATATGCTATGTTTCATTCTTTTTTTTTTTTTTTTTTGGTTTCCTTACACCATTTAGTAAATTGATAGCAAATAAAAATAGAAAGCACTCATTGTTACAAAATTTTTAATTGGTGGCAAATAAATATAAGTTTTGTTTCATGAATTTTTAATGACTACCTTAACGGAAACTAGCAATAGTGATTACGTGTTACACGTGAAAAAATTTCAGAAGATCTAAGTGTAATATGTCAAAATGTATCAACGGGCCTTTAGTTAAATGGTACTCCTTATTTTGTAAAAGTTTTGTCTTCTTGAGATTAAAGAGTTCAAGTCCTCTTCTCCTCCCTCCCCCTCTCCGTCCCCTCCCCAAAAAATTAAAAAAAAAAAAATAATATGTCAAAATGTGATGGAATCTAAGTGATGACAAACCTCATGAGGTCTTGGTATAATTTACCATAATTTGTAAGAAGAAAATAAAAATCAAACACCCCTAAATCCTTGTTGCTCCTTGATAATACCCAAATCAAGGTACTTAATTATAGCATTTTGAACACCAAAAAGAAAAGAAAGAAAAAAATAATTTCTACGAACATTAAGTTTTTTTATTATTATTTTATGTATTAATTTAGCTCTTTAATTAAGTAATTTAACTGAAAGTTCTTTTCCTGTCATTGAATTAAATTTACATACCACGCTCAATTGTACTGTTGAAGGTTCTAAATGGGCATAAAAATTAATTGAGAGGTTTAATTAACACAGATGACATAGTTTAGATGACATATGTGTAATTTATCAAGCATTTTATTTTAGAGTTAATCTTATTTTGCACCCCGAAAGATCGTTCGAATCTCAATATACACCGTCAAAGATTAAAAATCTTAATTTACACCCTCAAAGATAGAAAATTGTATCAATGTACACCCCCAAAGATCAAAAATCTCAATTTGCACCCTTAAAGATAGAAATTTGTATCAATGTACACCCCCAAAGATCAAAAATCTCAATTTGTACCCTCAAAGATAGAAATCTGTATTAATGTGCACCTAAAACTAAATTGATAAATTATACCTAGATCCCCTCATGTTTGTCACTTAATCATTTGAACCCCTTCACATTTAGAATACTACCCCTACATCTCATGACGTTTGTACATGTGTAAACATAACCACTTTTTGTTGATATCTATTAATATAATCGTTAAAAAATATGATTTTATCCTAATAAAAAATTATAATTTCATATTACCCTTTATTTTGTGAATTCGATATACTCTAAAATTCAAAATCAAGCTTACCATTTGAATGTCTAATAGAATGTAGATATTTATAAAAAGGAAAATATGAAAAATATTATATAAATATCTACATTTTATTAGACATTCAAATGGTAAGTTTGATTTTGAACTTTAGAGTATATTGGACCCATAAAATAAGGGTAATATGAAATTATAATTTTTTCTTAGGATAAAATTATATTTTTTAACGGTTATATTAACAGATATCAATGAAAATGGGTTACATGTTGTACGTGCATAAATGTCATGAGATGTAGGAGTAATATTCTAAATGTAAAGAGTCCAAATGATTAAGTGACAAACATGAGAGGATTTAGGTATAATTTATCAATTTAGTTTTAGGTGCATAATGATACAAATTTTTATATTTGAGAGTGCAAATTGAGATTTTTTATCTTTGGGGTACACATTGTTATAAATTTCTATCTTTGAGGATGCAAATTGAGATTTTTTATCTTGGGGGTGCACATTGATACAAATTTCTATCTTTGAGGGTGCAAATTGAGATTTTTGATCTTTGGGGGTGCACATTGATATAAATTTCTATCTTTGAGGGTGTAAATTAAAATTTTTGCTTTTTGAGGATACAAATTAAGATTCGAACTATCTTTCGGGGTGTAAAATGAGATTAACCCTTTATTTTATTGGTAAAATCAATTTTCTCCGAAAGCTAGGCCTCTAAAATACGAGTCCTATGAATTCGTACTTCCCCAGAATGTTCGAATAACATAAGAACTCTTCTGTTTCTCTCTCCTCTGTCTACCCATGGCTGTTCTTTGTTCAACACCTCTTTCTTGTTGTGATCAACATTAAAGAAACTCACCTACCCATTTGGCCACATAAAATATATTTGGATTAAATGTATTAAATAAATCAAATATCTAAGAATTCAGATATTAGGAAGGGAATGTTTGGAACGTTTGTTTTAATTTTAATTTTATTTATAAAATATTTCTATTAGTCCTACACGTGAGGTTTTCTGTGTTTTTTTTCATGAGTTATGTTTGTCTAACTCAATTAGGAGTGTGGTTTCCTTAAAATTAAGGAGTGAAAGTCTACCACTATCCCTAGCCTTTCATCACTGGTTAGTCCTCTATCTCTCTCTCCCTCTCTCTCTCAACTATGCATATGTGTGTGTATATTATGATGATATTGTCGATGCATAAGTACGAATACGTAGATTTATGGCGCTTGAAGCTTGACTTTGTTCTATTTCATGATTTAGGATTTTTTTTGGGGGGGTTTCATTCGTATGAGTTTTATTTGGATCAATTACTTTTTAAATTGGAAAGCTTATTTTGTGTTTTTGTTTATTAAGATTACTGGTGAATGAGAGATCATATGAATAGTGTTATGGTGGCGCAGGGTTGTGCTCCAGTCCAGTACATAGCTTCTCTAGCTGGCTAGTTTGGAGTAGTAATTGGTTGGGTCAATGTCAAAACAGCCAAAACTTTTTGAGGAAATGAAGCTGGGGGAAACTGAAGATAGGTTCAGCAATTTACCAAACTGTCTCATTGGCCATATTCTATCCTTTCTTCCTACAAAATACGCTGTTCGAACAAGCGTTTTGTCAACCAAATGGAAGAAGATGTGGACTTTAATCAGCAATCTAGACTTTGATGATCAGCAGCTAACTTTACACCCTCCAACGAATAATAGTGATCAGTGCAAAGCGAGTTTCATGAAGTTTGTTTATCGGGTGTTGCTTTTGCTGGAAACGTCAAATGTGAATAAATTCCGTATCAGAAGTTGTGCAAATTTTGATGTTTCATACGATGTCAATTCTCGGGTTTCTGCATCGCTATCACGAAGTGTTCGAGAAATCGATCTCTATCTCTACATCCCTTTGAAAGGATTCGGTTTGCTGCCTGCGACCTTTTTGTTTGTAACACACTGGTGGTACTAAAATTGAACACTATATGTGTTATGAATATTCCAAGTTTGGTTTGTCTATAGAGTCTGAAAACACTCGATCTTACATCAATTAAATTTAATGATGAAGATTCCAGTAAGAGGCTCTTTTCCGGCTGCCCTAAGCTTGAGGATTTGGCTTTACGAGGATGTCAATGGCAAAATATGAGTGTTCTTGACATATCAGCTCCTGCACTGAACAGATTGACTATTATAGATTGCGAGACTAATACCACCTCTTATACAGAATTTTATGAGTATAGGATTGAGCTTAATACTCCAAGTCTCTTGTACTTGAACTATGTGGATTATGTAGTAGGAGGCTATGCCATGGGGAAGTTAAACTCTCTTGCCCAAGCAAATATTGGCTTTGCGACAAGCATTGACTCATTTGAAGAATACTATGAGATTTATTACAAATCGACAACTGAACTTGCTCAAGGATAGCAAATGTTCATACTCTTCATTTATCTAATGAATCTATTCAGGTTAGCTTGCTTCACATTTTTCTTTTCAAATGGAAGTGTTGTCTCATGTGTTGTATAAACCGTCTACAGTTCTATATCCTCATCATATTTGATCTTTTTTTTTTAGGGAGAGCTATATCTATATTTCCCAATATTTGAAATATTATACACAAACTCCCTGAAGTTTGTACGCACATAATATTTAGATCTCGTATATCCATTAATAAATTATACCCAGACACTTTGAAATTTGTAAACGTGTAATATTTAGATCTTTCAAATTTAAAACATTACACTTAAACTCTTTATTAGTTACAGAACTAACGAAATGTATTAAACAACAAAATTAACTCAATTAAAGATAGAAGATATTTTGTCAATTACAGTTTGACCATCTGTTTATTTTTTAGTTTTATTCCAAATAGATAGTATAATCGTATATTATGATTTTTTAAAGAAAAATTAGATTTTTATTTTTGATTTTTTTTTCAATAAATGATATAATAGAACATGAATTTTTGTTAGAAATTTAAAATATTTGATATTTTATCTTTGATTGAAGTATTTTTTGTTCAATTATAATATTTTAAACTTGAGTAGTCGAAATATTACACACTTAAAAATTTTAAGGGGTGTGAGTGTAATTTACTGACCAATAAACAAACGAACCTTGACGGTAAGGGTCTAAATGTTACATGCGTGTAAATCTCAAGGAGTTTGTGTATAATATTTTAAATATCAAAGAGTCTAAATGATTAATTGATAAACTTTATGAAATCTCGATATAATTCTCCTTTTTTTTAACCATTTTGGACTAAATTTGACTACAAGTATTTTGTTGTACGAAGGTCCTTGATTTCTGCAAACTGTCTGTTTTTCATAATTTGACTACTTTGGAGCTCGATGTTAACTGTCGTGGATGGCCATTGCTGCCAGACTTACTTGAAAGAACGCCACAACTGAGAGCTCTTGTTTTTAGAGAGGTGGGTTAAGCAGTTCTCAATGGTTTAAGAACATTTCTGGCCTTCTGTTCTAAAAGCTTTTCATTTATCTTCTCAGGGACTATTACATTGTGATCATTCACAAGAATTCGTCGACGATTGGGTTCCTCCTAATTGTGTTCCTTCTTGTTTGGTTTTCCACCTGAAGATAGTTGACATAAGGGAATTTGAAGGGCACGAGTATGAGCAGAAGAAAGTGAAGTACTTTTTATGTAATGCGAAAGTTTTGAAGACACTGTGTATACGTCTCTTGATGGCCAAGGAGGAAAGGTTGGAGGTTAGAAGAAAGTTATTGAAAATGTCAAGGGGTTCAAGGAGTTGTAAAGTTGTCCTTTCTTGATTCAGCATTTCAACCCAAAGAGGAAGAGTTGAAGATTACCAAGTTGTTATTGAAATGTTAATTTCTATTGTGCTCAAGACAAATGCATCATGTTCAACACTTTGCATACCCTTTAAAGGGTCCTTCGTCATGCGTCAGAATGATAGTTTAAATTAGCTCGGATTTTTGAGGCCAGGTCCAGGTTCGTGAATGTAATCGACACAAACGTGGATATATACCCGGGTTAAAAAAGAAAAAGATTCAGAAGCTCCCATTCTAGCACTCCTAGAGTCAAGATTTAACGAATTTGTGTGGACCATAAGGTTAATTTGTGGACAAATTGTACAGATGCAACTTGTTTTGGGGATTTTTAGAAGATTCGATGAAGGAACAAATCAACATAACTCAATTACGGTGCTGGTGCACAATGGTTATAAGGTAGGATAAGCCAATGAAACTCTTATTGCAACTTCTTCTTCTGATTCTCTCAACCAGGAACTTCGTTGGATCAAGTCTGAATTTTCAGAAATTTACCCCGAATAACTTGAAATGACACTTGTGTATCATGCTAATCACCGCAAAACGATATCACCATTTAGTCCCTCATTGCTTGTGCTTAAAGGCACCACGTTATTCATAAAATTTTAACGTATAACAATAATCAATTTTAACTATAATTTAGATTGAGTTTTGGTTTTTCATAAAATAATAATTTATTTTTTATATGAATAATAGCTCGAAAGTTTTATTTATGAATTTTATATTATATTTTTTTTTTGCATGGAAGCGGTGATTTCATTTGTTTTTTTTTTGGGAGGGGGGGGGGGGGGAGGGGAGATGGGGACGCACAGGAGTGCTTTGTTTTATTGGTTATTAGACTTTAGATTTTTTTTTATTTTGAGAACTATTGATTTGTATATAATAGTAATTTTTTTTGTACGAATAATAGATTGAATGTTTTATTTGTATGTTTGTACTTTTTGTTTGTGTCCAAGTGTTGATGGAGATTAGCTTAGGTCTAAATATTTTTATTTTTTTTGTGCAATTGATATCACTTATTTTTTTTTATTGGTGATTAGTTTGGGTTTATATATATATATTGTCAAATTTTACTAACAAAAATTTAAATAACTTCAAAAAGAATGTTTACAACCTGGAAATTTTTTTAAATATTTTCTCCTGCTATAAAATCATATAAATATTTGGGTACTAGTTGTGGTTTTGTGATGATAATGGTTATGTGGTTAATGGGATCAATTGTTAAATATACAAACCTCAAGTAAAGAAACGCTAAAAATAGTAATACACATTTAACACATAACATTTAATAATAATAAAATATGAAAATTAGGGCTGAGTCCTCCTTAAGAAATTTTTAATGAGTTTAATCTTTCAAGAAAACTCATTTGGTGATAAGTCATATTTTAATTTATTAATAAATAATTAAGTCCACTATTTTATTAAAACTCTAAAATACCCTCCTTTAAAATGAGAGTTAAATTAATTTTCTAATTTAAATTTTGTCCTGGATTGCGAAAATCCATTGTCCTGGATTGCAACACCATCCACCAGATCTTGAGGATCATCTACAGAGATGCTGGAGCAGGAGTGCGTTAGACGAACAGCCTTAACCTTCAGCCTTTCGAGGCACCTATTCTTTATTTTTCTGTCTACTGTTTAGTCATTGAGTTTTTTGATGTACTGTCCTTATGGATGAGTAACAGTAATGATATATACACTTAAAAATTATATTTAGAAAATAAATTTGATAATCACAATTGACGAACTCAAATCTAATTGGGTCAGGTCTAGTAAATCAAGCAAGCCCAGATCCACTAGGAAGGTAGTCCAAGTCCAGTTCATCAATTCGGCCCAATCCAAGATCCAATGAGCCCGGAAAGATAAGAGCACGTGAGAGAGAGATTATCGAGATATACACTCACGAAAATCAATCATATTTTAATTGTACTTACCATTTGTAATTATCCTCCCCGAATTAGTTGTACCCTCACACTCACGTCACCCACCTCTCCATGCCTATAAATTGTGAGTTCTCTCCACATGAGAGGTCACATATCGCATCTCACTACACATTGAGCATTGCCTCGACTCCTCCTCTACACACATTTTCTCTCTCTTAGCTATTGTATCTCTCCTGAAGACATTGTTTGATCAATAAAGATCCCCCCGCCATGGTTGCATTTTTTTATAGTGAAATAGGTCACTCGAATCGAACCACTATATATTTGTGTGTTGATTAAATATTTATATTACTGTCATTGGATGTTTTATTAATTGTCTCATTAATTACACTTTGTCACACACTCGACCATTGATCTTGTATGAGACTATTTTGTGCATCATTAGTTTGACACCGTCTATAAAAAACGCCCAAGTTTTTTGCTATCTTGCTACTTCATGGCAATCACGATCAAGTTGATGAGTCAACAACCCGACCCCTCGAAGAGAAGGCTCCTCTCGCACCCACCACCACTGTCGCCATCGTACCACTGCCACCCCCATTGCTCCACTACCACCATCCCCCTACCACCACTGCCACTACCTTATTACTTCTGTCACTGTCCCACCATCACCCTTATCACCATCATCTCTATCACCCCACCACCACCGACACCATTGTCACCCAAGACTATTATTATCACAATCGGTCGTCGTCACCCATCACCGTCTTTCACCATTATTATCACTACTCGCGCCTCACTATAATCGGTACTTAAATTCTTCTTTCTCTCTATCTTTGTAATTTGATATTCAGTGTAAATACAAATATGTTTATTATTGACCATTTTTTTTATTATTCTATCCTTTCAAGCACGAAAAATAACTAATAAATAAATATAAGAGAGAAATAATTTTAATATTAATCAAACTCTTAAGTGCACAAACAAGTCCTTAGGGAATCATCTTTGTACAATTGGAGCGGTTAGCCAAGCCCCCACCTTGGCTAAGGCATGGGGTGTCATTGGGCTGAGTCACCCGCAGGTCATAGCCGTGCCAACGACTAGGGGGCTAACGGATGGTTGATTATGTTGTACTGGTCTTGTTGCTGTTTTAAGGTGGTTTGAGACTTTTCTATGTGCAGTTATCAAACGCTGGGCTTAGGCCATGGCGGTCTATGGATGCCTTTTGATTTTGTCTTTACCAGCACTTTGGACTTGATCAGTTTCTACTGTGGATGGCCCTTTGTTGGTTTGGATCGAGGCAAAGACTGGAAATAGGGAGAAGAGACAAACTTATGGGTTATCAGGCTGTCCGCCACGTGGTGACCCTGGACAGCCCGATAACCCAAAGGGATAGGGTCACGGGTTTTGATTTTGGGCTCTCGCTAGGCTCGATGAATTGGTCCGAGTCGTTCGACTAAAGCCCACCAAGGCAACCCATTTTGCTGCTTCATGCTTCCGTACCTATAAGTTGTACTGTAAGTTCGTTTGATAACCGTATTATAAAGCAATGAATTGTGTTAGGCAAAACACACTAATTTCATATAAATAAATAAAATATAAGATTAAATATATAATAAAAATACTACCCATGAATCTAATCTAGTTATTCATGTTTTATTTATTTTTTGGACAAAATAATAAATTTATAATTTAATACGTTTGAACTAGATTATAATTTTTACTACTTATAAATGTACACATATTGGAAAAACTTTTATTTCACTATTTTACCCTCTAACATCTCTTAAATATCAAAAATTGCATGCACCACAAAAATGTTATTCATTATACAATACCTTGAGTGACCTGTCATTACTCTTTTTTCTCCACACCATCCATTACATTTTTAATAAATTCCACAATTTTAAACTTTATCGTATAGTTACCATAACTGTTTTGAGGTATGACTATAGGAATTCTGAATCTAAAGGTTTTAAATAGTGATCCTTTCAAACATCAAGAAGATGTAAATCATCGGCCTCATAACAAAAGAAAGGACATATTGGACATAGTCCTTCAATAAAAAGGAGTAACAAAGGCTTCTGAGTGGACGGAGAAGCAGATCATCCGCCAATATCCTTTTCCTTCATGTCTAAGTTTCTCACGAAGACAGTTCTCTCTCTCTCTCTCACACACCCCTCTGCCTCTCCGTAGTTGTTAATAAGAGAAAAAGTTTCTCAGATTTTATAATATCCTCATTATTGAATTGCATAATTTCTTAAATAGTGTATTGGAGGGCAATAATAATTCTATAATGAGTAAGAGGCGTTATATGCAACAAGTCATATACTTATGGTCACTTTCAAGTTTCAAGTAATCATGCCCATGGCTGATTTTATTATACTTTGTGTGATGATGTTATATGCATTTTTTTTTGTTTTTCCAAGCACTGGCACATGTTATGAAGATTAATAAAGTTTTTGAATGCCTTTGGTCCATACTTTTACCATTTGGCACCTGTTGTAGTAAATCAATTGCTTCAAGTTTTTGCTTATTTATGTTGTTATATATGAATCTTTCTGTTTTAGCTGTCATTTTTTCAATTTATTTGTACTAACGAAATATTTCTACTCTTCCCTTAATGATAAGAATTCAGAGACTTAGGCCTTGTCTCAAAAATAAGTCGTTCATTCCGACCTATAACACGTAACTCAGAAGCATCAACTGTGGCCAATGTTTGTGATACAATTTGGCTTATTGCTAAGGTTTTGTATTTTCCGTTGTTTACTAGCTTGAACTATGTCTCATTTATTTTTCAGTTGAGTTATATATTGTTGTCACTTGTTGAATTAATACCCATGTTCAAGTGCTGAGTTTCTTACTACCGCTTAGGAACCTATGGTTGATGGTTTGCTTCAATGAACCCTTTCTTGCAGTGGGTGTATAAATTCTAAGATGAAGTGTCAAACAGTAAGGGCAATTTTATCAAAATATTAAGTGTCCAATAGTGTCGATAACTTCCGAAGGAAACATTTTTCTATTTCCTTGAACTGATTCAACTTTTTTTAGATGTCTAAAGTTTAATAAGAATAAGTATGCATCATTCTTGATGATAAATGGTGAACAATGAACTTTTGATGCTGCATAAAATATGGAGAACATATTTTGGTTAGTATCCAAAAATCATTTTAGAATTTCAATTACACCATTGTGTTATATCTTTCATCAAAGAGAGAGAGAGAGAGGGAGAGAGACAACTCCTATAAGAATATAAATTAGAGAAAAAAATCAAGGTTCATAAAAGCTTATGATAATAATTACTCAAATGGAACTTCGATTTAGACTTCATTAGATAGGAGAAATGAAAAAATGTGAGAAAGAATTAGCCAAGCAGATAAAAGTATTTTGGTTTGGAGCAGGAAGAGATATAAGTAATTGTTTGTCTATTACACCATTGTCCCTCATATGGTCACACAAGGGTAATGTTTGAAAGGCAAATGCGTAAGGGTAGATGGTTTCCACACCATTTTAATTAATGTATTTCCCGCCCACTTGATACATGATTTGATCTGTCTTATTTAAATAATTGACATTGAGCATGCTTTTGCTTTTATGTTTGTACAAGATTTCGATTATTTTGCTTTATCTCTTCAAGTTGTCTCCGTGAATTATTGCATTGTCTTGCTCTTGTTTTGGAAGCTAGTGAGCTATTCGGTTTATCATTATAGTTTGTAAAAGTGGAAGTAATTTACATAACAAAAGTTTGTAAAAGTTTCAACGCACCCATTATTAGTTTTATTATATTAACATTTAGGTTCATTAATCTAATATTTAATTTTATCAAATTAATGTCCTTTATTTAATTTAAACTAAATTAACATTCAATCTCATTACATCAACACAAATTGATATTTAATTTTATCAAATTATTATTAAATTATTATCAAATCAACACCAAATTGATATTTAATTTTATTAAATTAAAATTTAATATATTAAATAGAATATTAAATTTCATTAACTTAACATTTAACCTTATCAATTTAACACCAAATTAACATTCAATTTCATTAAAGTAACATTTAAATTTATTCAATGAACATTAAATTTTATCAAATCAACACTGAATTGATATTTAATTTTATCAAATTAACATCAAATTAATATTTAAATTTATCATATTAAGATCAAATTTATTCAATTAATATTAAATTTTATCAGTATTTAAACTTTATTTATGAAAGGTGATGTGTGAAGAGTGGTCAGGTGATGTTGTGGAAGACTGACGATAATAGAGAAGTTAGAAATAGATGAGATTTTGACATTGACTTTATCGATTGTAATTTTTATTATAGAAAATTATTTTTAACAATAAAAATTATAAAAAATTGATTATGTAACCAAATGAGGGATAATATGATGACTAATATTATAACAACGTTATCATGCAACGCTTTAAAATGATAAAAATTTATTGAGATAATATAATAAAAGAAATCAAGCTTACTGGTTGGCTAGGGCATATATAATAGGAAAAAGATTATGAGCATTTTAGTCCATTTACATAACAAAAAGTAATTTTGACATTTTCATAAAATATTTAGTCAAATCATTACTTTATCTACTAACAGAGACAAAAGTTACCATTAAGGGGATATCATTGATTTGAAAGTTAACCAGAAGGGTATACAGTGAAGTTTTAGAATCGAGAGGGAGTGTCATTGAATTTAGGCTTAAGTACAAGGGATGTAGATGCAATTTTTTCTAATGGGGAAAGGGTGGAGGTCATTTTAGTCTATTTACATAACAAAGAGTAATTTTGATATTTTCAAAAAATATATAGTCAATTCGTTACATTATATATTGGCAGAGTCACAAATCATTGTTAAGGGGGTGTTTTTGATTTAAAAGTATAAACCAGAAAGGGGTACAGTGAAATATCATCATCAAGAAGCAGTATCATTGAATTTAGACCTTACTAGAAAGGGTGTGGATGAAATTTTTCCTAAATTTTTTTTGATTGGGCTTGAATTTTTATATGGCCTTTTTGTAGGGCTTAAAAGGATTTATAAATTTAATTTTTTATATGGATTGTATATGACATCTAAAAATTTGGGGTCTTCTATAAAATATGAGGTCTAAAGTCCAAGCTTTTTTGATAATACTGTTAAGCCGTAGGCCAAATACCTCCTGTAGGAAAAAATATTGGATGTGACGGTGATATCACGTCATCATTGTCACGTAATATCACCATGCAATAAAAATATAACAAATAAGCATGTGAATTCCACATATGACATATTCAAGTACCCACCCTACCATGTCATTTCAAGTGGAGTTTCACCTTGTACATTTATAGGTTTATTATTGGATGGTAATATCACATGTCAATAATGACATGTTGTTACTGGTACACCAAATATTTACTCCTCTTACATAGTTGCTCGAGACAACATGAACCCTTAACCACCAGTGCTTTTTCGGGGAATATTTGTTTAATTATTCTTCATGAGCTTTCGAAATATAAAATTATGACAAAGCAGAACTAATTGCTAATTAGTGTTAATTTGGTTGTCGTGTTACTATTCTTTCTTTGCATTTGTTGAGTGGACAAAGGAAAATGTGAGAAGGTCAAGCAAAAGGTACATTATTGACGTAAAAGGCATGATTTTTGGAAGTGGGTGTTTTTTCCATTTTTAATGAGTTGTTGGTGTGACTTTATTGATGATATTTATTTTTGTCATATTGTTGGTCTTCTCTATTTCGTTATTTAGTGTGTCATATAGGTGGTTATCCTTTAACAAGTAAAATCTGAAAGAAAGATGTAAGAATATGAAAGATAAAGATAGTAAGCAATTGAAAAAAGAATATAATGAGAAGTCGACACCAACCATTGAATCTTGCTCTTCAATTCTTAAACTCATATATGAGGGAGAGGTATCAATTAAGAAGAGCGCAGTAAAAGCACAATAATCAATTTTTTTGTTTGCACGTAACTGATTCCCAGAAAATAAAATGAGAAGTTGACATTAGTTAAACATGTTTGTCAATTGTAAATGTTTGGCATGTTTGACATTAGTTTTAAACATGTTTGACATTAGTTTTAAACATGTTTTTGAATTGACAAATGCGTTTGTCAGTAATAACCTCCAACAATATGACTAAGAACTATTTGTCACAATGAAAATTGGTTATCATTTGAAAGTTCATTTAACACAACTATAGTGCCACTAAAAATGATTATTAACCTTCAGATGGTGCACAACTGTCTTCAATCTTGATTCTTCCTCTCCTGCAAACCTATATGGCATTGTGTAAACTTTTGACGGATTCATCAACTACACATACACTCATGTAGATAACTTATGTATACACTATTTTCCATTGCCATAATTTTGGCATGAATGCTAGAAATGCATATATCTATTTACACACATAAATAAATTAAAACAAATTGTTTGAAGAGTTTCTTAGATTTAATGTATATAGATAAATTAAGAAATTGTATGTTTAAAATAGAACTTATTGTTAATATATTGTGAAAACTGTTTTTTATAAAATGGAAGACTCAACTTATAATTAGATGTCAATAATGGTTTACTACCTGATAGTGAATGCATGTGACAGACCCCAATTATTTCCCTACATATAAACCTAGAAATAAATTTTTTTGCCAAAATGATCTAGAGTTTAAACCAAATTATTTATCTTTTGCTTCAAATAATACTATTAAATTTTTTTCTCATATCTATCTATAAGAGATCTAAGCCAACGT
This sequence comes from Ilex paraguariensis, assembly GCA_963454935.2. Lineage (NCBI taxonomy): Eukaryota > Viridiplantae > Streptophyta > Magnoliopsida > Aquifoliales > Aquifoliaceae > Ilex > Ilex paraguariensis. Next base: position 216,116 of record CAUOFW020006625.1, on the reverse strand, counting down.
TCGTCAATCATCTAAATACACGTGCAATAAACATATCACCGTACATTCAATGGCTACAATTTTGAACAAATAAAAATAATCAATAACAATTAGAATTAGAATCAAAATTATAATTCAAAATTATTCACGTGCAACGCACGTATGTAACAACTAGTGTTATTTAAAAATACATCGTATTTTTAGCAATCAAATATATTAATACAATATAAAATTAAATTAGAGAGTTTAATATATTATAATTCTATAATCTACTTTTTAATTGTATAGTGCATTAGGGGCCATAAGATAGACAACTTGATATGTTAGAACTTATTGGAGGAAAAAAGTTGGTGGGGGGTTTGAAAAGTTGTTACACTTGTTATATGGTATATTGTACATATCCTTGGAATATGCCATTTGGAAAAAAGCTTAATTTTATAATAGACGGTCAATAATTAAATGCTCATAATAAATTAATGGCCTTGATCAGAGAAGGAATTATAAACTAATTAATGATGAGAATCAGATTCACAAAGCATGCGGGATTTTGATTTGCAAAGGTGGAATATTAGTGTTTAATTTTCAAGTCCATGCCTTTTATTTATTATTTTTGTTAGGTGAAAAGAGAAGGGCCCACACACTGGTTAATATCTCTCTCTGGGTGTGACCATGATGGTCCCTTTTTATAAAATGTTTGGTTTGAACCATCTATAATATAAAATATGGTAGCGTTCGATATGTTCATTCGACGGTTTCAAATAGCCACTAATATTTCTCTCAAAATCATTCACATTTTACCGTGTCTTCAAGCACGAGTTATCCTTAGTAACTACTAACTCAGAAAAACAGCTTGTTACCGTAAGACTACCACAACCAAGTAGCAATTCGTATTACTCTCGCAAATTGAACTCTACTTGATAACTACATGAAAGTTAAGAACGACCTTAAATGAGTACAATTTACCATTAGACAATCAGTTTGGATGATAGTTCTACCTTTGATAATGATTGAAACTACATTATATAGCATTGCATTGCCATAGTCCATAGAACCAACCAAAATCTTGTCATGGAGAAGAAAAAAAAAGAAAAAAAAAAAACAAGTTGGTCAAAAATCTAAATTTGTTAAAATCGTCGTATTAGATTTGTCTAAGTAGAATAAAAAATTACATCTTAGGCAAGAAATTTTTCCCTTTTTGCCCATGTTTCTTCTAAACAAAAGTGTCCCACAAGCCAAATATCTAAGATTGTGATGATATTTCAAGGGAATAAAATACAGGATTTGAAAACGAATAACTTTGTTAGAAAGAGTAGGGTGTTTCAAAATTGCAATCATGTTTTGAACTTCTTATTCCTAGTGACAAGGTGAAAGTCACTTTGGCAAGCAAATCTTTCTATATCTAAATATGGCCTTGCATTGTACCTACTTTTTTTTGTTCAATAAAACTATAATATGAGTGAACTTTTATAATTTATTATTTTTAAAATCCTCTGTTGCAAACAAATAAAGAAAAGTAGCATTTCTGATGTAATTTTTAAAAATTATTTTTTGATACTAAAAAATATTAGGTGAATTATACTCAAATTCCTTAAAATTTGTTATTTAACCACTTATATCCCTTCATATTTGATATATTACACTTAGATACCTTGCGGTTTATGTACATTGCTCTTATCGCTGGTTTCCGTTAAAGTAGTTCTTAAAAATTTGTTAAAAAATCAATTTTTTTTGAATTTTTAAAAAATAACACGTGATTTTGATTATTTGTGACTTTATTGGAATATATTGATTAGTGCATTTGTTAAAACAAATTGGTTTTTTTTTTATTATTATTGGTGTTAATCTGAATATATGGTGTGACAGGACATGAGTTTCCAGGAGTCTTGGTACATTAGTTTTTTTTTTTGAAATATATGTTCTGTTTCATCCCTTTTTTTGGATTTCCTTGTTCCATTGTTTGTTCGCAAATTGATAGCAAATAAAAATAAAAACCCCTCTATTATATAATTTTATTATTATTATTATTTTTTGATATGCAAAGAGTGTGGGCTTATAATATGGCAACATTAGTCTTTATATAGACAAAGTGGGCATCATATAAAAGGTAGTTTAGTAAATTAGTTTTATATTTTATGATGACATTATAAATTTTTTACGGTTATCTTAAAAGAGACTAATGATAAACGTGATGTGTTGTACGCACACAAATTTTAGGAGATTTAGGCATAATAAATCAAATATAAGATAATTTAATTGATTAAGTGACAAATTTTAAGGAATTGATATATAATACCCAATATATTATTTTGTAAAAATTAAATATGGTCACATTTGATTGCCTACCGACTATCAATGGGTCCTAGTGGGACCATAAAAAAGAGAACTTTTTTGCTTTCCTACCCTACTTTCCATGCCAATACCCCCCAAAAGTCGTCACATTCTTTATACAAAAAAGATTATTTCACATGAATATAATTTGGGACACAATTTGGACTTAGATTTCATAGCATAGATTCATAGTATTGTTTAGAAATCTCTTAATACTAATTACTCTCTCATTGTCCTCTTCTCTCTCTCTCTCTCTACACAACTATACATAAATAACCCTTCTTTAGTACTCTGATCATATTGACTCTGTTCACTTTGATTGTAGTCTACAAAACCCTCGTGGTTGGTCAGATTATTTTCACACAGAGTCGTGAACAACTACCTTTCTGTGATCTGTGTTTTTCATCAGACATTCACGACTCTGATACCTGAATTCTGGCCGATATATTTTAGATCTTCCTTATTTTCAACGATTTTGTTTTTGGACTCTTTCGTTTTAGCAATTTTTGTTAAAACCCTTGTTGGTTTTTGCTTCAAAATATAGTCTTTACACTATGAGCGCGTCTGTGAAGCTATCGACTATACAGATCACCGGATCCGATTTTCTCCGGCAGAAATCTCCGGCACTGTCGCGGCAATTCTCGCGTCTGCCACCGCTTTCAGCAACTAATAAATATCGTCAAAGCTCAATTGTTTCAGTCTCTAAACCTCTATATGTTTCTTCGATTGAGAGTTTTGGGTCTTTGAAGAGATCGTCGAAGGATGATGAAAAGAGGTCTTTGATCACGTGCAAGGCCTACGAGGCGGATCGATCGGAGCCGATCGATGAGAACATTCAGCAATTACAGACGCGATCTGAAGCAGCGAAGAGATTCAAGATCGGTGTTTACTTCGCAACTTGGTGGGCTTTGAATGTGGTCTTCAATATATACAATAAAAAGGTCTTGAATGCTTTTCCATTTCCATGGTTAACCTCGACTCTTTCGCTCGCTGCTGGCTCTCTTATCATGTTGATTTCTTGGGCTACAAGGATCGCTGAAGCACCAAAGACAGATTTTGACTTCTGGAAAACCCTTTTCCCTGTAAGCAAATTAGGGTTTTACATGATCTGGGTCTGGTATATTTAGCATTTTTACTCTCAGGGTTTGGTATATTTAGGATTTTTATCATCTGGGTTTCCTAGATATTGATTTTCTATTATTTGGGTTTGGTGTATTTTGAACTTTTGTGATCTGGGTTTGTTTTGCTTGGATTTCATGATTTGGGTTTGGTATCTTGCTGAGTTTTTCCCCCCTTGTTTGCTGATATGGTTTGGGTTTGTTAGGTTGCTTTGGCACATACCATTGGGCATGTCGCGGCGACTGTGAGTATGTCGAAGGTGGCGGTGTCGTTTACACACATCATCAAGAGTGGTGAGCCTGCTTTCAGTGTACTGGTTTCAAAGTTCATCTTGGGTGATACATTTCCGCTGCCGGTTTACTTGTCCCTTATTCCGATCATCGGTGGTTGTTCCCTTGCTGCTGTTACTGAGCTGAATTTCAACATGATTGGTAATTTTCTTTCTGAAATATTGGACTATATGTGTTTAACTTGCATTCTCATTGCTTCTTATTTTAACCTCTGTTTGTTTGCTTAGATTATAGGAGACATATTATGGATCTTACACTATTCTTTGTTGGGGACTTGGAGAAACATGCATTTTCCAGCAAATTGAGCTTAGTTTAGTTGAGCTTTATTGACTGGCAATCATCCATGAGATTGAAATTCTAATTTTTGTTGTTCTTCAGTCCAACCCCACCCTCCCCCCCCCCCCCCCCAACAAAACACACAAAAAACAAAAAAAAAACCTTCTCTTTTGTAAAGGTTGTGGCTTAATTGTGTATTTCGGTATTTCCCTTGATTTCTATGAACCATCATGTTTCTTGCTTAGCTGGGTAACAAGGGTTCTGGTGACTTTTTTGGCGTTGAAGAAAGTAGTAGGGATTTGAATGTAATTTCGTTGCTTCTTGCTTTTAATGGTTGCTTTCTAATGGCTTGATGTGGTTGTTGGCTGTCAACTTCAGGTTTTATGGGGGCTATGATCTCAAACTTGGCCTTTGTGTTTCGAAACATTTTTTCGAAGAAGGGCATGAAGGGGAAGTCTGTTAGTGGGATGAACTATTACGCATGTCTATCTATATTGTCTCTCATAATTCTCACACCATTTGCAATTGCTGTAGAGGGACCACAGATGTGGGCAGTTGGATGGGAAACGGCCATTTCCCAGATTGGACCCCATTTCATTTGGTAAGCACATGACAACTACCAACTTTGATTTCCTTGGTAGTCTTTGCTTGTACCCAACTTGGTCTACATGGTTTTTTATTGCATTGATAGTGATGTTACATGCTCAAGGTAAATATTATTTTGACAACAGTAATTTTTCAGGATGAGGACAACTCTCCTGCAATTTTGTCTGCCAGTGGGAAAACACCAATGAAAAAACTACCAAAATTCTTCATGCCCTGATTTTCCAGTTGTTATTAATTTAGCTATGGCATAATTGCAATTATTTATCTTTGGTAGAACTGGCTGATTCTAGAGCAGTCTTGAATCCCCTTGACAGATGAACATGATGAGAGCATGGGGATCTAAATTGGTTTTGCTTAAGATATATCCTGCTGAATAAGTTGACCCCAGTCAGATGTGCAGCAGCATTTCACCAAATCAATTTTTTCAGCTAAATTTTTTTGAAGAACCTATTTCATTGATAGAAATCCTCTTGTTATTCACGTAAATCTTGTATGATGGTAAGACCATGTGAAATTTTTTATTCTGAACATGACTTGTTTTAGTTTCTAATACAGCAACTGATTGTTGTGTGATTAGACTGTGAATAAACATTTTACTTACTCCCTAGTTACTGTGCCTTTGTTAATCTTGTATTTTCTTAGGAGGTGGTGTTTTGTAATTGTCATAGACTCATAGTATATAGTTCATTGTTTTTTTCCTCCTTTTCTGGATTTTGATTGATTTATGAGCAGTCTGTGTGTTTTTAATTGATTTGAATATTTTTATTGCTTGCCTTTTACTGAAGAAATGGTTGTGTGGCTGATATTTGTGCATGATAGGTGGGTGGCGGCCCAGAGTGTGTTCTATCACCTCTACAACCAGGTGTCTTACATGTCCCTGGATGAGATCTCTCCCTTGACATTTAGCATTGGAAACACCATGAAACGAATATCTGTCATAGTCTCTTCTATCATCATTTTCCATACACCTGTTCAGCCCATCAATGCTCTTGGAGCTGCCATCGCAATCCTTGGAACCTTCTTGTATTCCCAGGTAATTTACTCACTTTTTCCATTATGAACTTCGACTGAATATAATGTGGATACTCTGTTTGGAAGTGTCCTCGTACAATCGCAATAGCCTTTTATTAATATCCACGACTTTATTTTGTTCAAGCTGGTGGATGAAATAAACCCACAAAATCTTTTTGTTAATATTCAACGTCCCTCCATGTATGACAAAGGTTTATAGGTTTGGAAGTGTTTTGTGTCTTATCAGGGAAAAAAACAATAGAGCGATAAAGCTGTCGCCTGCTGTCCTAGTGGTAATACCAGTAGGATAAGGGAGAAATTGTCTCCATCATCATAGTGCCATGGACCGTTGGGTCCATCAGAGTGGGTGGTCACTCTCATTGCACATCTTTAGGTGCTGGGTTCCCCCCCCCCCCGGGTGGGGGAGGGGGGGGTAATAGCCTGGCACAGGACGGGGTGGAGGGAAATACGACTCTGACCAAAATGGTTTATTGTGCTATGTGGTAGACTGGTATTGTTCGGTTAGATCCAGCTGACTGGGAGGATTCATGCTACAGTTTTGGTTGTTTTGAGGTGCCGGAGATTATCTGCTAGCATAAGTATAACCTTCTAAATTGTGTGGCAGTTAATCCTGACCATCCGTTTGCCCATTGATTTTTTTATTTGTGCTTTAAATGATTCCATCTGTTACGATAGCCATTGAACTGTGGCTCTACTCAAACCAATCTTACAAGTAAAAATTTTCACCAGTTTTGTAATGCAAGTGATATATTACGTTCCTGTATCCAACTCCATTCCTTTCACACACTGGTTTGAACAGATTCAGAAGAATCAAATAGAAGATGACGGAAAAAAAAATGGATTAGTAAGATTGAAGAACAGGAAATATGTGCAGCTTCTATGTTTGTGTATTTAAGTGAGATTTCCAGAATAATTGATTGCGGCATTCCTTTTTGACCTTTTTCTTGCCTTCTTTTCACAGGCAAAGCAGTGATGCTGGGATGAAGAATATCGGTGTATGTATAGCATAGCTGAGAGAGAAAAGACCATGGTTTTGGTTGATGTGTTGATTAAGCTGTTTTTCAGGATCCATCACCTCTGGAGGTTCATATTCATGAGGTGGGCCAGCAGCTTTACTTCTTGTGTACACTAATAATGAGACGGAAGAATTTGTTCTTATACAGCTCATTAGGCAGTTTTTTCTTATGGCGTTTTTACCTCCACGGTTGAGGAAAGAACTGAGAACTGTTACAATAAACAAGGGCAATCGTCAAGCCTAGAATGTTTTGAATGATAGCAATATCAATTGTGTGGATTTTGTGAAAGCCTTTCTGTGCTATGATGCACTAGAGAAACAAGTAAAGTTGGGAACTCCTTTGCACATTAGCAGCGTGATGGTGCCAATGATAACTCTATACTACGCATTCATACATATGCGTTGTTTTGTGTACATTGTACCCTATTCAGGAAAGGTCGCTCCGACTGACAGAACACATTCTTTTATGCCCCAAGCAGGTTAGGTCATCTATGGCAAAGGTTCAAGTTCTGTAATTGCTTAGAAGTTTCGCACTAAGAAAATTAAGCTAACAGGCAGTCTGACCATGTAAAGTTGCGGTAATTGTGCCACTTTTCGAAACAGCAATGCAAAATTGGTGATAGGTAGGTAGCAGTGCTTGGGAATGTTATCTGTATAGCTTTAGAAGAAGTGAGTATTTAATGTATGATTTTGCAAAAGATTCGTGTGGTTAAAGTCATCGTCATACCTGTATAGAAATTAACAGCAAATGTAATCCAAACAAAATTTTTGACGGCTTACGTCACAAAACTTTATTTCATCCATACAACGGCTCTTCTCAAGAAAACAAACATGTTACAAGAAATTGTAAACCCTTCTCGGAATAAAATGCCCCATAATCAAACCTGCAAATGCTTAATGGCTGTCTGAACATCTTTATCTCCTCTGCCACTGCAGTTAACAACGACCTTCGTTCTGTTTGGAAGAGTTGGGCATAGCTTCTCTAGATAAGCCAATGCATGAGATGTCTCCAGAGCTGGGATTATGCCCTCTAGCCTAGATAATCTCTTAAAAGCTGCAAGCACAAGCCCAAAGAAACCAACAAAAATGAAAATAAAACAAAAAGGAAAAAAGAGGCAAAATAGACAGAAAGGAGGAGGAGGAGGAACTCTAGCTTATGATAACAATACAACCTATCAACAACCAGGTAACAAAGGCCAAGCACCTTTTTATTCTACTTATAAAACCAAATAGAGCTATAAGAAAGGAGGAGGAATTACAAAGAATGTGCTATTTTCGCTGGGAAAAAAAACAATGAACAATGTGGTTCATGCACACATGCATAGTAAGTGGAATCATGGAATCCATATAGAACTGAAAAGAAAATATAGGTGGTATATCCTTAGTCCTCACCTTCCAATGCCTCTTCATCAGTAACACTATAATATTCTGCACGTCCTATGTCTTTCAGATAGCTATGCTCTGGTCCAACTCCAGGGTAGTCGAGCCTATAAGAGACAAAGAAAGGTTTCCTGTTAGGAAACTATAGTGAAAGCAATCATCCCTAAACTCAAAATCAAAACATAAATGAATTCCTTTACCCCGCACTAATAGAGTGAGGCTCAATTATCTGCCCATCTTCATCCTGCAATAAATAGCTCATAGCTCCGTGCAGTACACCAACTTCTCCTTTAGTCAAAGTGGCAGCATGTTTACCACTATCTAGGCCAAAACCTGCAGCCTCCACACCAATAAATCTAACATCTTTGTCATCAACAAATTCATGGAAGAGTCCCATGGCATTCGAACCTCCACCAACACATGCAACAAGTACATCTGGCTTCCCACCCCATTTTTCCAATGCCTGTTTCCTCGTTTCTTTACCAATCACCGCATGAAACTCTCTTACCATCATAGGGTATGGATGTGGCCCCGCAACAGAACCCAAGATATAATGGGTAGATTCCACATTGGTTACCCAATCCCTGATAGCTTCCGAAGTAGCATCCTTTAGAGTTGCCGTCCCAGAATGAACTGCTCTAACCTATATATTAAAATGAAAGCTCAACACCTGAACCAACTGTTTCTACCTAATCAAGTAACACAATCATTCCATATAAAGCATGTTTTCCAGCTAGTTGTCAACTCTAGAACATCAACCTAAAGAAGTTGACCATCAACATAACAAGGATAATAATGAGGGTCCAATGTGAGATATAAAAGTAATTCTAGTAGGAGCTCACGCAATGACAATAAGATGATAATATAAAGGTCGTCATGGAACCTCATAAAGATTCATCAACTATTTTCGTGCCGCGTGACACTTATTGCAGCAAATGACAAGGATGACCAAGGAGTAAAGATCAAAATATCGTTCTGGCCCATTGTTTCAGTCACCTAACAAATGAAAACATTTAGAAAACATAATGGAAATAGATAAAAATTTTGGGAATTTATTTTCAAAGCATTAGTCTAAATATATCTAAACATCTTGAAAACCCTCGAAACATCAGTGAAAACATGCTAAAACATCTCGAAACAACTCCAATAATTCCTAAATATCTTGAAACACCTCGAAACATTGGAATTTCGATTCAATCACTAATTCATTTTGGTCTTCTTGAAAATGAAAACATTTCAACCGTTTTGAAATGATATTTTGATCCTTAAGAAGGAGGAATAACAAAATGATATAAATACAGTAATGTTGCATAGAATAGAAGATACAACTACGTGAAGAAGAATGAGTAATTGTAGGTTGGTGGCTACCTAAGGAAACTCCAATTCGATCCGCACCTGGCTAGGAGGCATCTACCTCATCCCAATCACAAGGAGAGGTTCACTATGATGAGGGTACTTTGAATTATTCTTCCGGAAAGAATGAAATGCATAGGAGACCATCCTTTTGTTGCGGCATACTCCTCCAATTTACAGATTCGCAGGGCCTCAGGCCCTACTTAGTTTGACTGACAATCTCCTCCCCACCCAACACAACCAAAAAAAAAAACCTCACTCCCCAAAGAGACAACACGCAAGCTTCAAGTGCACACACCAACTTTGGAGCAACTAGGATGATCATTCCACCATGCCACCTTTATCCCTAAATTCATTAGCATCCAACAAATTCATTGGTAGAGTATTTAAGGATTTAGCTATTAGTGAAAATGACAACTAAAGGACTGCTAATAGTGTTCAACATGCAACTAATTAGTAATCACAATGAAACCCATAACTCCAGACAGCATCACATAGTGAACCAACTTCCTGAATATCGGAAGAACAATAGAAATTCTCCCTTTATCATCCATTCATAACCATGACAGAAGACATCACATGAAACAATTAACTCTGTAATGCGTTTTAAAAAAGAAAAACCACCCATCACTAATAATTTAAAATAAGTAGAAATAAGCATGCAAAACAAACCTCAGCTCCAAGAAGCCGCATTCTAAAGACATTCAGTGATTGTCTCTCCATATCTTGGGCACCCATATAGATAACACACTGCAAACCAAACCGAGCACATACTGTAGAGGTGGCAACTCCATGCTGTCCAGCCCCAGTTTCAGCAATAATTCGCATTTTCCCCAAACGCTTGGCAAGCAAAGCTTGGGCAACGGCATTGTTGATTTTGTGAGCCCCAGTGTGGTTAAGATCTTCCCTCTTGAGGTATATATGTGGCCCTTCCCCATTGGGATGCTTATAGTGCTCAGTGAGCCGTTCTGCAAAATAAAGAGGACTTTCTCTGCCAACATAATCTCTCAAAATCCCATCTAGTTCTTTCTGCAACAAAATTTGGTCAGTCATAGAATCGCCAGTGACAACAAGACTGTGAAACACAGCATCAAGGATAATACTTTCAGTTCAAGGAATGTAGCTCTAGATCACCACTATTGCATCACAAAAATACTTAAATTGAACGCATTTCCGATAAAGTTGGAAACTTCATCACAATACTTGATACATGAAATATGAATCCAAGATTTAGCTTCAGAAAACTAACTTGTGTTCGAGATCACATAAATGGGCTTTTGTAAATTAAATGGTTTAGTAATGCTCCAAAATGGTCGAAACCAAATTCCTTTAACCTTTGTGAGGCTCCTTTGCAAGCCTTAGCTCTCAAATCAATCTATATCACGCTATAAAATTTGATATCATGACATCTTAGCATAGAAATCAGAGCAATAGAAGACGTCCGTAGAAAATTTCATCCCATTTCGTTAGAAATTCAATCTCATTTCCCTCATTCTATTCATTTTTCAGGAGTAAAAAGAAAAAAAAACCTCATTCTATTCATTTTTCAGAAAAAGCAAAACAAAATGGAAACCAAATTTCAATAAACACAAGGATTGAAGTTACGACAGAAATAGACTAAAAAATCTGAATGTTATAATTCAAAAAATCTGATTACAGAAACCTGAAAGTCTTGGTCTCCTGCGAGAGATTTGAATGCGGACTCAAGCTCGGTGAGAGCGTACATTAAGGTCTCAGGAACATACTTCCCGCCAAACTTTCCGAACCGGCCGAAGGAGTCCGGCCGCAGAAGAATCACCGGTTCGGACTCTTTCTTCTCCTCCACCATTGGCTGACGGCTCGTCGATTCTCTGGCTAGAGTGCAAACGATCGGCAAGGTCTTGGCGGTGGTGGACGAAGGGCAAGACGTAAATTTATTGAATTTGAGGGGCAAATGGGAGGAGGGATTGTAGGATTTGGGAGGTGGCGAAGGAGTGCAGCTGGTTCTGCCAGTGGAGGAGCTTGTGGAGGAGAAGGCCATGTTTGTATGATGTCTTTTTGGATGGCTTACAAACATGGGTAGATTGATTTTTCAATTGTGAGAACATATTGTCAAATTTTTATTCAAATTTAAATTAGTATCTCTGAGTTGACTGCATACAAAAGACTCTAATAAATAAATTCAAATTTCAATAAGGAGAAATGCAAATATAAAATTAAATAAGAATAAAAATAATTATTAGATCCTTAAAAAAGAGTGAAATCTCAACATTAAAGATTTTGACAAGTATTTGAATCTCTTTTAATTTGAGAGTAAAAATAATGAGTCTCCTCTTTTGATTTGATATAGGGTTAATTATAAGTTGTACCTTGAAAGATAATTTGAATTTTAATTTAGATCTTCAAAAATTAAAAATTTTAATTTGTACCCTCAAATATAAAAATTTGTATCAATGTGCACTCCTAAAGATCAAAAATCTCAATTTGAATCCTCAGATATAGAAATTTGTATCAATGTGTACCCCTAAAGATAAAAAATCTTAATTTGTACCCTTAAATATAAAAATTTGTATCAATGTGCATCTAAAATTAAATTAATAAATTATATCTAGATCCCCTCATGTTTGTCACTTAATTATTTGGACCCTTTCACATTTAGAATATTACTCTTACATCTCATAGCGTTTATGCATGTGTATCACATAACCCATTTTTGTTGATATATGTTAATATAACTGTTAAAAAATATTATTTTATTCTAATAAAAAATTATCATTTCATATTACCCTTTATTTTGTAGGTCCGAATAAAAATTCGAAAGAGTTTTTGCCACACCCTTGGAGTTGCTCTTATACAGTCATACTCAAGGCTGCAAAGCAAACCTCAAATGCATGTCATCACCCTGTTCTTATGTACAGAGGCGGAGCTAAAATTTTTGTTTAGGGTCGGCACTTTAATTTTTTTCCTTCTAACCAATCACACTATATAACATATTTATATTTATTATATTTATGATAGAGACAAAATATAATTTGTATAAAAAAATATTTAGCAAAAATCAATACAAAAAAAATATTTAGGCGAAATTTTTCACTAATTTTCTATTAATGCGCACAATTACAAGTACATAGTAAAATTATTCTTTATTTAGTTACAAAATTTATTTGAGATTATTATCAATCTTATAGAGAAATTTCATATTCAAAATAGTTTAAAATATTTTTAGGTTACAACCTTTTATTTTTTGTATACAATCGTATTTTATTAGGTTATAGACTACTATTACTAAAAAAATGGTAAATAAAAACTCAAAATTATTTTTAAAAAATAACAAACATTGTGTTAGATAAAAAAAAATGTTGTATTTTTGTCAATATACAAATAGAACATTGACTCAATCCTAGTAGTCCACTAATTTATTAAAAAAAAAAAAAGACTAGAACCATTATTAAAATTTCTAAAATTTTAAGGGGTAAATATAATGTATAAAATAATTTTATAAATTAGTGCCAGGAAGGACAAAAAAACTCAAGGAACTGAATTTCTCGTGTGTTGAGTTTCTCTCTATTTCTTCTTTTTTTCTTGTGGCTGGGCAGTGGGCAGCTGAGAGTGAGTGATACAGAGAGGAAAAAAAAAAGATAAAATAGGTTTTAGTAAAATAGGTCAAAATTTTTATTTTTTAATGATAGTGAGCCAAATTTTTTTTTTTTTAATATTGGGCTAAAAATTTTATTTTTTTAATAGTTTTGGGTGGATTGTGATAGGTCAAATATATGATTTTTTAATAAGTTTGGGTAGATAATAGTGAGTTTAATTTTTTTTGTTTTAAATTGAATTAATTTTTTAATTATTTTGAATAAATAATGTGAGCCTAATATAAATTATGGGGCACACATAATATATATATATATATGATACATATGTTTAACTAATAAAAAAAAAATTGAGAGGGGACGTGCCCACGCTGGCCCTTCTCTCCCTCCGCCTATGTGTACAGGGTAATTGTTTTTTCCCTTGCCACTTGATCTTTTTCCCCACTTATCCCCTCTTATGTTTTCTCTCTCAAGTCCAAAGAAACAAGGTCTACCCCTTTCTGACATTAGAGCAAAGCTACAGGATGATACCCAGACATAACAAAAATGATCTATTCAAGATTGCAGTAAATGTACAAATTTTGTGTGCAACCACTACCATACACCTATTCTTCTATTCATATCTTAATTCCACATAAAGGCTCTTTTCGGTGCTGAGCTGTACCCATTAGTCGGGTCCACAAATATTGTATGTACCTTTCAATTCGTCTTCTTGTTTTGGGACTTCAAGAGGCTTACCTTTCCTTCGTTTTCAAGCCATATGTATCAAGAAGTTGTGGACCCTGGCCTCATCTGCATGTTGGGTTTCCCTCCTTTGTGGGACTCATCAATTTGCTAATTTTTTGGTGGCTTACCCGTGTATAACTCTTATCCAAGACTTGGTTTGGAGTCTTCAAGTTAAAAGGAATTTGGCAGTCACCAAAAGACTATAAGTTTTGTCCTTTTCTTTGGTTCATCTTTTCTCTGTTGGTTTGGCAAGAAGACATTTTTCGGCAGTCTTTGGTTCAACAAAAATTCAGCCTTCTTCTTCTCCTTTTTGGTGCCAGAAAAATCTGCAAATTTGTTCTTCAAGTGGGTAACATTTCTTCACTTGATATTTGGGTTTCTTGCGGTTTGTTCTTGGAGATTTGGTTCACTTATTTTGTGAGGTATTTTCCTCTTGTGATTTACACCTTGGTGTGTTTGTAAGGCTTATGCCTTTTGGCCACTTTGTAATCTGATTTGGTGATAGTGGAAGAAACTGACCTACCGGTCGTCGTGGATGTACCTCAAGTTATTTGAGGGAACCACGTAAATCTTGTGTGCTTATTTATTTTCTGTTATTTTATTTATATTGCTTCCATTGATTTACACTTGTGGGAAAGCCTATTTTCCCAACATCTGGTATCAGAGCAATTGGTTAATTCGGTTCCGATTCGTTATATTTCTGTGTGTGAATTATGGACGGCAACGTTGGACGTATGGTTAGTTTCAATGGCACAAATTGGGTGACTTGGAAAACTAAAATGGAAGATCTTTTATTTTGTAAAGATTTGAATGGACCCATAGAGGGTGATAGTGGCAAACCGGAAGGGATGAAAGATGACGAGTGGAAAAAGCTAGACCGGAAAGCTGTCGGTTTTATTCGGCAATGGATTGATGATAGTGTCTTTCATCATGTCTCTACAGAAAAATCTGCACATGGTCTTTGGACCAAATTGGAGAGTTTGTATGATAGAAAGACGGCAGTGAATAAAGCCTTTTTATTTCGAAAGCTTGTGAACTCTAAATATAAGGAGGGTACTTCTATTGCAGAGCATTTGAATGAGATTAAGAGCATTGTGAATCAGTTGGCCGCCATGAAAATTACTTTTGATGATGAGTTGCAAGCTTTGTTACTTCTTAGTTCACTTCCCGAAAGCTGGGAAACTTTGGTGGTCACAGTTAGTAACTCCGCACCTGATGGAGTGGTAACAATGAGTCAAGTTACCAGCAGTTTGTTGAATGAAGAAACAAGAAGAAAATCATCAGGTTCTTCTTACTCCGAGGCACTTGTAATGGAAAACCGGGGGAGAGGCAGGAGTAAGAGTAGGGTTCCGCACAACCGTGATAAATCTAGAGGTCGTTCAAGCTCGATGTCAAAAAAGGATGTTGAATGCTATTATTGTCACAAGAAAGGGCACATGAAGCGGGAATGTAGAAAACTCAAGTTCAAGGAGCAGAACAAAGAGAAAAATTCAGAGAAAAAGCAAATTGATACAGCTGTAGTTACCGATGATGAACTCATGATTATCCGTGATGATGCTAGCGTTAATTTGATTGGCCAAGAGACGGATTGGGTAATTGATTCTGGAGCTTCATTTCATGTTACTTCGCGGGCTGATTTCTTTACTTCTTACTCACAAGGTGATTTTGGGAATGTCCGTATGGGAAATGAAGATGTGTCAAAAATTGTCGGCATGGGTGACATTTGCTTGGAAACAAATATTGGATGCAAATTGCTGCTTAGAGATGTGAGGCATGTACCAGATATTCGACTCAATTTAATCTCTGCTGGAAAGTTAGATGATGAAGGCTACATCAACAATTTCAGTAATGGAAAATGGAAGCTCTCCAAAGGTTCTCTAGTGGTAGCAAAAGGAAAGAAGACTTGTTCTCTTTACACTATGCAAGCAAAAATCTGCAAGGGTGTTGTGAATACCTTAGAGAATGACTCATCCACTGATTTATGGCATAGAAGGCTTGGACATATGAGTGAAAAAGGATTGCAAGTTTTGTCCAAGAAAGAGCTTCTAGTGGGGATAAAAGGTACGCCTTTGAAAACTTGTGTTCATTGTTTCCATGGTAAACAAAACAGAATATCATTCCGTAGAAACATTGCATCTAGAAAATCTCATGTTTTAGATTTGGTACATTCTGATGTATGTGGTCCTTTGAAAGTTAGGACACTTGGTGGTGCTCTATACTTTGTCACTTTTATTGATGATCACTCTAGAAAAGTTTGGGCTTATACACTGAAAACTAAAGATCAAGTTCTAGATGTGTTTAAGATTTTTCAGGCCAAGGTTGAAAGAGAAACAGGTAGACAGTTGAAATGTGTTCGCTCGGATAATGGTGGTGAATATATTGGACCATTTGATCAGTATTGCACAAATCATGGTATCAGGCATGAAAAGACAGTTAAAAAGACACCTCAACAGAACGGGGTTGCAGAGAGAATGAATCGCACCATTCTTGAGAGAGTCAGATGTTTGCTCTCACATTCTAAATTGCCAAGATCCTTTTGGGGTGAGGCAATGAGGACCGCAGTTGATCTTATCAATTTGTCTCCTTCAGTTCCGTTGAATGGTGATGTGCCAGAGAAAGTTTGGACAGGGAAGGAAGTCTCCTATGATCACTTGAGGGTATTCGGCTGCAGAGCTTTTGTTCATATTCCAAAAGATGAAAGGTCCAAGCTTGATCCAAAAGCAAAGCAATGCATATTTCTTGGCTATGGGCATGAAGAATTTGGATACAGGTTGTATGATACAGTTGACAAGAAAGTTGTCAGAAGCCGAGATGTTGTTTTCTTGGAAGATCAGACTATTGAAGACATCGACAAGCTTGAGTCAGCTGAGTCTAGTACTGATGATCTTGTTGATTTAGATCCTCTCAATCCCTCTGCTGTTCATGATATTGATGAGGAAGTGCAAACACCTCATGATGATGCAGCAGAAGATGATGTTGAGCCAGAGATTGAGGGGGAGCAACCACCCCAAGAGCCACTACCACAGACACCGTTAAGGAGATCTACTAGAGAAAAACAGCCATCCAGAAAATATTCTTCAAATGAGTATGTGATGATATCAGATCAGGGGGAGCCAGGGACTTATCAAGAAGTCTTGAAGCATGAGAACAAAACTGAATGGTTCAAGGCAATGAAAGAGGAAATGAAGTCTTTGCATGAGAATCACACCTATGATTTGGTGAAGCCGCCTAAAGGGAAGAAAATTTTGAAAAATAAATGGGTCTTCAGACGAAAGAATGATGGGAACAGTTCTCAACCGAGATTCAAGGCACGACTTGTCGTGAAAGGTTTTGATCAGAGAAAGGGAGTTGATTTTGATGAGATCTTCTCACCAGTTGTGAAGATGTCCTCCATTCGAACTGTGCTTGGTATAGCTGCGAGTATGAATTTAGAAGTTGAGCAGCTTGATGTGAAGACCGCATTTTTGCATGGTGACTTAGAAGAGGAAATTTATATGGAGCAACCTGAGGGCTTCAAAGATAAGGGTAATGATCAGTTAGTTTGCAAATTGAAGAAGAGCTTGTATGGATTGAAGCAAGCACCGAGGCAGTGGTACAGAAAATTCGATGCTTTCATGAGTGAGAATGGGTATTCAAGAACCACTTCAGACCATTGTGTGTTTGTGAAGAAATATAAAGATGGTAATTTTATTATTCTCTTGCTTTACGTTGATGATATGCTTATTGTGGGCCAAGACACGAGTAAGATTAGCAAGTTGAAGTCAGAGTTGAGTAAGTCCTTTGCCATGAAGGATTTGGGTCCAGCAAAGCAAATTCTTGGGATGAGAATTGTTCGTGACAGATCACATGGGCTGATTTGGTTATCTCAAGAGAATTATATTAAAAAGGTTCTTGAGAGGTTCAATATGGACAAAGCAAAGCCTGTTAATTGTCCACTTGCAGGCCACTTCAAACTAAGCTCAAGTCAGTGTCCTACAAGTGATGAAAAGAGAAATGAGATGCAGAAAATTCCCTATGCTTCAGCAGTTGGTTCTTTGATGTACGCCATGGTTTGTACTCGACCGGATATTGCTCACGCAGTTGGGGTTGTCAGTCGATTTTTGTCTAATCCAGGGAAAGAACACTGGGCAGCAGTGAAATGGATTATGAGGTATCTTCAGGGCACTTCAAAGATGAGTTTGTGTTTTGGTAAAGGCGAGCCTATTCTTGATGGGTTCACAGATTCTGATATGGCTGGTGATGTTGATAGTCGAAAATCTACTTCTGGTTATTTGATTACTTTTGCAGGGGGAGCAGTGGCATGGCAATCAAGATTACAGAAATGTGTTGCTCTCTCCACCACAGAAGCTGAGTTCATCGCCATCACTGAAGCTTGCAAAGAATTATTGTGGTTGAAGGAATTCTTACAAGAGTTGGGTTTGAAACAAGAAAGGTATGTCCTTCATTGTGATAGTCAGAGTGCAATCCACTTGAGCAAGAATTCTTCATTTCATTCGAGATCGAAACATATTGATGTTAGATATCATTGGATTCGTGATGTCTTGAATGATAAGTTGTTACAACTTGAAAAAATTCACACTGATGATAACACTTCGGATATGTTAACTAAGGCATTGACTAAGGACAAGCATGAGAAGTGTCGACTTTTGGCGGGAATGGTCGAATCCTCCACATAAGTCGGGAGGGGGAGAATTGTTGGGTTTCCCTCCTTTGTGGGACTCATCAATTTGCTAATTTTTTGGTGGCTTACCCGTGTATAACTCTTATCCAAGACTTGGTTTGGAGTCTTCAAGTTAAAAGGAATTTGGCAGTCACCAAAAGACTATAAGTTTTGTCTTTTTCTTTGGTTCATCTTTTTCTCTGTTGGTTTGGCAAGAAGACATATTTTTCGGCAGTCTTTGGTTCAACAAAAAATTCAGCCTTCTTCTTCTCCTTTTTGGTGCCAGAAAAATCTGCAAATTTGTTCTTCAAGTGGGTAACATTTCTTCACTTGATATTTGGGTTTCTTGCGGTTTGTTCTTGGAGATTTGGTTCACTTATTTTGTGAGGTATTTTCCTCTTGTGATTTACACCTTGGTGTGTTTGTAAGGCTTATGCCTTTTGGCCACTTTGTAATCTGATTTGGTGATAGTGGAAGAAACTGACCTACCGGTCGTCGTGGATGTACCTCAAGTTATTTGAGGGAACCACGTAAATCTTGTGTGCTTATTTATTTTCTGTTATTTTATTTATATTGCTTCCATTGATTTACACTTGTGGGAAAGCCTATTTTCCCAACACTGCACACAAGATCTCTTTGATTCTCTTTGCCTCTGTAAATGGTGAGACACCATTTCGCCAATTCTCTTTCATGGGCCCAATCATTTGGTGCAACATTTTTCCCTTATCCAAGGATTAAAATTTCATTTTGGCACATAATTTTGTTTAATTTCAAAATAGAAACGTCTGAAAAATGATTTGGAAACAATACAAAAATATGATAGAAACAAACAAAAAATTTAAAAATTATTTGTGGAACATTATGTAACATTTCAAAATATAGTAGTTTTAGTAATCAGTCATGGACTCATTTCATTTTACATAGAAAAGGAAACGTTAGTTCCTTGGCTTTATACCCTAACATTTCTTTTCTCCGGTTTTGACAAAGTGCAGCTACATGGAACTAAAGTTCAAACCCAAGATATACACCACAAACAAGATATAAACAAAGAGGATATCTTTATTTCTCTCTGAAAATAAAATATAAGAATTTATACAAAATTCTCACTGAGATCTCTCCCGAATCTCTCTCTCTCTCTTTCTCTCTGTTTCTTCTTCATTGATCTTAAGCATACTTCCGGCCTTCACTAAACTTCCTATTTATTGGGAGTTTTTTGGCCAAATAAGACAAGAAAAAAGGAAACACATTTAAGGCTTTGGCAAGCTTTGTCAAAGCTTTAGTCGTCCGCCGTCAATCAGTCCGCCGACAAGCCATTAGTAGGGTGGCTACTACGATGGGCTACTGGGTAACCTCTGATGGAGCTGGATTCTTCAAAAGATTCTCTTGGCAATGTGTGAATACTAGAACATCTCTCAATCGGAAATTTTTTGAGACCTATGTGGTTCCAACTTTCAATCCTCAAGTTTGTTTCTCCTCCTCAACTCTCAAGTTTGTGCCTTTTACCTGTTATATGAGAATCTTTAACAAATTCCCAAGCAGAACCACATAATAACATACTTGTCTCGTAGGAAAATGGGGAGAAAATTAAAATGTATGTTATAGCCAGCCAATCAATTCTTTTTCGTTCAATTGCCAAGTAGAGATAAGGTTTTGACATTTTCTCTTTTTACAGAGAATAAGAATAATATTTCATTTAGATTTGTTCAGTCCACTGGACCACCATTCTACAATTTCTTCAAGGAAAAAAAGCAAAGACTTCCAGTAGTATAACATAAGACTAAAACTTAGTCACTAAATCAAAATTATAATGGAACTTGCTTCTTTCTTCTAATGTGTTTATCGTTGCATTTCTTCATATATACACTCAATGTAGCCTTAAAAACTACAATAACATTAGGGGTCACTTTAATGTTCTCCGGAAATTAATACTTGCATGTGTTGGACTTTGCAATGGAAATGCTTCCATTGTGTTTGGGTATGTGACTGTGTGAATTTGATCTAAAAGTATTCATAATTCAAAGTATAACTTTCAAAAAGTTTCCATCTTTTGCTCAAGAGAAATTTCATTAGGTTTGGGACTTGCGGTGCAAGAAGAGTTCCACCTATTTTTTAGTTCCATATCCTTAAATATCCACTACAAATATCATATGTATAGAATTTCAGATTTTGTCTTTTATTTGGCACATGTATCTTGGAACAAACTTGCGACCAATTCTACCACTTTAAAGGCTGACAATCATATTGATCTACATTCAAAAGGTTTAACATAATTAGAATTATTCAATATGTGAATAGCAATTCGAAACTTGAGGTATAGAATCACCAAATTAAGAATTTTAGGATTAAAGTGATATACCGGTTTATTTGTCTCACAGAGTTGCTTGTGTGAAATCAATGGGGTACTTCAACAGGTATCAAAGGGTTGTTTATAATGTTTTACTTTGGATTTGAATGATTTCATTGGTTGACAATGTGTTTCTGATTGTCATATCTTTTGAATTCAAGGTTTCAATTCACTTGTTTAAAATGAGATTATGTTAACCCGTCGCTTGAATTCTATGTTTGCAAATTTTGTACTAGTGTAATAACTCACAATGAACGATAATTTTTGTACTATATGATGTTGTAACATTTTTGTCATTTTGCCTTATTGCACACAAGTAGTGAGGTTGCTTAACTCATTTTTTTTGGGGGACAACTAAGGTATTTCTTTCTTGTATTTGAATGGCATCATTATTTCTCCTCTCAATCACTGAATCTATTATCCATTTGGCCGAGGAAAGAGATGAATATGGTTCTCAAATTGTATTGCAAGATTGAATAGTGTTGCATGGTCCTTTAGGGTGGACATTATGAAAACCATGTATTGTTTTATATAGGGGATACGAATAAAGGTAATAAAAAAAAATATACGACACGACTTATTTATATATTAATTATACACAATTTATATTTGATATAACATGATTTACTAGACACGAATTAGTAAACAAATCATGTATGAGTGGAATATTTTTGACACGATCCCATTAAAACTTGACACAAACTCGTCTCACTCGACACAATTAATATACCTAATTATAAATAGCCTAATTAGTTTATAACTTCACTTTTAAAAGGTTGAACTTGATTTTAAATGGTGTAACTTTACATTTAAAAATTATTATAACTTTTCATGATTGATCATGATAATGTAAAGAGCCGAGAAATATGAGATAACGAGCTCTATAGTGATGTGGGTGAGTTGTGTGTGTTGACAAAAACTAAAACACAAGAGGATAAGTGATTCACCAAGCTAAAGAACTAGGTTAATCCACTCTAAAATAGAATGTTTTGTTCCTATAATTTATATTTATTAGAGAAGAAGAATATTTCACTCTCTTAAAAGTACAATTGTTCATTATTCTACTAAGCCAATGATTTATCTGTTTTTACACCAAGAGAGTATGGTCCTCAAATAATGATAGAGTAATTTGGATCCCTGCATAGTAGTAGGTGGAAGAGTCTGGTCTTTAGGTCGACTAACTTCCTTATTATGTTGTAGACATGTTTTCTGTATATATTTAGTCTTGGCATCATCGGATCATAAAATTATTAACATTTTAAAATTGACGATACTTTTTTATAAGTATAATATTTATTTTAAAATTTTATAATTTAATCTTAAAAAATTATAAAATTTTGATACAATATCAATTAGGGGTGGCCCGAGACATATTGGGGCTTAAAGCAGAAAGGTTTTTTTTATTTTTAATATTAATAATAAATTTATTTTTTAATTTTTAAAATACAAAAATATTAGTTAAATTTTTATATTCACGTTTTTATTACTATATTTGAACTTAATGATAAGAGAAAAAGAGAATGATTCAAAAAATATGATGATAAGTTTAAACTTGATTTTTTTTGGGACTTTCTTTAAAGTGAGATCCTAATTTTTTTTTAATTGAACTTGTGTTTTTATAAAGTTTTTTTGTAGGGCTTAAATATTTATGAATTTATTTTTTTCAATGAATTGTTTATAATACCTAAAACTTAATTTTTTTTTTTTTTATAATACTGTTGAATCGCCCTTGATATCAATTTCAATAGGTTGGTAATATGCCCAATAGAAAAGAAAAAAACAAACAAACAAAAAAAATAGACAACGAGTGGTACATACGTAATTTTGATGTCGAGTGCATTCGCGGAAGGGTGGTTACTAGACAACGAGTGGTACTTGCACAAATAACGTGGTGCCTTAATATCGAAGTGTGTATAGTGATTAAAAAAAAATTAAAAAATTTCATCGGATCAAATAGAGAGATCCCAACGTTTGGGCATTGGCCTCTATATCCACACTATCACATTATTATTTTACACATTTTACCTTTAAATTAATTAGATTAAGACATAATATTTGATACGATATCGTCGATATTTGCGATCCAAATTTTAAAATGAAAGTGAAAGAATAAGTCAATAAATGTGAGCGTTCATGTGCTATACGACTTTTTGGCTGATCCCTATCTTGCTGGAGGCAAATTTTCTACAGTAAAAATGGTTGATTAGTTGAATTGGTTCTGGCGTCCTTGTACCCAAAAGGATGGGTGAATTTGGTTTGAGTGTTCATCGATTGGGTGGATTTATATCCTCTGGGGTAGTAAGACAAACTTTCTTTTTTTTCTAAATTTTTATTACGCTACTCTGATTAGGGTAATAATCGAATCTTGTTATTCATATTTATATTGCCTAATTGCAATTTATGTTGTCTAGTAGTTAAACCCGAATCCAACTTTTTTATTAACTAAATTATGTTTGAGTTGAAAATAAAAGAATTCCACTTTCTAACAATAATATTAAATACTTGACCCACAAAAAGCGAATTTCTTGACCAAAAACAAAACTATAATATTAAATAGTGTTTTTGTTAGAAAACAATAATAGTGGGCTACGGTCCAATTTGTAAGAACCCAAGCCCAAAAGTACCCACTACCCGGTCCCAAAACCGACAAATTTGGAGATCCAACATTCACTTGCACATTCACGCTCCAGTCTCACACACTGACACACTCTCTCTATCTCTTCCGCGTCACTCTCTTCTTCCTCGCAGAAAACCCTAATCCTCAAGCAGGTAAGTTTTCACCATCTCCGAAGACTATCTCACTACAGCTAGATCACTTTTTGATATTTGACGTCTCGCATTCACCAGTTTAGTGGCCAGCCACTTCGATTTCTAGGGTTTTAGCTGGTTTTTTATTTATGATGTTCTAATTTAATCCGCGATGTTATATCATAGATTTCGGAATTTTTGTTTCTCGATGCTCAATGTCAAGTATTTATTTCACTAATTCGGTATTCTATCGGTCTTCGGTGTTTCGATGTGCTCTATTCAAATTATTATAGGTTCTCTTTTCTTTCTTCTGTTTTTTCCCAGCAAGCAAGAAGATGGCAATAGGACTGAGTGCTTTAGTTGTAGAAACAAGAAAGTCGTCCTTTCTGTTACTAGTATTCTGGTTCATTTTAGTTTATTGACACCAAGAAACGCAATAATGTTTATCTGTCTTACTTTTCTCAGCATCCAAATGGAGCATATTAGAAAAGACGAATCTTTAGACCTTCATCAATAATGGATATTCCAGCATTCTGTTTTCTTAACATATCTTTGGTTTCAATATTTATGGTACCTGTTTTCCATCCAGGTTAGTGCATTGGATCTCACCAATGGTGCGGAATGTATCTGATCATTCAGTATCTCCAGTCAGGGGACGTGGATCTCCTCGTAGGAGGAGCCCTTCTCGAAGAGAGAGATCTCCTGCTGGGCATAGGAGTTCACTCAAAACAAGCTCACCTGTTAGAGAGAAACCTTCAAGTCGCACCAGGTCCCCTAAACGCACACGATCAAGATCTCCTGTATCTCTACCTGTAAGAGAGAAACCTTCAAGTCGTACCAAGTCACCTAAACGCACAAAGGCGAGGTCTCCTGTTTCTCCCTTGCCCATGAGAGAGAAACCCTCAAGTCGCACCAGGTCCCCAACACTTGCAAAGTCGAGGTCTCCTGTATCTCGCTCACCCTCACCACAGACTAAAAGATTAAGGAGAACTCAAGCTGAAAGAGAGGCTGAGAGAGTGAGTGAAAGGGAGAATGAAAGAAATCATGGTAGGGGAGGTGATAGGGGTATACGTAGGGAAAGAGATCCAGACAAGGCAGTGCCTAGTGAGAGAAGGGAGCGAAGGTCAGGAAGGGATGCAGTTGATAATGGGTCTTCTAGAATGAGACATGGGCACTCAACTTCACCATCAGACCGTCACCAAAGGAGTAGACACAGATCTCGGTCCCCTGCTGCTGCTGCTGATAACAGGATGCGTGATGAGGTGTCTGGTGATATCCACTTCTTTAACTGCCTCAATAACGCCATCTATATTTGTATAGTTAATGTTCTTGTTAGTTTTTACATTTGAAAATCTTACCCTCATCATATTCTTATGCTAAAACACATGCATACAGTTAAGCTTTTATTTGCCATGTGTTACAAGTATTGTGTGCATTATTGTAGTAAAAACCATATAAATAGAATTTCTTATAAAAAAAAGTTCTTTATCACTATTTTGTTGAATTAAAACTGAAATATGATGGATTGTAGTAACCTTTATTAACTTATTAACAGAAAAATAATGACTATTTTAGGTTATTGATTTGTAGCAAGTACATTATAAAGGTCCCTGCAATCATTCAATTTTTGTGTATTTCTGTATGACTTTGTGTATGTGATTTGAAGGCAGCTGGCTCACTCTTGTTATCATAGCCTCATATTCTAATATAGTTCTTGCTTTATCAAAATGGAATTTTCTGCTCTCATATAAAAACTGAAATGAAAATTTTGTGCCTTTTCGTGTAATGTATTGAATTTTCCATTTTGATCTTTTGCAAAGCCCCTGAATATTCTCTTTCTTGCATTGTTTGATAGTCAGGGAAAAAAATTTAACTACTAATTTATTTTTGAACATCTTTTTGCGTTTCTATCTTTTTTGTTTAAGAGAATGAAACATTTTCATAAATTAATATGTGAGGCATATTAGAGTTGCTTATTCCAGCATAAATGCTTAACTTGAGTATCTGACAGTTTGCTAATCTCTTCAGGTGACTAACTCAAGGGGAGTGGAACATCGGTCAGCTGCTGCTTGAACTTTATAGTTCTTATCTATACAATCTGGAAAAAAAAAAATCACCTAGACACTCCTATATCTTCAGTCTGTTTTGCTAATGAAAATATGGTATAACAAGTAATAAGTTTGGTTGCGAGCCCTCGGTGATTGAGAGGACTACACTAATATTGATTTTTAAAAATTGATTCACTCCTCTATTCTAGTGGGAATGAGGGAACGTATTCATAGCTTTCTCCCCATAGCCCAAACAGTGTAGGGGAGGGCATTACAATTTTGTATTAAAAAAAAAAACATTCATGTCATAGGGTAAACCCTCATGCAGTGAAGGAATTAGAGAATTTAAATTACTGACTGGGGTCCTTATTTTTGAATTATTGTCATTTGCATTTCTTTTGAAGAGGTTGATTCCTACGCAAAAATTTGTGAAATGCATTACTCACAAATGAGCATTGCTTCTAATCGGTAGTTGTTTATATATTATTAACTCCTCAATCTAAATCCATACAAATGATTAGAAATTAGGTGCCATCATTTGCCTTATGTGTTTGTTGCACTTAGTTTAAGTGTGGTTTCTTCTTATAGGTGTTTCTCCTCTACGGTCCTGAATCTAAAGTTCTCCCTCTTCCTCTTTTTAATTTATTTGAATTTGTTGTGGGCTTAAATTCCACATAATTGCTTAATTATATGAAAATTGATTAGTTACCTTTATTTTGCTACTTTTTCCAATTCTACGCTCCTTAATATTGCCTTTGAATAGATGTTGATCACTTGCTTGAGCAGGGATGACGAAGATGATTCTGTATCTAAAATGAAGGCTGCTGAAGGCGCCCTAGAAGCCAAGGAAAAGGTAATACTAGCTTCTTTTGCTAAAATGGCACTATTTCATACTCTGTTTTTGATCGGTGACTTACTTTACTCAAGAAAAAAAAACAAAATTTCTACTTACAAATTTTATGTGTACCTTCCTTTCACCATATTTAGGAAAAGGGATAAGCTGTGTTCATTCCCATTGCTCTTAGTTCCATACATTATCATGGTGCATGTTATGTGTTTGAATAATTGTGATTTATCCTGCAAACAGTTACTCCTCTAAATAAGCTTGTGATGACTTGCAACAGCAAAAGCCTTCGTTTGAGCTGTCTGGAAAGCTTGCTGCGGAAACCAACAGAGTAAGAGGTATATATTTCCATTCCATCTACTTCAACTTAATTAACAAAATTTTTTGCTCATTCTTTGCTTGGTTGAAGGAGATATCTCTGTCAAAACTTCCTACATATATGTTGATTTTTGGGAATTGATATATTATGAAGTGGTTTGACCTCCTGCATTACCATATACATATTTGTGTGTGTATCTTTTGAAGTGGCCAGTGATATCTTTGTGTTTTGTTGTTCTGCCTTTCTTAATTAAATATTGCTTTATTTCAGGTGTGACACTGCTGTTCAATGAGCCACCAGATGCTCGGAAACCTGATGTAAGATGGCGATTGTATGTTTTCAAGGGTGGTGAAGTGCTTAACGGTAAGTTTTTCAGTACCCTATTATTACTGTGTGTGTTATAATGGATATAAATTATAGGTTAGTTTCCATCCATCGTTTGTATGTCTTGTAATTGTTTCCTACTGCATGCCTGACATTCCTTGTGGATTTTGTTGTAAATGAAACATTCATTTGCCTTTACTGCTGGTTGGTAATCTTAGTTGATACAGTTCTGGTTGAAATTGGGTTGGTATCAAAGGCAATATTGTCAATGCACTCCAATTTTGTTTAGAAGTCAATTGCACCAACAATATGCAAGGTGGTTGGACATAAGTTAGAACCTTTTAGTTTGGACTATTTTGACAGGTCCATACAGAAGTTAAAAGGAAATATTGATAGAAGTTGCAGAAAATTGATTCAAATCACAACTGGAACAAAAGAAACGCCAATGGATCTTCTTAAAGCTCACTGTGGGTTAATGTCCCTTTCATACTTCTCATGTGTGCCTAATATTAGTAGGATGGGAGATTCTGAGCTTTTTATTTTATCTACATATATTTTCCTATTAAATATTAAAGTATTATTTGTATATGTATGACCATCTCCAATGGAAACCCAAACCTGTACCCAAATTTGAGTAAAAAAAAATGGTAAAAAACTTAACCTGGTATAGACCTCTCCAATGAAACAGCCCAAATTTAAAAGAAGATAAATTCAAATTTAAATGAGGACAAATCCAAATTTAAAAGAGGGTAAAAATTGACAATTGAATCTTTAAAGGAGGGTGTAATCTCACCATGATATATTTGGATATGGATTTGAGTCTTCCTTCATTTGAATAAAAAAATGAGACCCCCTTCATTTGATATAGGTATGAGTCTAGCATTAGAGAAGGTTTTTAAGAGTGTTTTATCCAAATTTAAATTTGGGTTTAAAAAAGGGTAAGGATTGGAGATGCTCTAATAAGGAGAAATGTGAGTCTATGGACACATCCACTTGATATTTTGCCTGCATGACCAACACTTTAGGGTATCTAACTGAATTGTGGGAATAAAAGAATGAATTATTGAGAGTTGTCTAAAAAGTTATTGGGTTATTGAGTTATTGTACATTGGCTGTAAGTCATGTGAAAACCATATGAATCTTTGAGAACAGCAGAAAAATGCATGATGAATGTAGATGTTCATACATTCATCAATCCTGCAAGCAGTGTGGGTTTATAACAAATGAAGCCAATATTTATTCATCAATTTCATGGACATAGAACTTGTGTAAACTTGGGCTAGGGTATATCGATTGTGTAGAAAACTAGATGAACATGTGTCGGTTTCTCATTTTCTAATTAAGCTGTTAAAAACAATGTCCAAAGCATGACAGACATACGAAGTGATGATATCTCTGTGTTAAGATGGACTTTCCTGAAACATTGAAAGGCTGATGTAAGATCTGGTAGTTGCTGCTGGTTGGCTGGATTCAGTTGAAAACATGTGAAGGTTCCCCTGTTTTTCATCACCCTCCTTGAAAAGGTAGCTGTCGTTTAGCTTATCTAAGATGGTCCATATAACATATGTTATCAGACATCAGCTTGCTTACCAACTGTGCTTGGTACCCTTGCTAGATGTTGGTTTTACCACAATCACAAACACAAACACAAATACGTCCCCCATCTTATCTTTAGCTCATCACTGTATAAATTGACATATTTTTTTTTATCAGCAGCACTAATTAAATTAATTAACTATTGGGAAGAGAAAAGATTTAATAAAAGGAAGCTCATGTTCACTATGTGTTGTATCATATACTCTAAATGCCAGTCTTTATTATAATAAACATTTACAACATCTGCATTCTCATCGAGGAAGTACCCGACGACCTTGAATGATTATGTGCATGAAATTTGATCTTCTAGACTAGAAAGGAAATTACCTGAAATTTTACCAAAGTTATATGATGCGACTCAACACCATCTATTATGATCTCATTATACTTTGGTTGTTGCAGATGAAGCCTATCAGGTTGTGTCAATTGTGTGTTTACATGTGCAGAATGGTTTTAATGATAGCTAATATGACTGGCTATATAACCTGCATAGTGTATTATGAGAGCCTTCATGTGAGTTTGAGTCACTCCAATCACAAAGCATTTGACTGGTATTTTGTATTCAGGTCATTTTGGAGCAAGAAGGCTTTGTTGGTAACGGTTGCCTGTCATCCCTGGTCATCATTTGTGAATTGTGACTTAATATTTTCCCCTTTTTACTTTTTTTACTTGGTCGTTGATGGCTTTCAGCTTAATTTGGATATTAGCATTTTTTGCACACTGTTTGCCTTATTATATTGGGTTTGTGAGAAGAATATGACCATTAAAGTTCATAATTTGGTCCTTAATTCACAATGTGCTTCTAAGGAGATCTGATCAACAGAGCCTCTATATGTACATCGTCAAAGCTGTTACC
This sequence comes from Ilex paraguariensis, assembly GCA_963454935.2. NCBI lineage: Eukaryota > Viridiplantae > Streptophyta > Magnoliopsida > Aquifoliales > Aquifoliaceae > Ilex > Ilex paraguariensis. Next base: position 186,701 of record CAUOFW020006625.1, on the reverse strand, counting down.
TCTTTGGGAGAGAAAGGAGGGTGGCAGACATCCCTACGGACCACCCATCTTGCAGCAAACAACATGCTGTCCTTCAATACCGGTAAAACCATTTATGAACTTTTGTTTGGTCATTCATGTTATGGGATCTGATGATACTTAAATTGTTCATGCTTTAATTTATCTAATTTGTTTTTCCTTCTAAATTTGTTCTTTGTTGTCAGGCAAGTAGAGAAGGAGCAACCTGACGGCATGTTGTCGAAGCAAGTAAGGTAAGACTATGGCTCTAAGCTAACCTATGTTACTTTCATGAGTTGGGATGGATGTCTTGATTCCAAATCTGATTATTTTGCATTTGCATTTTTTGACCACCATACTAGGCCTTACGTAATGGATCTTGGAAGCACAAATGGAACTTTTATTAATGTAAGCAATTTGTTGCAATACCTTGTTCCCATTAATTACTGTCTTTTTTATTTGTGCAGGTGCTACAAATGAGATGAAACTTTATTGCTATGCTATAACTTGATGGTTTAACATTTGCTATTGCATTTGCAGGATAATCGGGTTGAACCTCAGCGTTATTATGAACTTCTTGAAAAAGACACCATCAAATTTGGTAATAGTAGGTAGGCAATACACTACATGTCATTTGTTCTTTAAAACTTGGAGCCTCTCAATTTTCCCATTTATTAACTTGATGATATCGAGTCAATGTCTTTTTCATAACTTGTATCATATTCATATGCCTTTGGTCCCAAACGCAACTGGCACAATGACTGCTCTGTTGGGCATGAGCTTATCTGTTAGCCTGTTTCTCTTCCATGTTGCTTGATCAGACGTCTATGATCTGCCAGATCGTTTTTCATCTTTGAAATCGTCTCAACCATTGGTATGTATATATCGAAAACCACCCACTTTCACAAAAGAGGCGGTTTTTTAGTGGAGTGGTCTTTAATGAACCATCCAAATTCTCAAGTGCCTCTTGCCTTCTCAAGCTGTCAATCCTTTTTTAACAACCCTACCCATCCTTTGGGAAATCCCTCCTACTTGCCATGAATCCTCTGTTTTGTTGCATTCTATTGGATCTTCTGTTGTAAAAAAGGAAAAAAAAAGTGCTGTAGGATTTTGGCCATTCTGATTTAAGTATGTTCTTTTGATAAGATGTTTGCTGCAAAGCATAAATCTTTATCACAAGCATTTTCTTTTGATTCTGCATTGAACATTCATTCTTTGTAAATATTTTTCTCTGGTTCCTTGTCTTGTGAAATATGCCAAATGACTTCCTGAAAAAAAAGTGTATATGTGATTTATGATTTATATGCTGTATTATGATTTCGAGTTCTTGCCACTTTTCTTATAACTATTCTATTTTCCCCCGATATTTTTTCAAATATTTCGTATGCTGTGTTATGCAGCCGGGAGTATGTACTACTGCACGAGAATTCAGCTGGATGATGCTTATATTTAATGGCTGCTTGAGCATGATCCTCTACCTTGTTAGCATGGAAGAGATGCACATGTCATTTGGAGAAATTGACATTTGTTGGAGTATTATGCAAGGTACGGTGTCTAAGCATGGAACATGTTCCAGGTGTCCATTTTGCAATTATTTGGAGCTATAAGTGTTCACTTAGTTCCATCTGAATAGAGAGAAATGTTGGTTTTTCTGCAGTTTGCGTTGCTTTTGTACCCTATGAATTTATAGCATGGTCAGTCCTGTGTAAATTAATTACTAGTAACTGGGTTTTTATATTATAAAGAGCAGGATTCTAATGATTCTCTTGTCAAAGTTGTCAACTCAACTGGTTTACCATGCAATTTTATCGTAACACGAAGCGACCCAGCTTGAAAATATCTAGATGAATGTGGGCAACCTCTCTCTCTCTCTCTCTCTCTCACACACACACACACACACGTACTCACAGAGAAGGAGCGAAGAGTATAATGATGATTTATTCCGTTTGTCTTCCATTTGTTGCTTGGAACCAAGTTGACACTTCTTAAATGAAGTGATGTTAATTATGTGGTTGGGACTGGCTATTTTTATGATATTTAAGCTGAATCCAGTGGTTGCTGCAATACTCATGAGCGTTTTGCCCATCGAAGTTTCACTTTTTCTGGGTACTTGGAAGAAATTCTTCACCTGGGCCAGGGCTAGCAATTTTGAGTGAGTGAGTGGAATTCCATGCCAAGGCGTTTAATAATGCATTTGTTGGCATGTTTGTTAAGTTTAGTACCTCCTCATGACCTTATTTAATCGATTCGTTTGTTATTGACTTTTGGACCTTGGGTGCGAGCATGCTACATTGGGCATAACTAGGAGTAGATCATCTTGTTTTTTTTTTGGTTCAACAGTCGGGGAGTCAAATATCTATTAACTGCATATATTTTTGTGTCTCTTGTGAATTACAAGAAAAATGGCTGGAGATTCCACTTTTGTGGGATATGGGCAAATCAATTTTGAGCAGTAGAGTGGAACACTAAGAGGTCGGATATAGAGCGATGACAAATGTGTTCCTCCGTGGAAGTGGTGAGTCAAAGATTCAACTCTAAGAATAAAAGTCTTATCTTCTTCTAGATTCCAAATTTTTTGTGTTGGGCACGGGTTGTTAGTTATTAATAACACCAACATTCTCCGTCAAAATTTCCACCTTAGCCACTGCTTGGAGCAAAAGTTTTCAGATTTTAACTCAAAATTGGCTAAATTTATATGGAAAATCTGATTGATTTGGATTTTTCATTAAAGCAAGGCCAAAGACACTATAATGAATTTAACTCAACAAAGTTTTGTCTCCATAATTTTGAGATTGATTACGTGAGTCGTGTTTAGCAATGACACTATGCTATTCAAACAAATTTAGCTATGAGAGATACATTTTCTTCCCCTCTAACAATACACCCCTTTCACTATAGAAAAAAAAGCAATCACCTAAATGAATATTGCGATGTCAATTCATCATTCTCTCTCTCTGTTTTCGGGGGCTATTTACAAAGCAAGTTGGGTTGAGTATAATAAAAAAAAAAAAAAATTAGAAGTCAATAATGGGTTCACCAAGAATCAAATTACGCTCCAAGGTCCATGGTAAGTTAAAGAGCTTTGCCATAATGAATTTGAAGATCTTGTTGACATTGATGTTGTGGGTTGCACTTGAAAAGAAAAGGGTCGCCTTCATAGCTCTGGCATATGCCCTTGCCTGCATTGATAACAAGACACAGAATCTACACCGTTAGATGAGATGATGATGGGTCTGATGAAATCAGAATTTTGCAAAACTAGTTTTTTTTTTTTTTTTGAACACACAACCGGATATATATATATATATATATACACTGTCAGAGTATATATATTTGCTATTTATTGTTTACTGATTACGTGATAGTTTGATATCATACATGTATATCGTTGTGAAAAATCTCTTACCTCGGTCACAATAGTCCATTGCAGGTCTGGTGGAAGTTGGACAAAATCATCAAATTTAGTCCCAATTAATATGGGAATTGCCGTCTGCATATAACATGAAGGCACACATGTTTAGGGATGTCCTATTCTATTCTATTCAAAGTTTAGCTCGTTCATTCATGAGGAATGTTTGAACTTGTGATGAGTTTCAAACATTTTGTTCAAATTCACGTAGCTAACTTCTTTAAGCTCAATTCGGTTGATTAAATGAACTGAGTTAGCATTTACACCCGAGCATAAAAATCCATTTTACTACCCTTTCAGGAAAAAAAAAAAAAAAAAAAACAAAAGAGAGAGAAGAAAATAGTTGTAAATTGTTATCCAAATATTGTTAAGTAGGAGTCATGTTTGGTACCTGATTCCACTTTCTTGCTTGACTGTACCATCCAATAACACTGCCATTGCACATAAAATTTTAGAGTTATTTTATTTTTACCCCTTGTTTTTTACTATATTGAAAAGTAGAGATGCTATAATTAATGTACTTACCTATTTAGAGTACATCGATTGGTAAGATCAAACATAAACAAAATTGCTACTGCATCTTTACAAGCAATTGGGACTTGATCAATGGACCTCTGGTCACCTACAAATCAAACAGTGAACAGTAGAAATCACATTTATCAATATAACTTTTTTTTATTAAAATTGATTATCACATAAAAACTTCCAAATGAGATCCTGATCAACACTTTTGCTTTTTCTTTTTATCATTTTTGGTCCTTAAAGTATGTATATTTTGTCAATTTGATCTCTAAATTATTCAATTAGAGTTTAAATGATCTATATACAAACGGATTGTTAAGTTTTTAACGGAATGATCACGTAGTGGTCATGTGATAACGTCTGATAGCATGACACATGGTCAATTCTGTCAAAAAATTTCACGAACTGTCTGATTAAAGACCAAAATGATATGAATTGAAACTTTAAGGACAAAAATAATAAAATTAATATAATGAGAAGCAAACAGACAAAAGGAACATATTTTAAGGACAAAAAATGCTATTATTATTATTATTTTTTTGCCTTAAAAAAAATTAATAAATGGTACACATAAATCTTATCTGCTTACCTCCCACGTCCCATATTCGAAAAGCAATCCGAGCACCTTGGACCATTAGGGTTTTGTCCATTAAATTCAATCCATTCATGTCTATGCATCTCTTTTCTTGCTCACCACCTACATACTTCATCTTCAAAACATTCAACATAATGAAAAAAAAAGGTGTGGAGAAAAATATATTAGCACTCGTAACATAAGCATATGAGCACCAAAAAGAACATGAAAATTCACTAAAAACTACAAAAATAACTCACTACAAAACTTGTTTTCCCAATCTGACAATCACCCAATAAACTGATCTTCAAATCAACCAAATCAGAATCACTATCATAGCCACTGCACATAGTCGTCGCCAGACCGTCGTGTCCAAAACCAGACTCAGTAGCCTCCATTGCCGGAGAAGAAGACCTCTGAGACAAACGTCGGTAGTGACTCGGTTTCCCCATGGAGCAAGTAAGAATTCTCTCCCAAATGAACCTGAAAAATTCCCTGAACCCCGATACCCTTTCGATTATGCTCCACTTTATGTTGACCTGAACAATTTTCCGGCAGAATTGAGTCATCTTTCCGGTGGCTTCATTGATTGTTTGGGCCATGAAGATATGTTGTGGCTTCTTGTGTTCTCATATCTTTGTAGTTCTACTTTTTTTTTTGGGTGGTGTTTCGAGCTTTCTGTTTATGACTCTATCCAAAGACACAAAACTAGGGAAAGGTGTGTTACAGTGGGTGGAAGTTGACCGGTATATCTTTGTGTTACCAAAACAGTCCAAATTGCCGCTTCTTGGTTTCAACGTAGTTTTCTGTTATTTAAGGGCACTTGGAAGTGTCGAAGTTGTTCTCATAAAGAAGAAAAACCACGAAGTGTTCAAACTTCTTACATGGTGGCTTTCAGCTTGTCCATTTTTATTTTTATTTTTATTTTTTATTCAATGGGTACGAAAATTCGAGTTAACTTATACACACCTCGATTAATTTTTTATTTGATTCCCTTTTTGGTCCGGTCAAAAAGATCATTTACGCCAACACTAAGATATTGACCTGACCCCAAAGGATTATCAAGATTCGAACTTAAACATTTAAATTTATAACTCTTTCTCTATTACCATTTAAATTCATTTGAAATTTGGGTTATCAATTTTTCACCAGATAAGGTAACACCATATGAATTCAAAAAAATTAATATTTCCAGTAAAGCAATAAAAATTAAATTAAATTAAAGTAGTATCAAATATGAATAATTTAATTTTGACATTTATGTGTATCATACAGATTATAGAGTGAAAGCCAATATGTATCTCTCGAGTAAAAACATTAATTACTCTGGGAATCATGATGTAAACAGGCACAGTACATGACCCACCTACCTATGCGAATCTACCATAAGATATTTATGATTATCCTATAAATTGGTATTCAAAATAATGGTGGGTTAAGCTAACTAATTTTTTTTTTTTTTAATTTAACAGTTAAGGATTTCTGATTTAGTTTATGTATATCGTAATTAATTTTATCTCCGATTCAATCAAAGACAGGTCATTCACCATAAAACTAAGATCATGACTTAACTTCAAAGATTATTAAAATTCGAACTCAATACGTAATACCATTTTAAAGTATCTTCAAGTTTAAGCCAACTAACTTTTCAATTTAAAGTCGGTTATTCTCTAGATCATCAATGACATATATAAACAAATCACTGGTTGCCTAGTTGATTGGTGGATCTAGATCAAGAGACTTAACTTTTATACCCTTTTGGAATAAAGAAAAGAGGTGCAAAACCCATCACAGTGAAACATGGATTCCCTTTAATCTTTACTAAAAGTTATTAAAGAATTAGGAAATTCATATATGTACTGTACCCCTCTTTAACAGACAGGTGGCCCATAGAATAATAATTTACTAGACTTGGTTTTCTTAAAAATTTTGTATGTCATTTCTGATTATAAAAAATAAAAAAAAAATCTCTACCTTTGTTATAGTTTTTTTATTTATTAGTTTTATAGCTAGAAAACAAATTCGATAGAATATAATCTTATGACACTCTTATTAACAATTAGTTATTATACACGTGCGTTGCACGTGAATTATTTGAAATTATAATTAAATTAGAGTATTTGTTTAAATGATTAAATTAAAATATGATTAACGAAATTTTTTTTGAATTATAAATGTAAAATATTTAAACTTTGAAGGGATCAATTTATAATTTGTTAAGAGTATTAGGGTAGTATGTGTAGTTTGTTAATAGTGTTAGGGTATTATGTGAAAATACAAGAAGGTATATGTGTAATTCTTATTATTATGAGTTAACTATAAATACAAGTGATTTTGTGAGAGTAGGTTAAGTTTTGACCACTTTTCGTCTTCTTTAATATTGTGTTGATTCTCTAAATTTAACATAGTATCAGAGTAATTTGATCCTAAATACAAATCTTAGTGTGTATGTGTTGTGAAAATTACTTTGGCTTGAAGTGGTGTCACTGTGGTGGTGGTGGTGCTGCTGCTGTCGTTGTGGTGGTGATACGTCTGTGGTGGAGGTTTCCAGTATGAGGTGTTATTGACATGGTGCCTTTTCGTGTCCTCTGTGTTCTGCGATTGTGGTGGTGTGGTCTTTGGTCATCAACACCGGTGGCTTTGCGGTGGTGCTGTGCCATTGTGGTCGATTTGTGGTGGTGTCGCTGTGATGTGTAACCTGTTGTGGTGGTGTGTCATTGGGTTGATTGTGCTGTGCCGTCGAAGATTGAGGTTTCTTTTGAAACCCTAATCACATGAAGAAGACGAAGTTCATTTAGGTCGGTTTCGGGTCGATTCCAGCCCAAGATCCAAACCAAAATCGGTTTAGCCCAAGACCCAGACCAAATCGGTTCAAGGCCGGTTCAATCCCGGTTTGGTCCACTCTAGGCCGGCTCAGTTAGTTTGGCACTGGTTCTATCGACTTTCACGCTGGTTCAGTGATCCAGTTCATTTTTCCTGACCGGTTCAGTGATCTAGCGAGATTTTTCAGTCTGGTTCAGCGGTCTAGCGAGGCCCTCCAGTCCGGTTCAACGATCCAGTGGTCTTCTCCTGTCTGCTCGGAAGTCCAACTGCTTCGTTCAGGTGTCTAACAGTCAAGTTGCTATTGTTTTACTATTTTCTTGCTCCGTTCAGTTATCCAATAGTAAGGTTGCTCCTATTTTACTATCTGCTATATTATTATGGAACCTAAGTAAGATGTTATTGCTCCATCTTTGCCACATACTTCTCCAATTCTTATTAATGGTCTCATGACTTCCATTAAACTCAATGGGACAAATTATACTTTATGGTCTCATTCGTTCAAGTCTTTCTTCGAGGTAAATATTTTAAGAAATATTTGGTTTATCTCAAATCTAAGGAAGATACTTATGGGTATGATCAGTGGGAACAAAAGGACGCTCAGATTATCTCTTTACTGTTGAATAGTATTGAGCCGAGTATTAGTTCTACTCTGCATTACCTTGACACTGTCAAAGAGATATGAGATCACTTGGCCACTATGTATTTTAGCACAGGTAATTTTACCCGTACTTATGAGGTGTGCAAGCAGTACTTCTAGCTGCATCAGGATACTTTGAGCCTTGTGGATTATTATTCCCATGTTCGGGGAGTCTGTGAGCAGTTGAAGCTCTATCATCCATTCACTATTGATGTAACAGTTTGGCATAAGCAACATGAGAATTTGGATATTGTTAGGTTTTTGGTAGGATTGAAACCTGAATATGAGGTTATTCGTTCTCAAATTTTGGGTGGTTTTAGTCTTCCCTATCTACTTGAGGTTTTCTCTCGTTTACAGTGTGCTACTTTGTCTACTCCTTCAGGCATCAATCCACTGATCGTTCAGCTCTTATGGTTTCTAGTAGCCACAGTGATGGTCACTGAGGTGGACGTGGTAATCGTGGTGGTTGTACAAGTGGTCGTGGGGGCCGTAGTGGACCTCGTTCCTGTACTCACTATGGTCGTGGCGAGCACACTCTTGATTTTTGTTGAGATTTACATGAAAAACCTTATGGTGTTGCTAATCAGGTTTCCTATCAAGATGACACGTCAGTTGTTGCTTTATACCTCGGTCAGCTTCATTAGACTCTGGGTTGGTTACTATTACACGTGAGGAGTATGCTTACTTCATGTCCCAGCAACAGTTGTCTAGTTAAGTACCGCTTTCACTTGTTTATTGTCCTCCACTCGCAGTTCCTGGATCATAGGCTTTGACACTTCTGACCATATGACTGGTGCGTCTGGTGTTTTTTTTACTTATCAGTTTGCCACTTTCACACATGGTATTACTCTTGCTAATGGTATTTGTTCTAAAATTTCAGGTTTGGGGACTACTCACTTGAGTCCTGATATGTTCCTATCCTCCATGTTATTTGTTCCTCAGTATTCTTTTAATTTACTTTCCATTAACAAGATTACTCATTCTCTGAATTGTTTTGTAACATTTTATCTCTCTTATTGTGTATTTCAGGATCTCAAGACGCAAAGGAAGATTGGTACGGGGCATGAAGCTGGTGGCCTATATTACTTTGACTTTGATTCACCTATTCGGGCTCTACAGACCTCATTGTCTCATTTTCAATGACATTGTCGTCTTAGACATCCCTCTCTCCAGAATCTAAAGCACCAAGTTCCCAATCTTAGTTATGTGTCATTCGTGTCTTGTGAAGCTTGTCAACTAAGTAAGCATCACCGTGTGTCCTTTTAGTCTAGAGTCAATAATCGTGTGTCTAATCTATTTGAGTTGGTACATTCTGATGTATGGGGTCCAATAAAGAATATTTCACTTAATAAATATTTTTATTTTGTATCATTTGTGGATGATTATTCTCGTGTGACATGGTTGTTTCTGATGAAAGTTCGTTCTAAATTATTCTCTATATTTGAGACCTTTCGCAAGGAAATAAAAACTCAGTATAGTTGTCGTATACGTATTTTATGTTTTGATAATACTCGGAAATATGAATCTGATTCTTTTTCAAGTTATCTTAGTAAAACTGGCATTATCCATCAGACTTCTTATGTGTACACCTCTCCACGGAATGATATTGTTGAATGCAAGAACCATCATTTGTTGGAAGTAACTCATGCACTGTTATTCCAGATGAATATTCCCTGATATTTTTGGAGTAATGTTGTTCTCACTGTTTGTTATCTTATTAATCGTATGTCATCATCTGTGTTAAATGGATAAAGTTTATATTCTGTCATTTTTTCTGGTAAACCCTTATTCTCCTTAACTCTTAAGGTTTTTGGATGTGTCTTTTATGTTCACAATTTAGGCCCTAGGTTTGATAAACTTGACCCTCGGGCTACCAAATCTGTATTTCTTGGATACTCTCACACACAGAAGGGGTATCGTTGTTATAGTTCTTCCCTACGACGATACTTTACTAGTGCTGATGTTACATTTGAGGAATTTGTTCCATATTTTCTGGCACCTGCTCAGCCTTTGGATTTGGACTTTGGGACATATCTTGCATCACCATCTCTTCCCTCACAATCAAATATTTTGTTGCCTACTGTGTTACCATCCATTTTACCTCTTCGTGTATACTCTCGTTGTCCTTGCCCATCGACTGAGATGTTCGTACCGTCTTCTTTGCTGTCTGCTGATCCTGGTACATCAGGTAATTTAGATTCTTTACCTATTACTCTTCACAAAGGTACTAGTTCATATGTTACTAATCATCTTATTGCTTATTTTGTTTCATATAATGCCTGTCTCATGTCTTCTCTTGTTTTACCTTTCAATTATCTATTATCTCAATTCTTAAGCACTTATATGATGCGTTATCCGATTTGGATTGGAGGAAAGTTATGGAGGAGGAGATGGATGCCTTACATCGTAATGGGACTTGGGATCTTGTTCCTCTACCTCTGGTAAACAAACTGTTGATTGTCGTTGAGTGTGTACTGTTAAATTTCATCTGGATGGTTATATGGAGCGTCTCAAAGCTCGGCTGGTTGTAAAGGGCTTTACTCAGACCTATGATGAGACTTTCTCTCTTATTGCCAAAATTTTCTCTGTTCGAATCTTGATTTCTTTGACTGCTAATCTTGATTGACCTTTGTTTTAGTTAGATGTCAAGAATGTCTTTCTACATGGTGACTTGGTTGAAGAGGTATGTATCGAGCAGCCACCTAGGTTTATTACTCAAGGGGAGTGCGAGAGTGTATGTCGATTAAAAATTTTTGTATGGTTTGAAGCAGTCACCGATGACATAGTTTGATAAGTTTTTAGATGCAGTTTTAGAGTTTGGTCTTCTTCGATGTTAGACAGACCATTCTATGTTTTATAGACAGACGGATGCCGGATATGTTCTATTAGTGGTCTATGTAGATGATATTGTGATTATTAGAAATGATTATGAGGAAATTGTCAAGTTAAAAACCTTCCTGCAAGATCGATTTCATACGAAGGACTTGGAAAAACTCATATATTTCTTGGGTATTGAGGTGGCTCAATCTAAACAGGGTATTTATTTATCCTAGATAAAATATGTACGTGACATGGTAGAGGAAACAGATTTGCTGGGTGGCAGACCTATTGATGTTCCTATGGATCCGAATCAGAAATTGTTGATGGATGATGGTTCATTGTTTGAGAATCCGGATCGATATTGCAGATTGATTGGAAAGCTCAATTATCTCACTATTATTTTACCAAATATTTCTTATGCAGTCAGTATAGTAAGTCAGTTTATGTGGTATCCTAAAATACCACATTGTGAGGCAGTTTCTCGTATTCTGCGATATCTTAAACGTGCTCTGGACCTTGGATTGTTATATCGAGCTAATGGACATCTTAGAGTGGAAGATTTCTCAGATGTTGATTGGGTTGGCTCTCTTTCTAATCGAAGATGAACCACTGGTTATTGTACGTTCTTAGGAGGTAATGTTGTCTCATGGAAAAGTAAGAAATAATCAGGGGTAGCAAGATCCAGTGTTGAGGCTAAGTATAGGGCAATGAAGCATACGACGAGTGAGTTGACTTAGCTACTACACTTCCTCTAGAAAATTGGGTTTCTAGTTCAACCTCCTTTGCAATTGTTCTGTGATAACCAAACAACTATCTATATCGCTGTCAATCCAATGTTTCACGAGAGAACTAAATATATTGAAGTTGATTGTCATTTTATTAGAGACAATATAGTAGTTGGAGAGATTACGACTCCATTTGTAAAATTTGAAGATCAACTTGCAGATATGTTTATCAAAGCATTGAGTCGTACACGTCTTACAACAATTTGTTTCAAGCTTTGATTATATAATATATATAGTCTAACTTGAGGGAGAGTGTTAAGAGTATTAGGGTAGTATGTGTAGTTTGTTAATAGTGTTAGAGTATTATGTGTAAATATAAGAGAGTGTATGTGTAATTCTTATTATTATGAATTAACTATAAATACAAGTAATTTTGTGAGAGTAAGTTAAGTTTTGACCACTCTCCCTCTTTCTCTAATATTATGTTAATTCTCTAAATTTAACATAATTAATCCAAACTTTTTTAATCTCAAAATAGATGATAGTTAATTCCAGATGCACATTGATATATATTAACACCTTTCAGTGGATAAATTAATATTTTTAAATTTTGAGGGTGTAAATTAAAATTCGAATGATCTTTTGGGGTGCAAGTTGAGATTAACCCTATTATGTAATTAATTAGAGAAAATTTAAGAAAGATTGATCAAGGTAATTTGTTATTTTATTAAGATTATTATAGTAAATCAAAAAAATTTCATATTTATTGTCATTTTATATTAGTATAGATATAGATATGAAGAAAAAAAATTAAGGGAATGTGTTGTTTGAGGATTAAATGGTATTATAGGGTGGCATAGAAGGAAATATTACCTAAGACCCACCTATTACCTTGTTTGTTTGACATTTTATACGTAGTATTATTTTTCAGATTGTAATACCGACCCGATTTGCACAATGTCCATTAAACCTTGTATTTGATATAAATGAATACTACCTATCCGGTGGTATTATCTTCATAGTATAAATGACAGGACGGTACAAAAGAAAAAATGACACAAATGCCCTCCTCTATTAAGAGTTCACATATAAAAAATTTTATTTTGAATTTTTTCCTTATATTATGTTTAAACGTATGGTGTCATCGGTTTTTTTTTTTTTAAAAATTATTTTCTTATATTATGTTTAAACATACGGTATTTATCGATTTTTTTTTTAATTTTAAAAAAAAAAAATTTTGAATTTTTTCCTTATATTATGTTTAAGCGTTTAGTATTATCGATTTTTTTTAATTTTAAAAAAATTATTTTAAAATTATTTTCTTATATTATGTTTAAGTGTACGGTGTCACCGATTCATAACATCAAATTCTTTATTTTTATGTGAATTTTTTACATTATATGAAATTTTTTGGGTATAGATTGTTATATGATGTATTATACCAAATATTATGCAAAAGTGTTACACAAACAGAGTAATGGAATGAATGATGTTAAGGGTAAAATGATATATTTGTTATATAAGATGTGATAGAATAGATGGTTGTTTGTGAAAGTCACTCTAGTACCTATTGAACAAACAAACATGGAAGGAGATTGAAATTCTTTCTATTATTGGTACTAATCTTCATTAGTATTAGAAATGTAAAAAATACATTTTCAATACCACCCATATTTAATACCCAAACAAACATGCCCTAATAGTGCAGTTTCAAATGATTTTAGCTCGGATGTAACTTACTATCTATAATCTAAAACAGAGTAGGCATCAATAAGTTTATCTGACAATTTCAGATAGACTTATTCAACGGGTGCCAACATCCTTATCAAAATTATTCATATTATACCAGACCTTAAAACACGAATTACCCCTAATTTATTAATAAAAAAGAATGAAGTATTACTAATGATTTCACCTCTCTTTTCAATTTAGAATATCAAGATGAGACTTTATGGGTTTTTCACTCCATCCACCATCAGTCAAGATATTTGAGTTTGATTCTTGCTTAGTGATCCACTGCCATAATTAATACTTATAATTTACAATAATAGGTATTAGATGTTGACTTTACATGTCTAAATGTAATAGAATCTTTATCTTAAATCAATTTCACCTTATCAAGAAAATGTCACAGGTCACGGTGATTGACATTGACCCAATATAAATTCCAATTCACCTAATAGGACTTTTGTTTGATAACGTAATTGTAAAGGAACCACGTCCCCACCAACCATCAATCTGTAGAAGTTAACATTAATTATGTGGTGTAGATAGAATAGGTGTTGAAAATCTTTTGAAGTGGCTCGGTTGTTGAATTTTACCTCTAATAATTCAAAAATTTTAGATTCTAGATTTTTTATAAGAACTAGTTACTCTTATTCATCATCAGATATGTTCTAAATCTTATCAGACTACAGCTATCAATGATGATATATAAAAGGGTCTTATGCAAGATCAACAGTCGATTATATAATAAAGTGTAATTAATTGACTATTAATAGAGCAATTAATGACAGTAATGCAAATATCGAGTCAACACGTAGATATACAATAGTTCGATCCGAATAATCTATTCTACTCCAAGAAACGACAACGGTAGCTGGGGAACCTTTTATTGATTAAGTAAGGTGAACGAGAGAGAGAGAGAGCAATAATTAGCCCCAAGAGTGATACAATAGATAGGAGAAAGAAAAGTTATGTGTGGGGTGTGTAGAGGTGTAGAAATGTTTCTCTCAATAAAGAGAACTTACAATTTATAGGCATAAAGCCCTTAGGTGAGGCGGTGACGTAAGGGCAAAGGACCTACCTTTTCGAGGAGGATAACTACAAAAGGTAAGTACAATTAAAGGGTGTTTTAATCTTCGAGAGTGAGTATTCTGATAATTGTTTTCCACGTGCTCTAATCCTTCTAGACTCCTTGAACTCTAGACTGGACTAAATTCATGAATTGGGTTTGACCCGTCGTGTAACTGATTTGGGCTAACTTGATTTATTGGACTTAAGCCGGTTGAATTTAGGTTCATCAATCAATATTCGAGTTCGCTCAAACCTTTAATAAAAATAAAAATGGTGTTGAGGTGCCTTTAGAGAGGGACCATTCCAAGTGTGGATACCTAGTCTAAAACTACCTAACCAGTTTGCCTAAAAAATTTGGCATGGGGTTGGGCGGGATTTGATAAAAAAATGCTAGCTACCAAACTCATCATCTTCGTCAAAGAAATGTATTTTATCCTTTCAGATTCTATATGCAATCATATCATTGTCCATTATATACAAGTTGGTAAATAATTTCTAAAGCAACCCCCAATCTCCATCATTGGGGTTTTATGGGTAGATATATTAAGGATATAAGTTCGACTCTAATAAGAGATGTCTTGATTGATTCAATATCATATTTAATTTACAGGTGATTGTGTTTATTATGAATTTATATTGAAGTTATAAATTCATGATTAATGTCCGAATTTATATTAAAGTCAAAAATCTAAAATACATGATTTTAAAATAGAATAAAGAAAAAAAGCTCTTACCCCATGTCTTATTGATTTGGGTTTGTTTCTTTGTAATAGAATTTTCTATGTTTCTCCGTCGCAGACATTGAAGCTTTACCCACGTATTGCCACATCAAAAGAGAGTGAAAGGCACTCAACCTTAATGATGGAGCCAATATGATTGAGTGATGGCTACCTCATTGAAAAAGATGGCATGTTTTTCTATGTCAAAACTTCATATTTGCTCAAAACATCAACCATGTCAGGCAATTCATCGAAGACTGTTATTCAACCCCTAAATTGTGAAGATGGGAGCTTTATGTGGGTGTTTTTTTTTTATGCTTTGAAGATGTTTGGTGAAATTTCTAACCCAAATGTTGTAAGCTTCCATCTTTGTTGCATACTATGATATGATCGTGTGGAAGTTATATTGTAAATGTTGAGGATGTGTTTGAATTGCATATGAAAAAATAGTATTCAAAAACATATTTTTAGAAAGAATTTTTAAAAATGTGCTTTGATGTTTTTCAAAAAAAAAAAAACCAGTATTACAATAAAACCTGAACGAATGAAATAAGAGATTGATCATTGCCTTTAATAGAGATTCACTTCTGCTCTTCTAATTAGGAGTAGGACTGATCGACTGTGGACTAAGCCTAGTTGGTTGTTTAATGGACATTTAGTTAAATGAGATGACGGGTGGATTGTGCTGGAGTTTGTTTTGTAATATGGGTCGGGTACTTGTAACCCATGGTTCATGAAAAACCCACATGGGCTGTTCAGATGTTTCACTCACTCTCCAACTCTTTTATGACCCGAGTTCATTGGGCTATTTCAGCCCTTCGGTCGGCCTACTCTCTGATCCTCCAGCTGCCGGCTCGCTTTCACAGCAGTCCAAAAGCTTGTGCTCATACTTGCCCGGTCTTTAGTTACTGATCTTCCTGGTAATCAGAAACACCCTGGCTGCACCTGCTGCTCAATGAACACACCAATGTTTTTTAACCATCCATGTATGAGTTCAATACGATACCACAGCTACCATATTACACGCCAGTCCACCAGTGAAAGCTTCCAACAATCAACGACTTTCTCATATCCAAATATGAACTTTACGAGCATGTTCTTTGTCACCTCCCACAGCTTTTACGGCTCTATAACCCAACCCAACCCAACTTCAGGGGCATTGTAAGAGCCCAGTTCTTCAAATCAGTCAATGGCTCCTTTTGTGTTCTGCTCCATTTTTTTCCCTTTTAGTTGTAAGCTCAAAGATTCCATCCCATCTATGAATCAGAAGCAAAATTAGGCAGAATAAGGGTAGTTTAGTCTTAAATTGTAAGTTTGTTGTGGCATTGGAGGCAATGAAGCCAATGAACACCATATTCTGATTAGTGAAGTTGAATTAAAGCTTGTACAGGCCAGAGGTTAAACAGAACCTTTTACATGAGTCAACCATATGATATAATATTTTAATGAGATTATTTAAATATTATGACAGAACTTTATGATTCTAATGAACACTGCTAGATTATTCAAAATGTAGACTAAATAGCAGGACAGGTAGTTTACATTTGCAACAAAGAACTACATAACATAGATTCATATATATCTGAAAATCTGGATACAAAAACAAGAAATGAAATAAATATAAGGGAAAAAAAACTTGTAACAACGCTCTAGATCATGCCTTCTGAACTGAAAAACCAAGGATAAAGTCCTTGATTTCATCACTAGCCGCCCTATCAAGTGCGGTCCGTCCATCTGCATCCTTGACACTGTAATCAGCTCCAGCTCTCAGCAACTCTTCAAGTTTTGGCTTGTCACCTTCTGATGCAGCCATCATCAATAAGATGTCTACTGGGTGAATGTTTAGGCTTAAAAGAGCCTCCATCTTATCGTATGAACCCTCAACAGCAAGCATACCCATGTAGTTGAAATACTGTGAAGAGTAACAAATATTCAGTCATAAGCCCTCCCCTGAATCGTGACAGATAACTCGTGAAATGAAACTGAAATATTATCTGTGATCTTCATGCATTGTAGGAACCAAAAGCAGTGATCTAAAATAATGATATTACAAGCATGGGGGAAGTCAATTAATTGTCTCAAGGGGATCTTTGGTGGAAAGTAAGGTCACCACTGTCCTGTCCAACAAAATCACATTCCATTCTCATTGAAGAGAAAAATCAGTATACTGACTGTTTGGGATCAAAACCTGTTGTACGTTGCTGGGTAATTGAGTTCACAAAAGCAAGATTGCAGTTCCCCATTTGTTCCATGTAGTTACGCCCCCACATGATTTCACAGTTTCCTTGATAAGATCAATCAGGTTTTATTCTAGGGTTTGTCTGAACTCCAAGGCATAAATACACCCATTATAACAACAACAAAAAAAAAAAGACAGTGAAACCGAAAAAGTTTGGAGGGCTATACAGCCAGAAAATTAACAACACCATCTCACGAACAAGGAGGTGATGACCAAAACTCTTATGGGGACCTCTCACTGGAAGGAGATCTTCATGGGTCCAAACACACAGTATGAAATACAAAGCCATCTGCTTCAGGCCAGTTCTTTAGGTGATATTAATATATTATGGTGAGAGACTGAGAGGTTGGGACATTATCAGAAAGGGCTGAGACATCACTGAAGATGGTAGATAACATCATTTTCTGGTAGGTACAGGCCTTGGTTTCGACCAATCAGAACTCTCGTCCAAGGCTTACTTAATATGAATTTGATTTTAAATCTGACTGCTGCATCCATGGAAATCAAAAGTTTAATCTCTTGATTCCTGCTCATGGACCTCTCCAACTCCATTCAACTTTTAATCCAAGAACTCCTTTTGAACTGCATACTGATCCCCCCAAAAAGTAACAAGCTTAGCTTGGACCGAATCCACTAGAGAAAGGTTGTGCCATGTTTGCCCCTCATTTTCAACCATTCATTCGAAATTGCTTCAGAAAGTCAGCTCCTTCTTCAAGTTATTCATTTCTTCTGGCTGGCTAGACATAAGAATCCCTACAAAAGACCTACTTTTACTTAAAAATATCATACTGAAAACTTTGTCTGCAGTGCAAGAGCATACCAGAAACCTCCATCTCCTCCAAGATTGCCCAAAAGCAAAAGAGACACAGGACCAGTTTAACAATCTCAGTGAACTGCACACAATAATCCCCATTGTTGGCTTTCAAAAGAACTGGCAACCTGCCTATATTTGTCTAAGTCTGGCTTGTCATTTTCCCTTTACCTACCTGATGCGCCATTTAGCCATCCTGCAAAACAATGTTTTTAGCCCACCCTTGCAGGCAACAACACAAACATACATTAGCAAGCATACTTCAGCGCCCCAAACCTATCCAGTTTTTGGCACACCCTTGCATGCAACCACACAAATACAAACAAATTTTGCTAAAGCCAGTGTAGTGGACATTCTAACAACTCCCCCCCCCCCCCAACATTAAAAACAAAAAACCGGGTCTCCCCCAGCAAGCATATTTCGGCACCTAAAACCCCCACCTCCTTAGCAAGCACATTGCAGCAGCTCAAGCCTAGCCATAAGTTGTGTTGTGGTGATAGGAGAGTACATCACCAGGTACAATATACATGTTTAGAACTCAAACCCACCTAAAAAGGTAAGCCTAATATTGAGCCCCTTCATAGCATATACTGAGAGTTTATTACTCTTTTTTTCTTCTGGTATGGGATTCCCACACATGACATCACAACAGATAGAGTCCCACTAACTGAGGGTTTCCTCAAACTTAATATAAACAGCTCCTAGCAAACCAAACCAGAAGCTGCAGGCAGAGAGGACCTCACTTATAACTGCTTGCAGCAACTGCTTTCTAAATATGTATAGGGTACAAATTCAGTTTAGAGGCAGCGCTTTGGTCCTGAGTAGCATCTTGCAAATAGTTTGTGACACGAGCATAGGAGTTTGAGTTGGATATTAAAGCAAATGAGTTCATCACATGACAGAAACCAATGTCCAAGACGAAAGACACTATTTTGGCCCACTCTTCTTTGGTTTCAGGTCCTTTATTAAACATCTGAGTATAGAGCAGATTAAGAACATCTAAAAGAGATGCAAAATACTGACACTGGATGCACTGTCTCATCCGAATGTAATGCAAAGTGCAAACTTCAACCATCATTTATCATTCTATTCGGCTTGTACTAATCATCAGCTTAGGCAAATGCAAAAGAAGTGAAGTATTTGCAGTTTTGTACTACTGATTATGTCTTATGAACAAGAGATTCCCCCCCTCAGCCTCCAACCCACCTGCAAATACCCCCCAAAATGAGAGAAATTGAAGGCAAAATCATACAATCAAAGGTCAATATTTGGCAGTTTTTGGGCAACCAGTAGGTAGTAATCCTTGGGCATAATCACAGCACCACCAAAGCCAAGTAGTAAACCACATTACTCCTGTAGATCGAATACTGCTTGATAACCACACGGGAGTCAGGTACGGCTTACCAGACCACTAGCTCGGGTGGTCAATATTTGGCAGTTGAGGATATATGATCATGAGATTTTGCAAAGCATTCCAGCTTAGCAATTTTTGACAGTAAAACGAATAAGGCCATCCACCCATTTTGGACAATAATATTAGAAGGCAAAAAAATTGGGTCATTTCCTTGCCTAGCCAATAGTTATGATAAGACTGCATTATGTTTTTAGTCATACCTGGTGCTTAAGAAAGCAAAATAGTCTTTCATATTCAGGCTCAATACACAATTCCCCCAAGTAATGTTCAAGTTCAATTACAATAAAAGTTTATAGTTTATCACCAGGCTATGCAACCATTTCATCTTTATGATAGCAAAAGCACAGCAACGGGCAAGTACATACTACAAATAATGGCTACAAATTGTGGTCTAGATAAAGAAAAAGTACCTGTTCAACATCATCGCGGTCAAAATCATCACGTGTTTGGCTGCCATAAATGCCAGCTCCCTCAGCATCAACACCATTTTTACCGAATTTGAACCAGCATGTAGCTCTAGAACCAGAACTGGGTCCAAGTCTGGAGGGTCTGAACCATCCGAGCCGTTTACCACCCAGAAACTGAGAATTAAGATTGGACAAACATTGAGTCGACCCACATAAAGAGGATGGTGAAGTGTTGGGTTTTGAGGGGAAGGATAGTTGGATAGTACATGGAATTGAGGCCATCATTCAGTTTCAGTCTCGCCCAAAACACAACGGTTTTATCTTCAAACATGTGCTAGCGGTAAATTATACTATAAGGATTTAAATTGTTGTCTATTATAGCAACAAATCAAAGTGGCGCAGCGGAAGCGTGGTGGGCCCATAACCCACAGGTCCCAGGATCGAAACCTGGCTTTGATAGAACTTCAGAAGCACTCTTCTATGTCCACTCCTTTTTCCTTTCCTATTCCTGCAGTAGAATTTATGCCCCCCCCCCTCTCTCTCTCTCTCTCTCTCTCTCTCTCTCTCTAGCAAGCTCTGTGTCCAATCCTCTTTTGTTTTCTTTTTCCCATCTTTTGCTATTCCTGCTGCAGAATCTCTCTCTCTCTTGATTGTTTTGCATGATTGGTTGATCAGCATGGCAAGTTTTTTGGGTTTTTTTTCCTCTATTACTAATTTCTGGTTTGTAAGAGTATCAAGGTTGATTGCAACTAGTTAAGGAGTATAGACTCCCTTTTTCCCCAAAAAGAAACTGAAATAAAAAAGAATATATATAGATGAAAAAATAGAGATAATAGGATATCATACTCTACATCCAATGAACAAAGATGGGTTAATCTGCTCTCTTTTTACTTGTATATCCTGAACCAAAAAGCCAAATTGAAGACGTTGCTGCCTCCCAATAAAAATACAATCAATTGTTCAGCTTTAGTTAGGTCTATTAGCTTTGCCGACCTGCTCATGCTAGCAACATCTCAACAGTAATTGATGGAGACATTCATAACAACAACAGATGAATTTTGAACACTTAACCCCTTCTCTGCCATAAGATTCGATCCCAACAACTATGCTATAATTGGTTTAGACCTCGTCGAGTTTTTCTAGTTTTTAACAAGCATATAAAAGAGAGTAATGCTACTTAGACCAAATTAATTCCATTAAATTGTAATTTAACCTGTTTAAGTCATAACTTTTGATAACGCGGTCTTTTCTTTCCTTCAATCCACAGTTATTACATCAAACAGGCTCACCTTGGATTCACATGATATTTGAGGATCTCATCTTAAAGGACTATCAATATCACTACCGAAGGGGCCAGCAAACCTAAATCTCATCAATATAATATAATTTAATAGCACTCATATCAAGTTGTTCCACCAAAACAAAGTCCACCATTTCCTTGTCTTGCAATTGAAGCTAATGAAAAAAAAATAAAAGTTTTAATATGACATCGACTGGCATATAATGACTGTTATACCCCCCCAAATCAGAATTTTATCGGAGATTAGAGAAAAAAAAATTAGCAAAAAAGAAATTAGTATACAAGTAGTTAGAAGATGGTCCAGGAGCAGGGCAACATAAATGTTTTAACTGAATGCACATGAATATGGTGACCACCCAATCCTTCAACAATACTACGCTCTCTACTTTAGATAAAGAATATAAGGTAAAGAATTCATGTGAGAACACTGAGGATTAGGCCAACCCAAGATGTCCACAACTCTAAGCAATTCTCCCACCATGAGAAGACCCAAAACCACCTCTCTTCAACCGCAAGTCTCCACCTTCCCTCCTACCATACAAAACACTATGTATAAATCCAGCACCAATGCCACAACAATGCCTGAGAAAATGGGCACAAAAATTCCGATAGAGATAGGAACTAGGGGAACTATTGGATCCCTCATAATGCAAGAAATTGAGTACTTTAGCCAGCTAGAATTAGGCTGCCGGAATGCCTCAGAGAAATCGAGGTGTCAGGTCACAGGCAGAGCTTCCACTAGCAGTTATTCCAGGCCCAAGGTTGTGTCGTTGATCAGAACCCCCAAAAAGAAGAAAGGAGGCAGTAGGTTCATACCAAGAATGTGTTCTGTGGTAGAAGTGGCTGACAATCAACCAAATGTGATTTCTGGATTCAACTACAGAAATTTGAAAGCTGATGTGCAAAGGGTGCAGGTTTAGACAACACTCTCAGAGAGCTTAGAGAAACTGAGCTTCTTGAGTCGATTTGTTAAAGGGGTCACCCATGTCCTATCCTGATTCCTGCATTTTATGTCCACAACTTCAACTATGTTAGAACCCTTTTTGTCAGGTTTTCCTCTTATAGGAGTTCCATCTACTGAAATATTATCCGAGCCAAGCATTGGAATATGATGGGTTTTCGGATAGTGTTTTGTTTTGCGGACTTTTTCAGGGCTTTTATGATTAATGCTGTTGCTACCATTACTACTGCTTGCTTCATCCACTAATGTTCTATGCTTTAGTTTCTTGGGAGTAGTAGCACCACTAGGAGTCAAGCCCGACGCTGTAGGAGATTTATCTGTAGACGTACTAGATGTACATGTGGCAGATTTCATAGATCCCAGTTCCCTTGACATCAGGGCACTGATTGTCCCAGTGGTTCCCACTTTGATGGATCCCCCACCACCCTTGACAGCTTCAAGTGTCTGAACCATGTTCTTTCTTATCTCAGTGAAAGATCTAAGCCAAATTCTTCTGAAAGCAAGGTAGTTTCCTTGACCTCCACATCTGTTGCATAACTCAAAGCAATCGAAGACTCTGTTAGGCAGCAGCACTGAGCATATGAATTGTAAGATTGAGTCTGTTAGACAAAATTTAATCAAGTTGAATTTGTGTAAGTTTCTCTAGTATGTACAGTTTTCTTTAATCAAAATTCGTGATGCTGACAAGAACTAGGAAGCTAAAAGATTTAAGTTACACCCATAGAAGGTGCTCCATCCAATTGCATTATATGTTGTCAATTTAAGCACCGAGAGAGAGAGAGAGAGCACTTTGCAAACTAATAGATGTAGCAGGGTGAAAAACAGCATGCTTTGATTGGAATCAGAGGTGAAAGGTGAAACCTTAATACAACTAATAATGCCTTTAGACCCACAGAGCATGAAAAATAACTCTCTTTGACCGGGGATTGTCGTTAAATTCCACAATAATTACCAGACTGCCCAAAGGCCCCATAAAAGGGGAGAGTTTACAGTGGACTGATTGATGGAGTAAAAAAGCTCTAACGGAAAAAAAAAAACGCCTCTGTTGGCAGTCTCTTCACAAAACCAAATGTGAAAATACTATTATCAAAGATGGAACATGTTCAAAGAATCTTATATATTATGAGAGAGAGGAAGAAGGTAAAAAAAAAAAAAAAGGAATGAAGAAATTTGCTGCTATGGAGACTCGAATGGCAGACCTCATTAAAGTCCAAAATTGTTCTCCTTGTTTTCAAAATTTTCAAAAAATACTCTAAAAACAAGCTAAACATCTTTTCTTTTTCTTTGACTCAAATCTCATTTTTTTCTCAAAATTTTGAGAACAAAAATGCTAAATAAACAGGTTTTAGGTGATTTTGAAATTTTGAGAACAAAAAACAGTTTCCGGAAAGCTAACCAAACATGGCCTAGATTTTACACTAAACTAGTTTTTGGGTTGCATAAATCTGTGAGGGGACCAGGAAAAAATCAACTAAAAGTTTCTTTTTTAGCCACTAAATGCATAAAAATAAGAAAACTTACTGCAAAACAATAAAAGAAATTCACAAATGTGAATTTTACAATAACCACAAACTCAATCCGCAGGAAAGGTTTAACATCTTCAATAACCACTTAAATTTTTTGGCTATTGATCAGGATTACCATAAAATCTACTATTCTAAGCCAAGTATCCATCAGAGTTTCTGAGTTAAAATGCAGGTAATTCTGCTCATTGAACTAGAATAGATTAAATAGCAGTGAGTTGGTTGAAGTTCCTGATCAAATACCATCAAGAAACATTGAATGATTCTGTCCATTGCAGCAATGCTGTCCATTAAAACACAAGCTGTGTCTATTACCCTTCAACCGCCATTTTAGATGAATATACACGACCTAATATGGAACTAAATGTAGGGTACTTCCATAACACCTCCCCCCCCCCCTCCCCCAAAAAAAAAAAACCCACCAACAAACAGTAGAAAAAAATAGACACACAAAGAAAGAGCAGTGCTATACGAAACTAATTTTGGAGCTTAATCATGATCAAATTCATTACAACCATTGAATTAGTTATTAGTTCCAACGTTTTAATAGGTTATTGATTAGAAAAATAGCATTTTTCCATAAAACAAAATATTCTATAGTTCCAAAAAAATGGGGGGGGAAATAGGAAAAATGAAATCACTTCAAACAGAAGTTTGGCCACAAAACCAGTAAATCAAGACATGAACTTCGAATGCAATAATTTGGCAGATTCAAAGTCTAATGTCAAACAACACAGATCAGCATGATGAAAACCCTAATACCCATTTTATTGAACAAACTTATGTTCTTAACATTAAACGTAGATATCTTGCAAAACAGTTGTTCAATCCAGATTCTTTCCCAAAATGACGACAACCCATATGTTACATTAAATCAAACGCCTTAAAGAAACCCAATACTGAGCAAGAAAAAAATAAATAAAAAAAAAAAACAGTGAGATCTAAATTAAGAAGAAACCATAAAGATGGAATCGTATGTACCTACCTACAAAGCAGCCTCAGTGAACATTAATCGTAGATATCAACGAGTAGAAAGATGGGTCACATTGAAAGTGAAACCTCTTCCACACTAAACTGAAGTGAAGGATTTTTCTTCTTTTTTTTTTCTTGATATCAGAAATGAAGTGAAGTTGAAGAGAAGAAAACCCACCAACCAAGACCGTCAGTCTCTGCAACTACAATTAAACTGTGCTATTAAAGCCTCAAATGTCGGCTCTAAGCCAGATTATCTACGTAAGGCCAGCACCATCACTCATATTAAACGGCATGTCGAAACAGTCAAAGGAAACTTAAAGACAAGATGTGACATAAACCACGATTGTGGGATGGGATGGGTTGAGTGGTTGGGTTGGGTTGAGCCACCTTATAACTTTTTTGTCCTTGGTGTGGGCCCATCCCTTTTTGTTTTAATTAATTTATTAAAAGATATTTTTACCAAATGAACTCACAACTTCGTATCTAGTCAAAAATATTTTGATCAGCATTTGATGGGGACAAGAGAGCTGCTAACTCATTTGAAAAAATATTTTTTGATAAAAATTTTGGTATTTATAACATTTCTCTATTCAATTATTAATTTTATTCGACTATTCAATTATCCTAATTTTTTTTCCATTACTTCATTATATTGAATAAACTATGTAGATGACTATTAAATTATGATTCTTGTGTTAATTAAGTCTTTTAATTATTTTTGTGTCAATTGAGTCAAAACTCTCTAATTGTATCAATTGAACTCTTATGCTTGTCTCCATTACATTTTCTAGCGAAAATGAGTTGAAGTAAACTACACATATAACCATTAAACTATGATTTTTGTATCAATTAAACTAAATTTTTTTTTGTATCAATTGAACTCATAAACTATCTAATTGTGTCAATTGAGTCCTTCTATTTTTTTGTGTCATATGGTCACGTGAGTGACACACTCTAATGAAGACAGATAGAAAGACTCAATTAATATAATTAAAGAATTCAAGAATTTAATTGACACAAAAAAAAAATCAGATATTTAATTGACACAAGGATTATAATTTAATGATCATATATATTGTTTACCCTTATATATAACTGGCATTATTAGACTTAAAATTTTAATTTAATTGGCTATTATTTTGGCTCCAACCCTTTAATTTTGTCTTGATGAGCAACATCATAGAAATTTAATTTAGAGATCTAATTAAAAACCTAATTTATTATAGTTGTTAGATTAATTTTGAATTTTATTATTAGATTGAGCTCACTTTTAATTAAACAATTAGAATTTTATTGGCGTATCATTGGGTTAATAAGTGAGACTAAAATTTTAGATTTTCATTGGGTTAATATTCGTGCCCTATGCAAAGCACATTTTTTTTAATGTATGGATAGAGATAGTGTAATAAAAAATTTAAAATTTAAGTGAGTTTTGTGGTTAAAAAATTAAAATTTAAGTGAGTTACTATAGTTAAAAATTAAAATTTAGATAAATTTTCGTAGTTAAAAGTTTAATAATTAAAATTTAAATAAGTTATCGTGGTTAAAAGATTAAAAGAAATAAACCGTTGGATCGAAACGTTCTGGACCGTTGTTGTGTATTTTTTATTGAGGAGTTTAAGCAGCTCAAGTAAGAGGCTTTGCTTTATTAATAAAAATTTATTTTAAAATAAAGTAAGGTTTACTAATTCAAAAAAGTACATGTGTATTCCATAAAAAAATTAGGAAAAAATTTATTCACGCTCCCTCTAGTTATGTCTAAATTTAATGACACCTCCTTTCGATTCTGAAACTTTACTATATCCTCTTCTGTTTTATACTTTCAAATCAAAAACACCCCTTTAACGATAATTTTTAACTTTGCTCGTATAAAAAGTAATGATTTGATTATAAAATTTCTAAAAATGTCAAAACTAACTTTCTTTTTATAAATATACTAAAATACCCTCAACCTTTTTTCACTATATATACCATAACCTTTGTTGTTGTTGAAGGTCTAAAATGATTTGGTGTTGCCGGAAGACATAAAGGACTGAAGTTAGTCATTCTTTTTCAACTCGTTCTTCACAGTAATCAATCACTACCTAAGTTGGTAAAAAAAAATTTATTTTTTTTTGTAGATTTGCAAATGTTTTTCATACAGATTTTTTAATTTTTTTCTTGTAGAGATTTTTAAATTTTTCCGTGCAATTTTTCTTTTAATTTTGTTTATGCACATTTTTTAAATTTTTTCCTTCCATTTTGTTATGTCAATATGTTATGATGTATTATTGTAGGATTGATTTCTTCCTTAATTGTTGGTAGAGGCACATACACAGGGAATGAGGAGTTTGACATAAGCGTGATTTATATCATTATATTATCTCAACAAATTTTTATCAATTTAAAGCATTGCATGATAACTTTGTTATAATATTAGTAATTATATTACTACTCATTTGGTTACATAATCGAATTTTTATAGTTAAAAATATTTTTTCTATAATAAAAATTACAATCGATAAATTCTGTATCAAAATCTCATTCATTTCTAACTGTTTTGCTATCATCTGTCCTCCACAATGTCATTTGACCATTTTTTCACACATCACCCTTCATATATAAAATTTAAATATTATTTGATAAAATTTAATAATAATTGAATAAATTTGGTCTTAATTTGATAAATTTAAATATTAATTTGGTGTTAATTTGATATTTATATTTAGTGTTGATTTGATAAAATTTAATATTAATTGAATAAATTTAAATTCTACTTTTATGAAATTGAATGTTCATTTGGTGTTAAATTAAATAACTAACATTAATTTGATAAGGTTAAATATTAAATTAGATTAATTTAGTATTCTATTTAATATATTAAATTTTAATTTAATAAATTTAAATGTCAATTTGTTGTTGATTTGATGAAATTAAATAATAATTTAATGTTAAATTTAAGAAATAATATTAATTTGATGAAATAAAATGTTAAATTAATATAACTAAATGTTAATTTTAAAAAATTAAATATCAATTTGTGTTGATTTGATGAAATGGAATGTTAATTTAGTTTAAATTAAATAAATAAAATTTAAATTGATAAAATTAAATGTTAAATTGATGAACATAAACGTTAATATAATAAAACTAAAAGGGAGTGCATTGAAATTTCAGAGAGTGGATATTATTAAAAATAGGTCTATTTGTACAGGATGTAGTTGAAGTTATGTCTATTTACAAGGGATGTGGATAAAATTTATCCTATAAAATATTTAGAGATATTTCTGTAAATTAACAATTGTCGTTAATGTCATAACACAACAAACACTGACAAAGGGTAACAATGAAATTTCATAATCGAGAAGGGTGTCATTGAATTTAGACCTTATTAGAGAGGGTATGAATGAAATTTTTCCCAAAAATTATCACCCAACAAAGAAGGTGATAGGACAAAGTCTGACGATCACCAAGGAGTCAACACGTGTCTTCGGCATGAAAAACATGGGTGCTCCCTCGAGTGACATGTGTTCTCGACATGAGTGACTCTTGTCTTTGTCTACGAGTGATATGTGTCGTCGGCACTAAAGGTCCCTCGGAGCCCCTACGAGTGACACTTGTTCTCGGCACTAAAGACATCTTAGAGTCTTCATCATGCAACACCTGTCCTCGGCTCCCGAAGTTTTGCCGAGGAGATCTCCACCTGACACGGGTCCTCAGCGTGCCTAACGTCCCGAGGTTCATTTCTAAACATGTCACCTCGGCTACAAAACTCCAAGATATGAATGGCGGATTGACGATTATCGTTACTTAGAGTTAAAATTAGTCAATAATTATTGACTTATCTTTCCAAAGCAGTCAGCATGACAAAAAAAAATAGATCAACAGCCGAAAATAATGATACACAAAATTCAGAGCACAGAATTGGGGCCGTGGTTATATTCTAAGTTCACATTGATTCAGTATGCTTTTACATTATGGGCTATGGCTATTTGTGGTTTTAATTTTATGGGCTCTTCCCACTATCTATTGGCAAATAGCTGCAGTTGCACACCTGCTTTGCTTTTCTGGAACAAATGAAAATGAGAGGCAACTTCAGGTTTAGAATTTACTCGCGGGTGAGAATAGGGATTAAAGGCAGTCCCGTTAATGGGGTAGAGACTACTCCTCCTACCTCCGCCCTACAGCCCCGCCCCCGCCTTGGTCCATTGTCATTCTTAGAGGGAAGGATTCACATTTTATCGTTAAAAAGAGTCATGTTATTGCACTTTAACCTCTTAATAATTACAACTAAATATTTGTCAATTTCTAAAAACTTGTTAAATATCTTATTGAAGAAAATTTGTGGACTACGTCATTTTTTAGATCCCTGTAAGAGAAAATTCTGGTTTCCAGGTTTGATCATAAATATTTTCATTCATATTCTTTAGTATATGTTTGGATTTCATTAGTACATTTTTTTAAATAAAATTTTAATGTATATTATATACTATAAATTCATGTTGAACTTCCTATACATAGGTGAATCTCTGTCACTAAATGGTGTATGAGTGAAATTAATATATATAAAACAATCAAATTAGGTAGGAGGTGATTTGAGAAGTTCTCCCTCCCAAATTTTTTTTTCTTAAAATTTTTAATTATTTAATTATCACACATGATTTTAGCCAGTTCTATTCAAACACATGTTACATATAATTACTTCTCTGCCCCACATCACTCATTTAAAGTTTTAAAAAAAATAGTTACAAATTTAATTTTTTTTAAAACTTAGTTTCACCACCCAAACTTTTCATATTTATTTTATCACCCTAATTTTTCAAAAATTTCTACCTAATTTTTTGAATTGTATGATGACAATAAAAAAAAGGAAGAAGAAGAATGACCGGGAAGGAAGGATGTGCATCGCACAAGTTCGCTGCTGGTGTGTGTGTGTGTGTATATATATATATATATATTTATAATGGCTCCTAGTACTATTATTTAACCCGAAGGAAATTGAAAGTTTGAATCTTCGAATTTTCATTTTTAACCCAAAAAAAAAAAAGAAACTCTAAAATTTCAAGATTTTGATCTAATCACTTGACACAGCACAAAACGTGACACCCACACATGAATTAGAAGTCAGAATATGCCCAGAAAAGAAAGCTCTATCAAACCGAATTGCCCAGAAAAATATTATTGAAAGACCATCATTTTAGGAAAACTACACATCACGGATTTGCACACACTACTAGTACCCACTCAATAATGTACAGAGGTTTTTTTGGTAGCGGGTACACTTTGTTATACTTTTGGACAATTAAGTTTAATTGGTAATTTAATTGTGTTTTAAAAGACATTTTGATGCTAAAGACAAAGACAAATTCACGGCGACATATTTACAGTATTAAATATACAACGATTAAACTTAATTGTTGTCACGGGCGGTGTATCAACTTTACTCCTCACCTTGAGATTGAGAGTTTAAGTCTTGGAGTCTGCATTGGGGCTTGGTGGTTGGCCACTATGCTAACTTAGCTAGGTCTGGTCTCGAGAGGTGTTCCAAGCAACGGTCAAGAGTTTTATGATCCCACCAGTGAGAACCTATTAAGGTGGTCGCTGAGCACTCTTCTTTGCCCCCACCGCTTTTTTTAACCGGAAAAAAAAATACACAATATATTCACGAGACATAGAGAGAGTGATAAATTGAACATTGAACCAGTATCAAGAAATTAATTACATAATTATAACATAAGATGTTAGTAATAAACGTACAATGACATATAGATAGTGACAAATTAAACATTAAATCGATATCAAAAATGCAATTGCATCAAAATACAAAAAATGACAATAATAAATACACAGTGACGTAAAAATAGTAACAAATCGATATTCACCCACCCACACAATCAAATGGTCACCCCAAACACACACAAATATTCACCCACAATTATTCGTTAAGCCTCGTCAAAAAATGTGGGGCCATGGATCGACCTGGTTCATCTTGTGGTGGGCTCCGGGTAGTTTAATAGTCCGATGGGTAAGATAGTGGGTTGTCATTTTTGGCCCATTAGATCCAATGGAGTGATATGATGATTAAGGTCCCAAGGCAACTCATCATGCATGTCACAGCCTGACCCATGCACAAAAAAATTGAGAAAAAAAATGGCAATTTTTCTTTTTTATAGGGGATTCAAGTTTGTGCCGATTATTCATTTGAACTTGGATACTGATCAATGTAGCCCGATGAAGTTTTGAACAAGTCATCTGATGAATAAGGGTGACTAACTTTTAGAAAATATGAAAAGTGTTGAACCTGATATATTTGAATTAGAGGATGTCAAACTCAACTACTGCATTGCTCTTAAGAATTTTTTATGGATTCTTTGGGAGTGCGTATACCTTTTTAACATTTTTAGGCTAAAAGTTCAAGTAGGAAAACATTTTTGGCTAAAAGTCCATTTGAGAATCAAATGTCTAATATACCCTTAATAACAAAATAAATGCTCTCAAAAACCAAATAGAAAACTTTACTTATAATTAAAACACATTTGGAAACTAAGGTCATGTTTGGTTATCATTTCGAAAACAGTTTTTTGTTCTCAAAATTTTAAAAATACCTAAAACCTATTTGTTTAGAATTTTTGTTCTCTAAATTTTGGAAAAAAAAAATGAGATTTGAGTCAAAGAAACAGAAAATAAGGAGAACAATATATATATTTATATATATATATATATGGGTATATATATATAAATATATACTCTGTGTGTGTATATATATATATCTGTATAATAAAACAAGAGTGTGTTTGAATTTTATTTCAGTCATATTTTCTCCCTCAAAACCATCACCAATTACTTATCTCACCTATCATCTCTTTGTCAGACTCAAATGTCAAATCGCATCACTTATTTATATCATATATTTAATTATTTAATATTTGATTAATTTGTAGTTAATATATTTAAAAAAAATAATATAATGAGATCAATTTTTTAGACTCTCAAATTTATATTTAATCGTGCCTTCAGACACTGGTTATGACTAGTATATATATATTGTGTGTGTGTGTATATATATATATATAATATATATATATATATTTTAAAGTTTAATTCATTGAATTTTTTTATGAAATTTTCAATCTAAAAATATTTTTTTTATTAATGGTTGAATTACTGTTCAAATATATATTTAGGTTGTCCAAACAGGTTTTACTATTTTCTGTATTGTAAAATTGTTTTTGAAATCATCTAACCAAACAAATTTTTTATCTCAAAAAATATCAAAACCACTTTCTTAAAACTCTTCTCAAAAACTGTTTTCGGATACTATTTTTTGAAATGCAAACCAAACGTACCCTAAAATTTCTAAATTTAAGAGTTTTATAATATTAGAACTCTTTCTATCTCTATATATCATATTTGAGTTTAAATACGTGATATATAGATATATATATATAGAGAGAGAGAGAGAGAATCATAATTTGAAATAAATTTACAATTAAAGAGTTTAAATTTAATTTTTTTCAAATTAGGATTCTTTCTTTTTCTTGCTCTCTCTCTATATAAAGAATGCAATTGCATCATAATATTAATTTACACTAAAAAAAAAGTGACGGAGGAAAAATTATTGACACGATGCAAAAAAAAATAGTGACATAATAAAAAAAATAGTGACAAATGAAAAAAAGAGAGAAAGATAAACAACCCCAAATCTTGAAAAGAAAAAAAAGATGGCAAAAAATAGAACTTGAGATGATAATGGAATGAGAAGTATACACTATTCTTGATAATGTGGCGTCTTGCTTAGAATCTCACGATTGGAGGCCTAAGTGCGAGCGTAATCGAATCCTCAATGGAAATAGAGCCTTATTCAATAACACCACCAAAGCGAGAGCTCCACCACTCGAAGTAGTCAACTCAACCATTCGACTCTTCTTATTCTCCATTGGAATGATATTCCCTTGATTAGAAGCTGTTAAGATCAGGAAATGCACCCCCAATGCTACATTTTTGTACTTCTTTAATAGAGAGAAATAGGAGAAAGAGCGAGAGGAAAAAAAGAGAGAGAGAGAAAAAAAAGAAGAAGAAGAAGGCAGAGAGAGTAATGGTACCTTAAGTACATAGGGGAGAGAGAGCAAGTTTCAAAAAGAAAATGAGGGAGAAAGAGTGAAAAATGATAATGGAATATTAATTTCGTTTGAATTCATCTTTTCATATTTCTTCAATAAAGAGAAAATAGGAAGAGGAGATAAAGTAAGAATGTCTTGAATCCATAGGGGAGAGAGAACAAGTTTGAAAGAGAAAAAAGTGGGAGAAAGAGCGAGAGAGAATTGGGGGGAGGAGATTGAGAGATGATAATAGAATAATAATTTTGTTTGAATTTTCAAAATTCAAACAATAGATACCATCAAAGGAATATTAAAAGTCTCAAACATTTGGTGTTTAGATATCAAATATCTAGATATTTGAATATTAGATTAATATAATATTTCGATATTTGAATATTAGATTAATCTAATATTTAGATATTTAAAAATATAGGGTATGTTTGGATCGCGGGTTAAAAGGGATTACTCTAATAGGATAGAGTAAACAAGTATGTGAGACTTATATATCCAATGTTTGATAAGTAAAAAATGAATTAAAAAACTCATTTGAATTTTATCTCAACTCGATTTAAAAAGTCAATTTTAATTCATCTACATGGGTTAAATGAAACTCAAGGGAGTTGGCATTTTTTTTTGTCGGATTGGATAACTAATTCAAATGACCGAATAGTCATATTCTCTTCTCCCCGTCTCTCGTTTGCTTCATCTCCTACTATTTTTTCACAAATATATTTTTTTTTTCCAACAAATAGGTTTTGTCAAAGTAAGGCTTTGCCGACATACCTCAAGAAGACCAAGATGTCTTTTCTAACAAGACAACCAATTTAAATAATAAATTAAGTCTAATAAAGTAATATCCTATTTGGACTAAGATTAATTAACAAGTAATAATAAAATAATGAGTTAATCAGAGTTTGAGTTAATTGCCAACCGTCCTCATAACATATAAACACTCATCTACAAGATATGAAATTACAACGCCTTTAAAAATTACATGTAAGCAATTTTTTTTTGGAATTTATAAAAAGTTAATTTATAAACCAAATATGATGTTAAATTAGATAGGTTAGAGACAAAATAGTAAATGGTACGATATTCCATTACCATTCTCCATGGATCTCACAAAAGTGCTTATGTGTTATTCAAACATGATAAATGGTAGGATATAACCATTAAATCTTAACTAGTTCAATAATAGGCTTACTCATCTTTAATGATCTAACGATCATATTTTACTAAAACAAACTTTTTATCATTTTTTTACTCAAATTTGGGTTTTCATTCGAGATAGTCTTGAGTATCTCTAACTCTTATCATTTTTTAAATCTAAATTTAAATTTGGTTGAAAAAATCTTAGAATTATATACTCAAATTTATATCAAATTAAGGGAGACTCGAATTTTTACCCAAATCAAAGAAGACTAAAACATTTACCCAAATCTCTAATGGTTAGATTTCATTCTCCTTTAAGGATCTAATTGTCATATTCTATCCTCGTTTATATTTTAGTTTGTTCTCATTTAAATTTAAATTTGTCATTCTTTAAATTTGAATTTCTTTATTGGAGTATTTTGTTTCAAATTAAGTTTTTTTACTCAAATATTAAATCATATTTGAGTTCAAAGTTAGAGATTCTCTTAGAGATACATGCACAATGGACCCGACTACTTCACGAGGTCAAACTATTTGTAAAAAATTATGCTATTGGAATTTAAAATTTGATTCAATTTATTGACATAATAATTTGATTTCATTATCACCATTAGATTAATGCAAAATTTTACTGTTTGAAAGATTATAATAAATTAAATCAATAAATTATATTAAGATAAAAAACATTGTTGATTTTTAAATCATTAGATTTGAAATATTCCATGTGCCCTCTCTCTCACTAGTGGGGTGAGACTATTCGGAAGCTCAGATTAAAATAGAAGCCATGATTTGTGTAGCTCTAAAAAACATAGTAGATCTGCTCTTTTGTTAACACTCACAGTTCCCATTTTCCTTTCCAAACAGCTTTGATTTTGCTTTCTTGGTGGGTAACCTCAACTCTCCCACCTCTCTCTCTCTCTCTCTCTCTCTCTCTCTCTCTCTCTCTCTCTCTCAATTTTCTCGACGAGCTCACAAAGACGCAGTATTTAGTACTCGCATTACGCTCTCCTTGTCTCTGTATCTCTGATTCTTGAAACTTTTCCCTTCATTGAAACTCCATTTGAGCCCGTTTCAACAAGACCCACAATGAGTTCACAAGGACCCAAATCCTCAAAACCTTCAAAACCTACAAATCAATCCTCGAATACACCAACACCACCTTCAAGAGCACCATCTTCTCTCTCCTCCCACTTGGCCATGGTTGAGCTCAAACAGAGAATACTCACCTCTCTCTCCAAACTCTCAGACAGAGATACCCACCAGATCGCTGTCGAAGACCTCGAGAAGATCATTCAAACCCTCTCAAACGATGGCATTTCGATGTTCCTCAATTGCCTCTACGATGCCACCAATGACCCCAAACCCATTGTCAAAAAGGAGTCCTTACGCCTGTTGACCGTTCTATGTGCTACCCATACTGATCCTAGCACCACCCATTTGACAAAAATCATTGCCCACATTGTGAAGAGGCTCAAAGATTCGGATTCTGGGGTTAGAGACGCGTGCCGTGACGCAATTGGGGCGTTGTCCTCGCAGTATTTGAAGGGTGAGGGTGACAATGTGGGACTTGGGTCGATGGTATCTCTATTTGTGAAGCCATTGTTTGAGGCAATGAATGAGAATAACAAGAATGTACAAGGTGGGGCTGCAATGTGTATGTCTAAGATGGTGGAATGTGCTTCCGACCCGCCTATCGCCCCGTTTCAGAAGCTGTGTCCTAGAATTTCCAAGTACCTTAATAATCCCAACTTCTTAGCAAAAGCTGCGCTTTTTACTGTTGTTGCAAGTCTATCTCAGGTTTGTCCAATGTAGATGTTCTGTGTGGTGTGCGTATTAAGTATTAATTGGGTCTCTGTGTTATTTTACTGGCTCTAGATAGTTTTGATCATCTAGTTCAAAGTTATGATCTTTTTGATTGGTGAGAGAGATCCTTTTTTATATGGTGTTAAACCATGATCATGTAGTCAAAATCATACTTGATGAAATTCATATGTAAATACTTGGTTTTTAACATAAATGGTCTTAAACTTGATCATCTAGTTCAATTTTTCCGTTTTGTTAGCTAATTGAAGAACAGTAAGAAAAATGTATTTGGAATCTTGACTCAATTTTGTAATATCTGATATTCTAATGAAATGTGTGCTCTCTTTTACTGCTGTGGGAATGACAGTCTATATTGAATGGAGTCTCCTTGCTG
The DNA here is from genome assembly GCA_963454935.2 of Ilex paraguariensis. NCBI lineage: Eukaryota > Viridiplantae > Streptophyta > Magnoliopsida > Aquifoliales > Aquifoliaceae > Ilex > Ilex paraguariensis. Next base: position 150,622 of record CAUOFW020006625.1, on the reverse strand, counting down.
AGAAATGTAGGAGGAGTATAGAAAGGGCAATTTTTAAATTAGCAACTCAGCCATTTCCTAACTTTTCTTCATCTATCAAATGACAGTCTGTCATGTTATTGGAGTTTAAAACTTCATAATTTCATTTGCAGGTGATTTGTGGAAAACATTCCTTGCAACTTGATTATGGTATATTTTGAACTTGATTCCATATTGATAACTGTTTTAGAGCATTTCAATCTTGAGATGTCGTGTGTGCACTTTATGCATTATTTTGAAATCCTTGATAATAGTTTTTGACTATCTGGTAAAGTGAATGACTTTGTCTGGCTGTTCTATATTTCCGTCATGAGATACTGAAACTTTTTTTGCATATAATGGAGCCAATTTAAATCTTCTTATAACATTGTTGCAGGTAGGAGCTATTGCACCACCAAGCTTGGAACCACTGCTGCAAAGCATTCATGAGTGCCTTGGAAGTTCAGATTGGGCAACACGTAAGGCGGCCGCTGATGCAACTAGTGCCTTGGCATTGCATTCAAGCAACTTGATCATGGCCAGAGCTTCTTCGACACTGTCGGTGCTTGAGGCTTGTCGATTTGACAAGGTACTTGATCAGGACGTTTTTACCAATTAAAACTCCTTTTCCCCATTGTCTATACTTGGCACGAGTACTTGTGCCTAATCCCTGCCCAATAGTTGTTCTATCTTGTTTTGCAAGTCATGAGGTCAACGAGCACTTGTGCTCTTTGCCTTGTTACATTTTTTTTTTCCAGTGGGACTATGTGGTGGTATAACTTGTAAAATAATATTGATTACTCTTATTCTGATTTTTTGTTGTACATATATATATATATATTTAAATTTACCCTATGTGACATTCCTTAATACTTGTATTCATAGTCATGTATTTGTAGGATTGTCTAAACTCCAATCTTAGGTATGAGCCAAAGGTATGCATTCCTAGGATAACGCTAGGTAAAAGATATATAGCAGTTCCTCATTTTGACATCAATACATAATCCACTTTTCTTTGTGTGAATATCCGTTTTGGACTATAGAAGTGAATAATAACTTGCATCTGATGTACCAAATTGGGGAGCAAATTTGGTTTTGATAAGAGACTTAGGAATGATACAATCTCTATTAGTTTGATGAATTTAAGTTGATTGTTTTCTGTGGAGAATTGTGTTCTTGACTTATCTGACATAGGTAAGCAAGTACAATTCCGAAGAGAGAACTAAGGATACATGATCAAGCCCATTAAAACCATAGGCAGCAAAATCTAACCTCTTGTGTCCGGGGCTTATCAGATTCTCCAATACCTGGTTTGGGGGATTGAGTGGAAATTTCTGATGATCCTGCGGCTTTGTATTTACATATCTGCGATTCTTTTTGAAATTACATGGCAGTCCCACAATGTACCTTGCTTTTTTTTTTTTTTGGTAAATTACATCTACCTCCCTCGAGGTTTGTCCATATAACAACCAGACCCCCTCAGGTTAGACATATAACATTGCCCTCCCCTCTGACCGACGACCGTCTGCGTAAGACTTTAAGTGGATGGTAAATTTACAAAGACGAGAATGCCCTTGATGGTGATATATATACATTGGCACCAAACACCATATCATCATATCCTATAAGACATGACCAATTACCCTGCTGAATGTATGACCACATAATGGGGTACATGGGTAAGGGGGTTTATGATTAATTGCTCATGAGGAATCAATTTGTTTCCTTTTTGCCATGTGAGCAACAACTTTATTGTTCATATATATATATATATATACTGATGTTCAGATATTTTTTGTCCTCTTATATAATTCAATTGATGAACAAGAATGCTACAAACACAACAATAATAACAAAAAAAAAAAAAAAATTTCCCTCTCCCTATTCTCTTGGCTACTGGTAAGCCTATCGATGGATTGGATTTTGATCCGAATTCGATTAGTTGGATGTAAATTAATATTTTTTTACAGTTAATCCGAACCCAAATTTGAATTCGATATATTATATTTAAAGAATTTGAATTTGGATATACATATATCCAATCCGATTATGATTCGATCCAAATTATTTATATATATATATTTTTTTATAAGTATTAAAAAATTTAAGTGATTATTTAAAAAAAATTAGTTGAAATTTATGTATAATTTGTTAAAAATTAGTTAATTAAGTTATTCGGACTTGATCAGATTTTCGGATTGTTAACGGATTCAAATATGGACCACACAAATAAAATTCGTCGGATTATTGGATATAATTCGGATTCGGATCAGTTAGACTCCGATCTAAATCCGATCCGTTGATAGGCCTAGTTACTAATAACACAATTTCACACACAAGTGGTCTTTATATAGCAATTATTTGTGCAAACTTGTCGTTAGACAAAATAGCCGTTGTCCACTTCCAACTGAGCCCCATCAAGGCTATTTTGGGAATTTTGAAAGAATAATTTGCTTGCATAAGCAAACTATTCACTCACATTGAGGGAGTGAAGATGTTATGGGGGAATCTGAGAGGAACAACTGAAACAGAGGGGAGGGCAGTGTTATATGTCTAACCTGAGGGGGTCTGGTTGTTATATGGGCAAACCTCGAGAGAGGTGGATGTAATTTACCCTCTCTTTTTTTTCCAAATAGTACTTTTCTATTTCTTTATGTCTGAATTTGATTAGTGTATTTATTCTGAAGCCATTGATTTGCGTTATAGTTTTTTGATTAGCAAAACCATGAGTATACTAATGGGACTGTTAAAGTTAAAATGACCTTTTAAGTATTCAATTCCATTACAGGCATGGGTGCAAAAATTTGATACTTAACATAAGATAATGCTCTTCCTTTTACTGAGTGAAGGGTGGTCATGGCGGGAAACCTCACCCAAAAACAAAAATTCACACACGAAAGAAAAGGAAAGAAATTCTTCCTCTGTCCTAGCTTATGGACTGACCCACAAGATCAGTGGTTTGAATTCCAATTCCCAAACACACCTTGTTGTTACCTGCAAAGCTGGAGTGGACAGAAAAGAGCTCCTTGAACACGAGTCACATAACTTATACACCCCTTTTCTTGAAGGCTCTATATGCCTACTGACTTTCCCTTCTGTGGAAGATCTAATGAACATGTGTTGCCATGAGATTATTCCATTGAAAGTGGCTCCACCCTTTTTTTTGGGCGTTGGGGAGGAGGGTACCAAAAGGTGTTAATGACACCTTGAGTTCTACTTAATTTTACCATTTGACAAAAATGTATGCGAATACTTGACCAATAGGTGTACAGTAAGTGTATGTTCCTTACTGTATTATGAGTCAGACACTCCTAAATAAACCTTTATTCAAGATATTAATAGAATTGAACGATTGATTCATGTTTCAGATAAAACCTGTCAGAGATAGTGTGACAGAGGCGTTGCAGCTATGGAAGAAGATTGCAGGAAAAGGAGATGGAGCTGCGGATGACCAGGATGGGGAAAATTCTGAATATGCTGAGTTGTCAGAGAAGGACCTTCCAAATCTTGGTGAGAGAAGAACTGAGACATCAGCGAAGGATTCATCCAATGGACTGTCCCCTTCTAGTGTTCCCAAAGCGAGGGGTACCAACATTTCAGATAAAGCAGCTGGGATATTAAAGAAGAAGGCCCCAGCATTGACTGACAAAGAATTGAACCCAGAGTTCTTCCAGAATCTTGAAACAAGGGGTTCAGGTGATTTGCCTGTAGAAGTGGTGGTCCCACGCAGATGTCTAAACTCTTCACAATCACACAATGAGGAAGACACTGAGGCAAATGATACTGATTCAAGTGCAAGGTTAAAGGGTCCCTGCCAGCCAGACGACCAATCTGCTAACTTTAAATACCGGAATATTGAAAGGGGGACTGCTGGTGCATTTTCTAGACAACGAGATATTGATGATAGGAGTGAAGTAAATCAAAGAGAGTCATCCAGTATTCATGTGGGGTTTTCCAAAACTGACGGTCAGTCTGAGGGTTTTGTCAATAACAGAGCAAATTGGTTGGCTATCCAGAGGCAGTTATTACAACTGGAGAGGCAACAAGCTCATCTAATGAACATGTTGCAGGTCTGCTAAGTTAATTTACATGAAAAAATGGTTCCTATCTCTGTTTTCTCCTTAACAATTTCCTTACAATGCAGGATTTCATGGGTGGGTCTCATGATAGCATGGTGACTCTAGAGAACAGAGTATGGGGTCTCGAGAGAGTTGTTGAAGATATGGCACGGGATTTGTCAATGTCAGCCAGTAGAAGAGGTGGTCATTTTATGTTGGGGTTCCAGGGATCTTCAAATAGGTCCCTGAGCAAATACAATGGCTTCCCTGACTACTCTAGTGCCAAGTTGGGGAGGGGTGGTGATGGGCGAGTTTCCTTCAGTGAGAGGCTTGTACCGTCCAACGGTATTGTTTCAGGCATGAGGGGTAGGGGCCCTCCATGGAGATCTGAGGCGCCTGAAGTTTGGGACTTGCACTCCTTTGGAAAAAATGGCCAAATGAGCTCTAGGAGAGCTCTAGGTGGTGGTTCCATAGGCAGTAGGTCACCCAAATCAGAACATGAAAATGATCAGGTTGGCAGCAGGAGAGCTTGGGATAAAGGAGCTGGACCTGTTAGATTTGGGGAGGGCCCTTCTGCAAGAAGTGTCTGGCAAGCTTCGAAGGATGAGGCAACCTTGGAAGCAATTCGAGTAGCTGGTGAAGACAATGGAACTGCTCGAAGTGCAAGAGTTCATATACCAGAGTTGACTGCTGAATCATTAAGGGATGACAATATTGTGCGAGAGCGTGATCCAGTTTGGACATCTTGGAGTAATGCCATTGATGCACTTCATGTGGGTGATATTGATTTGGCTTTTGCAGAAGTTTTGTCTGCTAGGGATGACCTCTTGCTAGTGAAGTTAATGGACAGATCTGGCCCTGTAATTGACCAACTCTCAACCGAGGTAGCAAGTGAGGTTTTGCATGCTGTTGCACAGTTTTTACTGGAGCAAAACTTATCTGATATCTGTTTATCTTGGATTCAACAGGTATGGATTGTGTTTTATAATTTTCTGGTCTTCAATCTGCTTTACCTGAGCTAGTTCTGTTATTGCAAAATTTTGACAAATAGTACACAGATGTCATATGCATAACAATCAGTATAATAATTATCTGGTAACTGTAAGCAATTTGCTAGTAATTTTAAGCAACTATTTGCAAGTATAACAATATGAATATTCTTGTTATTCATAGAGTTTTCCTGAGATGGTGTAGTTACACGAAACGAGATGATTTAAGTCTTGAAATAAGGTGGAAAACTGACAGGAAATCTTTTATGGTAAGACATGTTTAGGACACATAAGAATAACACCCAGTTTAGTCCCCATGAATGGGGTTTGGGATGGGTAGATTGGGTGAAGAGTGAAGATCTTTGGCATTATTTGTACAAAGTGGTTGCCTTCAGATTCGAACTAACACAACTTCAAGGTTATTGGACTGATTTTAACCATGAACCAATGGCATTTCTAGAAATAGAAACTGATAAAAGAAAACTGGTGGAGATAGTTTAGTGATCAGCAATGAATCTATATCCTGACTCTAGTTGTTCAAGGACACAGCTTGCATTTGGGCAATCAGTTGCTGTTCCTGGGTCCTACCAGATGACATTTAACAATACTTTAGTATGTAAAATGCCTTAGTTTTGCGAAGATTACAGAAGTTAGTTGCACCTATGCGGCAATCACCAATAATCTGTGTCATATATCTTGAAAAAAGCATCACTCTGTATTTCTTAGCAGGAATACCATAACGAATAACATAGCATGCAAAATGTTACCAACTCCCGGGTACTTCCTGGGATCTAACTTCAATATTTTGTTGAAAGTTGACAGGAAGTAGCCGCACCATCTATTATCTTTCCGTGGCTACGGAGTCTAGAGAAGAGAAACTATATGAGTGGCGATTTTTCAATAATTGGAGATCTATTGGCTCACCGAGCATAGAAGTGAATTGAATTTAAAATTCCAATTTCATACTCAGACTACAGAGTTGAACCAGAGTTGACCTTAAAAACAGCAAAGAGAGAAGTAACTACCAACTGCTGTTGCAAAATATATGATTTGCGTTTGGTTTATCAATATAGAAGATAAAGAGAGGATTAGGGATTCCCTCAATTGAATTTTTAACTTCTAGGATAACCATTCTAGACACCGATGTGGTAACAATATTGTTACGAAAAAATTGGTAACACCACAGCCAAGTAAATATATGAATCACATGTGAACTCCCTACTTTCAAAATCATGATATGACCTTACATGATTAGGTATTGTACCATTTTGGCTAACAAGAATGTTACCCTGTCATTGATTGAAAGACCCACTTTTCTTCTATCATCATAATTTGTTGATTTTCTAAACTATGATGCTTTCTATACTCCAGTTCTCACTTGTAGTGATGCTGCAATGTCACAATTTTTTTTTTCTTTTGGATTGATGATTAATGTTTTACTCGAGTGTTCTTGAAGTTGTGCTTACTTCTTTGCTGCCTGATCTCCAGTTGGTAGATATTGCCATGGAAAATGGATCCGATGTCTTAGGCATTCCTATGGAAGTAAAACGGGAGCTGCTGCTAAATTTACATGAAGCTTCTTCAACAATTGACCTACCTGAGGAATGGGAAGGTGCAACGCTGGACCAACTCTTACTGCAGTTGGCGTCAGCCTGGGAAATTGATTTGCAGCAGCTGGGGAAGTAATGCCTGCCTCTCGGGATTTGTATTCTATGTTTATCGTTCATGTCTGGTGGTTAGGATGATACATCTTGTAACTACACATATAGTGAACTAATCGGGGAACAGTCGTCGCAAATTGATGAGTCCATCATCAAACTCTGTTTCGAATAAGTGATTGGAATTTGGAATTGAATATAGTTTTTTTTTGGCTTTAATACAAATTCATTTTGACATATGACAATATTTGCCCTTCTTTAAATTTCAACAAGTACTAGGCAGACTGTGTGTCTGAAATGTTGAAACACAGCTAATGATGCAGAGCTGATCAATCGTTTGAAAACTCTTCCACTATTTATATTTTTAAAATATATTTTAAAATATTAGCACCAAGTCCACAAGGATGTACAAAATTCTGATCAAACCATAAAGAAAATGCGAGAAGAAGCTGTTTTCTCAGTCTCTGCTCCAACCACTATCTGGTGCATTGTTTTCAATATTCTCAGCAGTATTTCTTTATGATTACACTGATTCCTCTGCTTCTGCCTCATCGATCTTATTTACAGATAAGTACTCGAGAGCAGTTACCACATCGCTGATCAAAGGCCGGACACTGGCTTCCTCCTGAAGACACATTGCTGCTATCGCAAGAGCTTGGTAGAGACCCTTTATGGGGTAGTTCCCTTCAAGCAATGGGTCTGCCATTAAATGAAACATCCTTTTGTCCTTGAACAAAGGTTGTGCCTGCATATTTGTAACATTGTGAATTTGCAAGCCAACCTCTAACAATATACCAGAAAAACTTCCATAGAATGATTAAGCTCTGAATGTAAGTAGTTTCAAAGTGGTTCATAACTGTTGAAGAAGATTTAGCTTTTTATTGGTTGAAAGTTTAAAATCCTGGTAAATAGAAACTTCAGAAATCATGTATAACAATGCAGAATAAGACATACCCAAGTAACAAGGTTCTGCTCTTCACTAGGTCTTGAGTTATCGATAACTCTCCTTCCCGTGATTATCTCCAAAAACACTACACCAAAGCTGTAAACATCGGACTTTGTAGTTAACTGGCCTGTCAATGCATACTCGGGTGCACAGTAGCCGTAGGTTCCCATCACCCTGGTAGACACATGGCTCTTATCACCAGTTGGACCTAGCTTGGCAAGTCCGAAATCAGAAAGCTTTGGGTTAAATCTTTCATCTAATAGTATGTTAGATGCTTTGAAATCGCGATAAATCACTGGAGGGTTAGCTGTTTCATGCAAGTACTCTAGTCCTCTGGCAGCCCCTTCAGCAATTTTCATCCTAGTATTCCAATCTAGAGGCTTTCTCTGTGAACCTATCTCTGAAAATCAGAGTTTCACTGATCAGTATAGATATCTGATAAGAGTCCTCGCAGGGTCTGTTTGTGTAGCAAGAAAATGCTAGAAAATATAAGAAAGAGAAAATTTTAAAATTTTACATGCGTTTGTTTAGCATGAAATAGAAAATGATAGAAAAAATAATTTTCTCTCATGTTTAGATTTTCTCACATCTAACTAACTTTTTTTCTTACAAAAAACACAAAAAAAAAGTAAGAAAGTTGTATTCAATAACTTAACTTCCCATTTTACTCTTATTTTTCTTAAAATATTCAATTAGTTATTAATTTTAAAAAAATATGTATAAATTAGGCTAATCATATAATTTGGTGTAGAGATTAAGGTTCAAGTCGTTCTTTGTTTCTAACTTAGGTTAGTAGTCAATTTTTTAAAAATTTGAATAATAAAAAATATGTTTTTCTTCTTCAGACAGTGTTAAAATACTTGAAGATAATTTAGACAATTAGAAAATTTTTCTTATAACTTTCTTTGTTTTTTTAAATAATGGAATGAAATTATTTTAAAATTTTCTTAGAAATTTTTTACGCTAACCAAATACATGCATGAAAATATGTTTTCTTTCACTTTCTTTTCTTTTACTTCACTTTCTACCTCTTTTATTTTTCATCACCTTTTTCTTGCTAACCAAACGGACCCATATTGAAAAAGGAAAAAATTGAAAGGGGTTCACAACATTGTTCAAAGAATCGCCGAGTCTGATACGAATGCGAGAGAAAAACAGTGTAGACATACCAAGAAGGTGATCTTCTAGTGAACCATTGGACATGTACTCATAGACTAATATCCTCTGCTCACCATCGGCGCAGTATCCGACCAAATTGACAAGGTTAGAATGGTGAAGAAGAGACAGCATCAGTACCTCCACAAGAAATTCTCTGTTTCCTTGAAATCCATTTCTATCAAGTTGCTTAACAGCAACATCCTTTATGACAAACATTTATATAGAATAAGAGATTGAAATAAAAATATGAACTAGAAACAAAATGATATGTAAGAGAAAAATGATTTGCAACATTACTATGTTTTTGCTTTGAAGGTGTCCTTTGTAAACCCTCCCAAAACCACCTTCACCAAGCAATGATTCAGGGTTGAAGTTTTGAGTTGCAACACACAGTTCACGGAATGAAAATATCTGAGCAGAAATATTTCCTTTTCCGATTTTTTCGATCTCTTCGGCTATGTACCTCCTCCTGCTGCTATCTGCACATTGAATTACAGTCAATTTGGATCAGGTAATCAAAAGTATTGTGGTTGCCAAAACCATATTCTCCACCATCATAATATCAAAGGAACAACTGAACAAAGAGAGATCGGGTCAAAGAGCTGGATAAAGAGATTCAATCGTTGGAGAAGAGCAAACTGAAGAAAGAAGTCACTACTGCAACTCTTATACAGTAAAGAAAGGAAATAAAGATCTATTTCGCTTTGTAGGGATAGGGGGGGCTTGGAATCGTCGTGGGAATCTTTCTGGTTCCCGCTCCCTCCTTCCTGGCCCTCTTGCTTTCTATGAGTAAGATTCCTATGAGCCCATGTGCGATCATGCAAAATAGATAGGGTTCGATATTACGAATCCAATATAAGAAATGACAAGATTCTAAAATGTTTGAGTATGGTGCAATTCTGTGGAAAAATCCATGTATAGGACCAGGAGTTATTATCTACATTTTGCTCAAAAATTGGATTTTGGCAAGAAAACTGCTGTCAATAAGTTTTTCTTTCCTCAATCTCAAACCCAAAAAATGAAAAAAAATTCAAGTTCAACAAATATTCGGTATTCAAGAGGTTCAAAGCCCAGCATAAGATTGAAAATCGCTCCAATGAAGATGAATTGGAAGGAAAAGTTTCAGTTATTAAAATTAACCATAATTATGTGCAAAAGGCTAATGCATCTGTTGAACAAGATAAGGGACTGATGGGGCAAAAGGACATGGAATTATGCCTATAAGATGAACAGATTTGAATATGACAATCATCCAAATTACAAAAAAGGAAATTAAAGATACCAGTTTTGAATGAAATGTTAGCAAAAGAAGCTAATGTTTTGGTGTCTTTGTATTCCTGAATGCTTTTTTTCAATGACTTTCTCAGGATCTTTTCTTCTGACTGGCAACATGAAAAGCAGCCCATTTTCCTTTCTCTCCCCTACTTCCCAATCATACCCAGATTCAAAAAATCACCAAACCAGTGGACAAACAAACAAAAACCCTGTTCAAGGACACAATTTCAAGGTTGAAATTCAGATGAATATTGGGAATCTTTGTCCAGGAAAAATCCACTCGTCTGGTCTCTCAGGAAACTAAGAAGAATTTCCACAATTGTTTTTTTTATCATTTTCCTTCAAAATGCCAGGTGTTCCATTTGACTTGGTCAAAATTGCTAATCATAGTAACAGAAAATAACCGTTTTAAGGTGGAAATTTTATCTTTAATGAGGAAAAAATGGATGTTTTTCAGCCAGTTAATTCTCTCTGCTATTTTTAGCTTACAAAATTAATGCATATGTTTACATCAAGATTGATCTTAATGGCCACGACTTTACTAATTTTTGAGTTAGTTTTTTCGGGCAATCAGATGATATATGTCATGGTTGGGGTTTTATTTTTAGGGTTCAAAGTATCGATCGATACCGATTTATCTTCCGATGTAATCCCATTTCACGTTCGGTGTCAAACACAACTCTTGCAATAATTTACCGAGTCTTTCGAAAATTCTTCAAGTGAATCCTGAATTATCCGAGTTATCGCCGTTGAATTGACCGACCATAAATCATGGATTAACCCAGAATGGCCAATGAGATTTAATCAATTTAAGGCTAAACAGATAAGGTATTCCCGGCTTAAGATTACACAGAGCTCGAGTTATCCAAATAAAACCATTAGCCTTGGTTGAGTTAAGGAGATGAGGTTGATCACTATAACAATGATGGGCTTTAGTGACAAATTTTTTAGTGACCAAGTTATTTTTGTCATTAATGATACCTTTTTAGTGAGGACATGTGAAATTGTTATTAATGATCTAGGATGAGTGACGACAACACTATTTGTTACAAAAAGTTAACGTTTAGTGATGAATTATTATTTGTCGTTGTAATTTCGTCACTAGAAATGTGAAAAATTGAATAAATAGTAATGAATTTTATTGTTGTCACTCAAAATGATAATCAATTACTTTTAGTAATGAGATTAGTTGCCTCTGAAAGTTTCAAGGTTTGGTGATAACTTTAATGTCGTCACTAAAACACTAATGGTTTTAGTGGTGACTTTTATGTCGTCACTAGAACTTTCATAGTTTTAGTGACAACATTGGTGTTGTTATTAAAAATTTTATACTTTTAGTGATGATTGTCAAGTCGTCACTAAATTTTTTTTTTTGAGTAACTAAATTAATTATGTCACTAAAAATATAAAAATTTATGTCACTACATCGGTGTTGTCAAGTGGCTTATTTTATATTGTTTGGCAAATTTCAAATTATACCACATCACCTCCTAACCTACAAAAATAAAAAACAAAATGCTCTTGTTATTTCTAGACTAAACTACATCTTAATTAAGTTTGTTAACAAAATTCTGAAACATCCTTAATTCATAAAAATAGTAAAACCAAAAATTTATTTAATTTAAATATCAATACATGCCACAACCTAGCTAGTATAGTGGTTGTAAGGCAAGTCGAAAAAAACTCGAGTTAAATCAAAATTTTTAAAACTCTCAAGCTAAGCTTTATTTGAAATTTTCAATGTCAGTCATGGTTAATTTTTGAAATTAGATGATATGCAAGTAGTGGTGAAATTTGAATCAATCGACTTCAATTGAGGTTTGATTTTTGAGGTACATAACATGGATAGAAATTCAAGTTGAAATCCAATTTAATTGAAGTTTGAATCTTAAGTTAAGCAACTAGGGCGTAAATTTGATTTCAATTGGATTGGATCCTAAAAAGTAGAGATATAAATTGAGTATTGTTTGATTTTAAATTGGGTTGATAATTTTTTATCCAAAGTGTGCTCAATATTGATTTTTTTTTTTTGGGTTGGTCTGCGTTGGATTTTAAATTCACCAAGTTTCCCCTTTCATGAACCATCACCAAATCCAAAGTGGTGTGACTCGAATTATATTGGGTCGTGTTCGGGTAATGTTATATTACGTTCGTGTCAAGTATTAGACAACCATAACTCGATCAGTTTAATTAATCGTGTCAAATATTTAAATACTAAATTGAATACCCATGAATTAATTATGTCAAGTATTGTGTCACTTTCGAGTTGACCCATATAATCCATAAATTCAAAATTTTTTTGGGGGTGTTAAAAAAATTTAGATTTTGTTACACATCTATATAATGAGGGCCAATAGAATTTGAATTCCCAACTTATAAAATTGTTTGAACTTTCTACATTGTTTCAAAATTATTAATCCAACAAATAATATTGACCTTTAAAATTTTTTTTTTTTGCGTCCTTCAATGATGCCAACTGATCCTAATTTTCTTATCACCTAAAATCTCTTCCACTATTTTTTTAATATTTTAATAGAGTAATACTATTGAGATCTAATTTACTGACATAATTTGTTGACCTAATTCACTATGACATTTGGATTCATTATAAATCCTATTAAATATTGAAACTTGGTATTGATACAATGATTCCTATAAAATTATATCATTATGTCAGTAAATTAGTTTAAATTTTTAGGTCTAAATAGTATTACTCGTCTTAATAATATAATCATATCCCCTATTTTAAATCAAAATCCCTAAAACCCTATCAACAAAACCCTCTCTTTTTTGATTCATTCTATAAAACCAGAGGGGCTTGCCTGTTCTTTGCACCAAGATCAGCAGGTTGGTTTTTTATGACCATGGTTGATTTGGAATTGGTCTATGCTTCTATGCTGGTGATGACTGGTTTATGCAAGTTGCAGGGATACAAGGAGTTGAATTCTGGGAGAAAGTGGCTGCTGCTGCTGTTTTTTCTGGTTTTTTTGATTCTTGTAATTTTTGAGATTCATTCAATAAAATTGCTTGGTTTTTTTTTTTAAAAAAAAAAATTAGTTCACCCAACAAACAAGAGACTAGCCACTAATGAATTCAACATAAAAATGTTGAAACTGTATAAGAAGTTAATTGAAACCTCAAAGCGAATCAAATTTGTGTAACAACCGTCTCCATCTCTCTATTTTATTCTCTTGATCGCATTCATATAATATAAAATTATTCACTTTATTATTTTACTCTAATGTGGCATTCTCACACGTAAAGTCTATACCACTGAACTGATGTAATGCTAGCACATATGAAAGACAAGCACTCCAAATCCAACATAAAATATGGTGTGTCCATTCAATCGAATTTTAATCAGCTCAAATTGAATTTTAACCAACCAAACTTTAATACGTAAAAAAATTATAAATTTTAATTGACTCAAATCTTAATGTGTAAAAAATGAATTTTAATCGGTTCGAATCGAATTTTAACACGTAAAAAAATATAACTGTTAATCGAATCGAATTGAATTTTAATCGGTGGTAGCAGCTCAAGATTGAGCTCAAATAGTCTTGAATTTTAATGCGTCAAAAAAGAAATTTTAATAGACTCAAATTTTAATACGTAAAAAAAATATTAATCAGCTCGTATCTATTTTAATCGACTTATTCACTTTATTATTTTATTCTAATGTGGCATACTCACATGTGAAGTCTATACAACTGAGCTGATGTAATGCTAGCACATATGAAAGGTGGGGACTCCAAATCTAACATAAAACATGGTGTGTCCATTCAATCGAATTTTAATCAGCTCAAATTGAATTTTAACCAATCTGAACTTTAATATGTAAAAAAAAAAATTAATTGACTCAAATCTTACTGCATAAAAAACGAATTTTAATCAGTTCGAATCGAATTGTAATACGTACAAAAACATAAATGTAATCAAATCGAATTGAATTTTAATCAATGGTAGCAACTCAAGATTGAGCTCAAATCTTCTAGAATTTTAATGCCTCAAAAAAGAAATTTGAATAGACTCAAATTTTAATACGTAAAAAAAATATTAATTAGCTCGAATCTATTTTAATCGGCTCAAATTTTAATATGTAGAAAAATGAAATTAAATTGACTCGGATTTTAATACATAGAAAAATAAATTTTAATCAACTTGAATTTTAAATGAATTTTATGGTAGACTATAAAAGGTGTGATTGAAATTTTCCCAAGAATTTTATGGGAAGCTTTTTTTTTTTCTTTTCCGTATTAATACTATTTTGTGAAAATCTTATTTTGCACCCTTAAAGATGCTCTAATTTTCAATTTTGACCCTTAAAGAATTGGATTCTCAAATTACTCCATTGATGTTATGAAATAGATGCAATGTAGCCCAATTCAAGGTAAAATTTAAGATTGAGGGTGCATTTTGAGCTTGAAATGGGGGCCACATTGCACATGTTATATAACATTGAGGGCAATATTTGAGAATTCAATTGTTTAAGAGTATAAATTGAAAATTGAAGTATTTTTCTAGGTACAAAATGAAATTAGCCTACAATTTTTTGTTTAGTGATTACAAATCTTTCATTCACACTTATCCCTTTCCCGCCAACACAATTATAGGAGTTCAGGAATCCTATTCTTTTAGTCTCCCACTCCCACGATCATGATCCTGCCTTCCCCACTAACAGCCACCACTCCTCCTTTCTCTCTCTGGCATGCTCCTTCTCTTTCACAGCTTCTCTCCTTCCGAAGAACAATCTTTCTCTTGCAAAGAATCTGTGGAGTACCGTTTATTGCAGCAAAATTCAGGTTAGTATCATAATCTGCCTTTGTCATTATATATATGTCTAAATGCATCCATGGCAACATCCAAAACCCCCTTTGGTTGTACTTTCCTTGTGTACTGTTCAACCGTAACAGACGACTAACACTGCCTTATAAAAGAGGGTCTTTGCTGCAAGGTCTTTTTAGTTAATTAGGTGGTTAAAATGAAGCTTGAGAGTCAAGATCTACAAATAAAATCATGAAACTCATTTGGTGTACATATCAAATTTCTTGTAATCTGCACAAAGTAGTTAGTTATCTATCAACTAGATACTTTAGAAGCGAAGGATCAATATTCTTTAATATTTTTTAGGCAATTTACATATTCAACTCTTCAAGTATGACTCAAGTTTCTATTTTGTCCTTCTAGTCCCAAATTCAATGGTTATTACTAACACTTAGTTATTGGAAATCACCTTTAGGAGCAGACGTAATAACCATTGGGCAGGATTTTTTTTTTTTTTTTAATCTTGATAGAATAATCATAATCCTAGTTCATGTGTTGGTCATTTGGCTTGATTATGTGGGATCTAGTTAATATATTTGGATGGAAGGGCCAAATTAAAATTTTCTTAATAATTTAAGAACTTAATTGTTATAATTGAAATTTTAGGGATCAATTATAAACTTAAAAAGATGCAAATTGTAAAATGGCCCAAGTCTTCGAAATAAACTAGGTTGCTGGTCAGAAATGGGTTAGTCCAACCATAATGGTTTGATTACAACAAATCCTTAGCTAACATGACCAAAAGCTGTACTTTTTTTCCCACAAAACAGAGGTCAAGGAAGCTGGCATGTGCAAGAAGTGAAACAAAACCACCTAATTTTCATGCACTTATTTTTTTATTGTGGTGTTGAAACTTTATGACAAATTGAAGTCACGATACTCAAACATAGAAATGATACATTGCTAAGCCTTACCCAATCATTGAAAATCAAGAAAAAAAGTGGGAGACTTGAATAGAAATGAGTGAGAAGATAAGAATAAGTAATACTTGGATGCTATGGTAATTATCATTAGCATGTAAGAAGTAAATTATCACCAATGATATGCATAATCATGTGACTGCCAATTGTTAATTTATATTAAATTATTTTGTGAAAGAATTGTAGTTGTAATAGCATCAAGTGAAGTGAAGAATTCTACAATGTTTGGTGTCTAATTTTCAATAAATGCATGCAATGTTTTTTAATACGTGGATTCATTGTTTAAAACAAACTAATTGTTGTGGTGACTGCATGGTTTAATTCAGAATGGCACCAGGAAGTAGAGCACACCGATTGAGCAATGAATTACCAATATCTGCTCCTACTCCATCAGATCCTTCTATTCCCCAAACACCCTTGAGCAGTAGCGGTTAGATCATAACTTTTATTATTCTATAATTTTATTTATATTATTTTACTAATAGTGTAATGTGTTTTATATAGCTTCCACCACTGTCAAAAAAGGTCGAGGTAAGACAAAAGGTCTTGGTTTGGAAAAGATCATTCGTGCCACT
Organism: Ilex paraguariensis; assembly: GCA_963454935.2. Classification (NCBI taxonomy): domain Eukaryota; kingdom Viridiplantae; phylum Streptophyta; class Magnoliopsida; order Aquifoliales; family Aquifoliaceae; genus Ilex; species Ilex paraguariensis. The sequence continues at coordinate 134,222 of CAUOFW020006625.1, read as the reverse complement.
GGTAGGCTGCGAATCAACATTCCTAAGCAGAAGAAAAAACCAGTTGGGCTAGGAGCAGCAACCTTTACCAATGAGTTGGGCCTTATTGTTCGCCAATATGCTCCTCTCCGGGTGAAAGAATGGAAGGACATAAATGAAGAGGATAAGGTTCCCCTTTATGACCGCATCTTAGTAAGTGACAATCCAGTCAAGGTTTTTTTTTTTTTATTTGATTTTTATCCACAATATTTGTTTTTATTTGTTTTTATTTGATTTTTAGGCAAAATTCAACATAGACATGACGCAGGAACATATAAAGGATTGTTGTGAGCAACTAATGAAATGTCGATATAGGACTTATCGATATCATCTTCGCAATCATTTTAATAAATTTGACAATGTTGACATTGCAAGAGAGCACCCATATGATGGAGTACAAGAGGAGGATTGGAATTATCTGTGCAACATATTCTCTGATGTTGATTATCAGGTGAAATTACAATGTGTAATATTTTAATATAAAAAGGTTATCTAACCCATTAACATGCCTATTGTTTCAATGCAGAAACGATGTGAAGTCAACAAGGCAAACCGAGCCAAGTTGCAAGTTACCCACTTCATGGGTACAAAGTCATTTGTGGCGGCTTGATATGAAATGGTATATAATATTGTATGATTTCAAGTTTACTTAGTACAATATGATTGTTAACTTGATATTCTTTAATTCTAATTATAAATCATACATCGAAATAAAGAGACTAATGAGGAGCCTGATCGAATTTCGTTCTACAAAGACACTCATTATAATCCAGTGAAAGGGTGGTCATGCGATGAAGCTTTGTTGAAATATGTAAGATTGAGTAGTATATTATACTTCAATTTTTAGATTTTATACAAATTTTTGAGTTGTTGCACTAAACATTTAAAATTGCAGAATCATATGTTGGAGTTGCAATTCTAACCTATACTAGAGGGTGGCACAATGTTAAATCCATATCAGATATGCGACCTTGTGCTTGGAACAAGGTCGGGGTATATACGTGGTCTCGGGCATGGCTCAAAGCCCCACACATCTGCCAAATCAAGTCAAAGAGCTACTTTTGATACACAAGAGGCTATAAGGAGGGCAGACGAGGCCGAAAGAGTTCAGCATGAGCTGCTTGAGCAAGTAGAGGTTCAAAATCAAAAGATGCAATCACAGAATCAGATGATAGAGTCCCAGCAGACTCAAATTGAAGAAATGAGGATTCGACAGACCCAATTTGAAAATATGTTTCAGGCCTATATGTCTTCTGCAGGGGCATCTGGCTAGCCCTCCTACATCATGGTAAGCTATATATATTACGCATTTGCTTTCTTGCATATTAGAGAATTGTCATTGTTATAGAGGGTAAATTTTGTGTGTTAAAACTTATATTATACAAAATGGTTCCGCAATTTATCTGTTGAGACTTTTATTGTAAACATCGAATAAAATTCATTAGCTATAGCAAAATTGCAATATTTTTTTTCTTGTGACTTTTTCTTTGCTTTTATGTCATCTATACAAAATAAACCTCGTTTATGAGGTGTGTTTTACAAAAGTTACACTTATCGTCAATTGTTTATGGATGTTGAAAACATACTAACATCATTTTATTTTGTTCTTATGTGCAGATTAATGGCTGATGGTACGAGTTGTTTACAACGGATAGAACCACACTTGTGTCATTTTTATTTCTTTCTTTTTCATACTTATGTCTTTTATTCAATAGGAAAACACTTGTTTCATACACTTATTTTGTATTTACTTGGATGATATTTTTATTTGAGAAAAATTAATTTAAGTTCTTTGGTTTTGAGTTATTATATTAATTGTCATATATCATTTGGATGTGAATGACTAGATAGTACATTATTGGTTTTGTTACACGACTCTTATCAGATTATTTCAAGAGTCAATATATATATATATTGAAAGAGTTTGAGTGACGAAATAAGAATTTGTCTCCAATCTCAACTTCTACTGACAAACTTTTTTTCGTCATTGACAATCATACAATTAACGGCTCTATATTTTGTGACAAGCTCAATTTGACACTAAAGACCCAGAGTTGGTGATGAATTTAAAATTTGTCCCTTGAAATAGACCTCTAATGACGACAATATATTGTCATTAGAACATAACTTACAGTTACAAAATATCTTCATCACTACATTAGTACTTTCAGTGACGTTATTACTCTTTTAATGACACATTTTTTAGATCTTTTGTGACTATTTTATTTGTCATTAAATTTATTTTTTTTAGTGATGAGAGAGTGTTGTCACAACAAAGTATAGAATTAATGACGATTATTCTAGATTGTCTCTATAGACAATTACTGACAAGCTTCTAGTGACCACCTAGTGACGATAGAAATATCATCACTGAAACTCTTCAGTGACGAAATACACATTTATAGTGACAAAAAAATTTGTCACAAAAAATCTTAATTGTTGTAGTGGATTCTCATTCTTTCTGTACAAATTCATCACTTTAAATGGGACCACTACAGAAAATGAAAGCCATGACCCATGCATGGTAACAAATTGGAACAGTACAGACTCAAATACATGCTGGATGATGGATTTCAGCATTCGCTATTGGCGTTCCAAAACACCGCCTCATTTCACACTGATATCTATTGGTAAGGGAAGGGGGGTAAAACTAGCTCAGTTCCGTATAACTGCACGCACAGAGAACACAACCGTCACGTACTTGGTTACCGTTGCCTGTGTTCTTTCAGCAAGAAACATGACTATGCGTTTCTTAGAGTTTTGAGATATCTGGTTGACAACTTCTTTGGTGTCACTCAAGTACATACTCACATGAAGAATGAGACAATAATGCTTAAAAGAATGACAAGTATACAAGGCAAGTAATGACTGCTAATACTGATCCTGGGGCCAAATTTCTCTAATAATGCACATGGATTAGAGACGGAGAACCAGATGTTCCAGCCAAAAAATAAAAATAAGAGAGTTTCATCAAATCCCGTCCTATCTGAGGAAACCCTGGACACCCCTATTTGTAATGTTGAATACGAGCAAAAAAGCTGTAACACATAATAAATAGATTAACTGAGTCAGGTACAACTTCTTTCATATCCTGTTGCGAGTTGCTATTAGAAAAGCAACCACTCTCTCAAGCTTGCTAATCTGAGCCTCAAGTTCCATTCCAGGTTCATAAGATGAGTTTTGTCCAACCATTCTCTCAAGCCTGCTAATCCGAGCCTCAAGTTCCACTCCTGGTTCATGAGATGAGTTTTGTCCTTTGCTGTGGTTGGTGCTATCCAAACTGTGGCCTGAAGTTCCAGCTCCACTCTCATTTGCATGCTCAGTGGCAGTTTCTGATCTCTCTCTCGCGGAGTGAGGCTGCATAATCTTGCCTACTGGTTTCATCAATGTTTCCGCCCTCCCAAATGCTCCACTATGTGCAGTTAAAGAAGGCAGATTTTGAAACTGAACATCTAAAAAAAGGGAAAGTGAAAGAAATTAAAGGAAATCGCTAGTTGGGAACATAGGATTCACTATCTTGTTTTCAAAATGGATATAATATACAGCAAAAAAGTTTATTCCAGAACTGTGTTCAAGCTTTCTTGTTTTCTTTTGATTTTTAAGTTCAGGCTTGTTATACATCACCGGGTGCAAAACCTAAATGGGTAATTCCTTTGCATCTGAATTTTAGATCATAGCTCCTAGAATCACTCTACAATGCAGAGTTGAAGTTTCTCAAGTGCTAGAGGAATTATGACTCTTTTAACGTCATATATCAGAGCAGAGTAAAACTAGTCTGATAAGTTGCCTAGAATCATCCCTATGTTCTGCAATACCAACGAGAACAGTTACATAAGCTTATATCTGTCGAACAAGGAAATACATAGAAATCAGGAATAATGAGGTCTCAAACATGGAAAACTATTTAAACAACTGAAGAAGGCGTGCTTAAGATCTAAACAACATATATATTGTAATGAGATCGACCAACTTATGATAGCATTCAATGTCTTCATAAAATCCTTGATATGCAGATACAACTTAATTATTAAGCAAACAGCATAGCGTTTACTAGGATACGTGGGATGCATCATGCCTTTGGATATCTGATGGGTATGTCGTTTTTTACCTACCACTAAATAAGTAAACATAAATGATGTAACACACAACAGGTTAAATTAGGATCAACTTTATAGAGTTTGGCAACCTCAATAGCTCCTAATTGGAATCATCAACAGTTCAAAGTTCAAGCAAGCATACTCCAAAAATTCACAAAGATAATTGTTGCAAAAGCCTAATATAGATCAAAATAAGCTACGGCATTTACATTTCAGCCAAACCTGTGCAAAATTTTGCTGCTTCAACATGAACAGCTGTTTCATCAAGATCGATAATCTCAGCTTCAAAGGTACTGTTTTGGCCATTGTTGCTGTTGACACTCACCATATCAGGAACAGCAGCTCCACCTCTACTGCCAGTTGCATGTCCTGCTGTTTCCTCCAATTCTTCCTTCTCAGGTTCACCATTGACACTATTTTTTTTTACAGGTTTTTCCTGTGAATGAATCTTTTGGATCGTTTCACTATCAGCAGTTGAAGATGATGGACTTTGCAATGGGGTGCCCATCGAAGGCCTATACTCATCAACAGAATCCTTTGCTTCTATTCTTCTGCATTTAGGAGGAAAACCAGGAGGAACAAGGGGATCATTATCTCCCTTCTTCTCATTTGAATACGACGACATTTTTCTTTTTAGCAATTCATCAAGAGTTAGGTCATCCTCATCAACACAATGCTTTATCTCTATTCTACTACTTCTAGGACGAAAACCAGGAGGAACAAGGGCATCATTTTCTGCCCTCTTTTCACTTGAAGACAACCACATTCTTCTCTTTTGAAATTCATTGAGAGTTAGCTCATCCTCATCAACAAAATCCTTTATTCCTATTCCACTACTTTTAGGAGGAAAACCAGGAGGGACAAGAGCATCATTTCCTGACCTCTCCTCACTTGAATACGATGACCTTTTTAGTTTCATGCCCTTAAAACTATTTTTCTTTTCAACAACAACTTTAGTTCTATCTTCCCCTGCTAACATTGATTGCTTCCACCACTCAAAATATCGAGTGGTCACATCTGACTCAAAGATTCGCGATGGCATGTAAAATTTTTCATCCCTAATAGCCCTTGTGTAACATTTCCAAGCAATTTCAGGGGTTGCATTGGCTCGTGCTACATTTCCGGGAATATCCTGATCCAAACCAAATTGCATTGCAACTCTATGTGGGAGGTACTGCTCTATAGAGTCCATCCCAACTAGCTCACTGACCCTCAAGCATCGAGCAATTGCCTCTAATTCTTCACTCAAACCCGAATCAACTAGCACCCACTCTTCTTTTTCTTTGTAAAAACTGTGAGAAAAGTTGTTCAAAGCTTTCACATACGGGCGCCAAAGGAATTGTTCTGCAGCATAGTCTATAGCCAACCTCACATTCTCAATCGTGTTTTTTCCCATAATTTCCCATCTAGAAATTCTTGGCTTATCAAATTCAATTAACTTAGATTTTGGCTGAAGAGTTGGAAATCTCTCCCAAACCCAAACTTGCAGAATTAATAATGGGGCATATAATCTGAGTTCTGAAACATCATCTTTGTTAGAATCAATAAAAGTCTCTTTCAACAACCTTAAATCCCTGTAAATGCCAGCAAGAACAGCTGGTGCAATAGAAATTTTTGTACCTCTAGCAAGATGAATTGCAATGGGGAAAACATTTTTCAAAATTGTATCATAAGCATGTGCTGGAAAAACAAACCTTGACAACCAAAGGCAAAGAAATGCTTCGTGCTCGATTTCGCTTCCACTATCCATAAATTTATCCATCCAACAAGAATGGGAGGGCTTTTTGGATACTGTTCTTGAAGTTTCTATTCGGGCATTGAGTAATCTTTCTTGGATTTCTAATTCTCCGCTTTCAAGAGGACTTAAAACAGAGTGACCCAAAACAGAGTAACCCCCCAAGATCATCACATCTTCAAGAGTGATTGTTGCTTCACCCCATGGGAAAACAAATGATTTGGTCTCAGAACACCATTTCTCTGCAAACCCAAGAATCAAATTGTCATTCCGTTGAATTTTGTATTTAGAACTCAGAATAGATTCATGAATTCCAGCTTTTTCCCACACAGATTGGTACAAAAAATGCATGCTATCAACCCATGTTGCCCAATCTTCTTGCGGATGTCTCCACCCACAAAACACTTTTGATCGCCTTTTCTTGGGCCATGAACTGTTAGATGCAGAGGAGAGAGAATTTAAAGGAAGGTCGAAAGGTGGTTCATCAATGGAAGTGGCAGAGGGTTTGAGAAAATGACCAGTTCTTAGATTTGGCGGCTCACCACCCGTGGGTGGTATCATGAGCTCTTCTCTTTCTTCCATGATGGTTGTGATTTCTGATGGGTCTGCCATTGTTTGAGACCAAGAGCTCTGAGAAGAGAGTGTATTCCTCCACCTTAAAGATTACACGCTTTGTTTAAATTTCAGAGAGAGAGAGAGAGAGAGGGGGGGGGGGGGGGGGGGGCTGTCAGAAGTGGGGAGGTGTGTCGTAATCATCACTGGCGATTCTGTGAATCTATGCATACAAAAGGAAACATGACTCCCACGAAACCCAATAGCCGCAAGAACTGATCTGTCCATAGAGAAATGGACCAAATGCACTCTATTTACTACACCACAACTCCCCCCACCCCCCGGCGGGATTAACCAACCAAAATTAGCTTCAGGTTATTATGGGTAGTGTTCATAATAGGCCGACCATTAAATTTTTTATGAAACAAGTAGTTGATTGAACTTAATTGTATTTTAATTTCAAACTTTAATTAAACAGTTAGTCAATCAATCTAATTAACTCGTCCTATTTAATTAGCCATTTTCCAAAAGTAGCTCACGTATCAAGTATCATACCTTTTAATTTAATATTTCCCTATAAGAAATTAATCATAAAATATTTTTATTAAGTAATAGAGGAAAAAAAAAAACAAAAAAAATTGACCAGCAAGCAAACAGAGAGAGAAGGGGAGGAGTGGAGTGGATATAGAAGCTTTTGCTTTTCAAAACATCACCCTTGTTTATCTTCTCCTTTTCTAAGTAAAAGATGAGTCGCATGAGTCAATTTGTAGGCCCTTAAGTAGTTGGTTGAATTTAATTATTTTTTAATTTTAAACTTTAACTTTTAATAACATTACTTTCCATTTTAGGCTTTATTTTTCAAATTATAGATTGTGGTTGGCGCTGTGCGTGCAAGATCCTGTACAATATAAAAAACGAGAACAGATCTCTCCTTGGTGAACTCGAGTGAGCCAGTTGAGTGACCAACCACGCTGCTTGGAACAGCCTGCGAGGTCCGGTGGTAACCTGGAACGGCAACGGGAGACCCTGGGGGAGCGGAAGAACGATCCAGTAAGGCTGAAAGAGGTTCCTGGAACAAAGAAGAACAAGTTAGAAGGGCGCCGGAGTGTTTTCCGGCGTATCCCCTCCGACGATCTAGTCAGTCTTTGAGAGAGAGAGAGGAAGGAGAAAACACTGAGTGTGTATTGTAGTAAAGAGTTTTTTGTTGCATACCCGTCTTGCCTTTTGCAAGGAGTATTTATACCTCAAAAGCTCATGATTGCTGTCAGTGTAGTCAGTAGGTGATCATTAGGTACAGGCAGTGTGCGCACTGATTCTGATGAGGAATGTCTTCTCTTCTTAACTGCTCGGGGTCCCGAGCAATCAATGCTGGGTCATCGGGATGCCGACGGTACAATGTACTCCTCTCGGGGAGGATGCAATAAATGCTCTGTATTAGGAGCATTTATTGCCTTTCATTTCCGAGCCTTACCGCATTGAATGCGGTCTCATCAAGGGAATGGTGTAATTAATCGTTTGCTTTCCCAAGTCGCGTGTCAGCAACGGCATGCGGTTTCTCTGTCTTCGATGTGATATCATACGCCACGCGTCCATCCCCTATTGGCTGTGACCCCTGCATTCCAGTACGTTCTGACACTAATTGTGTAAGACGAGGTCATGATGAATAGCCTAGACTAGCCTAGGCTAATGACCTGTACGTCAATAGCTTATCCTGGAGTAGAGGAGGCGTCCAGGACGGGGTACACCTCGGCACCGAGGAAAGGCTCATCTCGGAACCGAGGGAGGATACCGACCGAGGTACCATATCAGACCGAGGCTACGTGTTGGTTGTAAAACGTACTGAATGCCATGATCCTATATGACGAGTACCTCGGGGGCGAGGACCTTTATGCGCCGATGGTGCTTGATCTTAGCAACAGTGTTTTGGTAATACCGAGGACACGTGTCTTCATCATGGAGTATTTCAGAAAAGTCCCATCAACTGCCCCCAGCCTTCGATCTTCTGACACCGAGGGCACGCGTCGTAAGGAGACGAAGGGTTTCCCAACAACCACAAATGCTTCATCATTGCCTCGAGCCGCTTTCCCCGGCTTGGGATGTCGTGTGCATTAAATGCGCCGTTTCGTTTTTCGCGCCCAATGATGAAACAACCACTATATAAATGGGGTTCCTCTTGCATTTTCTTGTTTCGCCATTCCGAACTTCCTCAAGAGAGCCTTTTCCTGAATCTTCGCCGGAGATCTCTTTCCTCTTCCATCGTCGACTGCCCATTCTTCCTTAAAGTCCTAAGGCCAGCAGACCCATCGTTGCTTCTGAACTTTCTGGAAGGAGTCGCCTAAAGTTTTCCAGAAAAAACTCCGTTTGACATTCGGGTGAGTCCTAGTTTCTTTCTTCTTTTCTTCCTCCTATCCCTTTTTGTTTTCCGATGACTGGAGGTGTCTCCGGTTGATACTTAGCGACTAATCCTCGGGAAGCTTCCTCAGGGATTTTTAAGAAAAAACACCCTCCACTTTCTCACTTTCTTAGAGATGCCTCGTCGTCGCCCTGCTCCCGAGAATCCTCAGGCTGGTTCTTCGGGGTCGGGGAAGTATAAAGTAAAGGGTGGTGAGCAGATTAATAGGTTTAAGGTCAAGTACGGCATTCCCCCGTGCGTAGACATAGAGGATTATGACCCGGTGGTGCACTCTCCTACCCTCGGGGCCGAGGATGCTATGCCCTTTTATACCAAGGCCATAATAGAGGGAGGAATTAGGTTTCCTTTACCCCCTTTACTTCTTCAGTTCCTCTCTCACTTCCGCCTCTTCCCCGGGCAATGTTGCCTTAATGTCTTCAGAATAATTATGGGGGTCTTAGAGCTCAATAGGCGTCTCGGGGTAAATATCGGGCTCAACGATCTCCTTTTTTTGTTATTCCCGACTCGGACAAGGGGTACAAGGACGATATTCTTATTTTCAAGGGATCTTGGCAGAGAGGTGTGGTCCCGAGTATAACGGCTTGTTATGCCCTCTGGAATGGAGAACGACAAGTACGTCGGTTCCTTCGGGTTTATTATTTTGTTCTCCAGATTTCCCATGTTCATGACTACTTTTTTGTTTGTGCAGATATTCCTGCTCGGGAAACAGCTCCTCCCCCTCGGTCGCTGGTGAACTTTGCCGACCTAGTCACGGTTTGGAGATTTACTGGTGACAACGGGTTCGGCCGGGCTGCCCACATCCTGCTGAATTACACCCCCGGGTATAAGAAATTTTCACAGCTTCCTCAGCCTTTTGAGCCTTCGCGGTGGTCTGAACTCTTCGATCAGGCGGCGAGGCAAGAGGTCGAGGAAAACTTGGAGGAAGACCCTGATCGGGCTTCGGAGGCAGAGGTAGAGGGAGTAGTTGAAGAGCTCGGGGTCAGAGAGGACTTTGTTCCTTCGGACGCCGAGGTGGGGACTTCGGGAGGAGATTTGTGGCCGGACTTCCAAGTTCTACAATCTCTAGACGCCGAGGACGCCCTCGAGGTCGCGATGTCCAGCACGCCTCGCATTGACCTGGGGTTCCTGAGGCAGAGGCAAGCCCTTGCTGCTGGGAGGGGTCGAGGATCGACCGACGGCGCCCCCTCTGCAGGGACCAGTTCCACCCCATCCTCAAGAGTTCTCAGTCGGGGTCAAGTGCGTGACCGGGATCCTCAGGTAGAGGAGGAGAGAAGGGTCAAACATAGGCACGATGGCCTCGGCAGAGGATCCAGGGCACCTTCCGCTCAGCAGCAAAGCGGGAGAGGCCGTGGGTTACCCCTTGCTCCTCCGCAACAGCAGCAACAACAACGACAACAGCAACAACAGCAGCAGCAGACTCCCCCTTCCCTTCCGCCGACAGTGGAAGCCGCGGAGTGGAATCCCCGAGCCACCGATCACATGAACCGAGTGATCAGGGTCGATGATTCCATTTTGCTGGATCCTCATGTCGCCAATGCAGTGAGTGAGACACTGCATTTCGAGGCTGACATGGCGGCTCACAGGGGGCGATCAACGAACGTGTTGTTCCGCTCTATCATCCAGAATTCCTTGGTGGTAAGTTCATTTTTGCTTTGGTTTCTTCTCTCTCGCTTTCCATTTTTGTGATACGCCTTTTTCCCTCCTTTGCAGGCTACCCAACAGATCTCCATAATAGCTGCGCGGTACCATGGGTCTAGGATGGACCTCCAGCGGGCCCGGGAACAGAAGGAAGAAGCGGAGGGGGCCCTCGCCCGAGCTATGGAGGACGTAGCTGCCAGGGATTCTACCCTGGCGGGGCAGGCTGCTCAAATCGAACAACTCCTCAAGGATGCCGAGTCGGCTAAGGTTGGCGCTGAAAAGCTAAGTGCTGCCCTTGCCGATGCTGAGGGGAGGATCACCGAGCAGACGCGGCGGCTTTCTGCCGCGGAGGAGAGGGCGGTTGGCTCAGAGGAAAGCTGTCTGGCTCTCACCCAGGAGCTGGACAGGATCAGAGCCGAGGCACTGAACAGAAAGTCGGAGGAGCAACTCCGGGAAGAGTTCGCCGATGACGTGCTCCCTGCTCTTGAGGAAAACAGCAAGGAGTTCTTCAAGAAAGGGTGGGACGAGGCGCTCCAGTCTGCTGGAATCCCGTCAGACTCCCCGCTCTTCCAGATGCACAAGTACGTGCCCTCGGCAGAGATGGAACAGGCCGAAGCAGAGATTGCTGCCGAGGATGAGATCCCAACGCCGGTGCAAGTCTCGGCGGATCCGCCCGAGGCAGTGATAGTGGACTTGTCCGAAGAGGCCCCGCCGGACCATGCCCCTGATCCTCATGTTGCTCAAGGTCTCTCTGTTGCCGAAGTACCTCTCCTTCTGCCTGCTCCAGAAGCTTCTCAACCTTTTTATGCTGACTCGCCCTCGGCTGATGTTGTGGAGATGCCCGGGGCCAGATGAAAGCCCCTTTTTCTTTTTGATTGTACTCTTTTTTCTTTTGTAGCCTTTGGGGACGCAAAGCCCCTCTTCTTGAAATAAATCACGAGTATTTTTTCCCTTTTTGCGTACAGTAGTGTTTTGTTTTTTTTTTTTTTTTGAACTTTCTTCGGGGGCTTGCCCATTAAAGAGGCACGCTCTTGTGTTTGCTTCGGGGACAGGAGTCCTTGAACTCTGTCCCCAGGGCCTTGCCCTTCCAAGAGGCTTGCTCGTGTATATGCTTCGGGGACAGGAGCCCTTGAACTCTGTCCCCAGGGCCTTGCCCTTCCAGGAGGCTTGCTCCTGTATATGCTTCGGGGACAGGAGCCCTTGAACTCTGTCCTCAGGGCCTTGCCCTTCCAGGAGGCTTGCTCCTGTATTTGCTTCGGGGACAGGAGTCCTTGAACTCTGTCCCTAGGGCCTTGCCCTTCCAGGAGGCTTGCTCCTGTATATGTTTCGGGACAAGAGCCCTTGAACTCTGTCCCCAGGGCCTTGCCCTTTCAGGAGGCTTGCTCCTGTATTTGCTTCAGGGACAGGAGCCCTTGAACTCTGTCCCTAGGGCCTTGCCCTTTATCTTTGTCGTTGGCAAGCATTTGAGGGAGAGAATACTTCAAAAGTAATATTTCTTTAGATTCATAACATTCCATGGTCGCATTACAAGTTTTCCATCCACGCCTTCTAATCTGTACGACCCGGTGCCCCCGATTGGTATCACTTTGTAAGGCCCTTCCCAGTTAGGTCCCATTTTTCCCTCTGTTGGATCACGGGTATTCACCGTTACCCTTCTGAGGACCAGATCGCCTATTCGGAATTCTCGCGCCTTGACCCTTCTGTTGTATAGTTGGGAAATTTTCTCCTGATACTTAGTTATCCTCAAGGCAGCTGCCTCCCTTCTTTCTTCCACTAGATCCAAATCCAATCCAAGTTGACGGTCATTCCCCCCTTCGTCGAAAGCTTGGGTCCTTATGGTCGGGAGCCCTACTTCGAGGGGTATGATTGCCTCCATTCCGTATGCCAAGGAGTATGGGGTTTTCCCTGTCGAGGACCGAGGGGTGGTCCTGTACACCCACAAAATATTTAATAGTTCATCCGCCCATTTTTCCCTTGGCTTTTCTCCAACCCTTCTTAATCCCATTGATAATTGTCTTGTTGGTGTGACACCCCAAATTCATGGGGTCCGTTAATTTCCCATCAACCCATGGAATGCCCGTGGATACCGTATAACTCGATATCGCACCGTTGTGTCCCATTTACCAGGATCCATAATTTAACGAAATCCGGGCAGAGTCTCCTTTGTACGGAAAGCTCTACCCCAAAACACAATCTGTGCAATCAACATTTACATGACCCATCCGAGGTCCAATATAATACCATAACCACACAGGGTCCATTTTATACGTAAAACTTGACCACACCGGGTCCAATCATCATATTTATATCAAAATATGCAAGGTTATATTAAAACAGTCCATATATACTCTATTACAATTCCTTTACACATTACATGCCAAAATTTAATTACAAATCTACTTTTACAAAAAAAAATGGATTGGAAGCCACAAGTCGACTTTTCTTCAACCATGTGACCCGGATTGTGAGCCGTCCATTGGTGCATGACCCACACCTGAAATGTTTCCCGTATAGGGTGAGCCAATGCCCAGTAGAATAATCCCTACAGAGGCTACTCATCACCTAAAATGCATATGCAATGTATAAATGCAACATTTCACAACAAGTATTCCCTCCAACAATAACATATAATACAATGTTGGAAAATCATGATGCCATGCCAAGTAATGAGATGAAACTCACCCATGCATGCTATCCCGAGCCCACACCGACTCCCACAACACAATGCGACACTTACGTGTAAAACAAACGTCTTTGATGAAACACATCCAAAGATCATTTTGAAATCAACCATATGTCATAAAACTAATTCATTCTTGGATGTTTCCCATCAAATGAATAATTTATATATCAAAATCATGTGCCTTTATGGGGTATCGGATTCAGGAATCGCACCTCCGGCTCCGTACGCCGTTACACTTTTCTGGAATTTCACCGCCGGTAAGTGTATGAACCAAGTGGTCGGGTTTTTCACCCGAGGGAGTGTCTAGCCCTACTTGCTATACCCGACACAAGTTTTCTTATGCATGTCACCGTGCGACTCCGTAGGACATTCCATCCCACTTTCCCGAGCCTACCATCAAGAACCAATGTTGGTGTTGATCACCCCATGCAACCCTACACCCACACTCATGCATGTAGCCCATGAATGTGATGTTAATTCCATGTCCATATTGCAATGCATGCCAAATGACAATTTTTAAATATCATTGTATACCATGACAATTAATATCATTTGCATATAATCACATAACCATTTCAAGTTCAATATATCCAAGAGCATATATCAACACTCCATCAACATGATAACACATAATACATGCTAATATTACATTTCATTCACAAGGCATAATATAAAACACAAAGCATGCCCACATGATCCCAATTTTCAAGGGATTACATAAATACTTCCATATACCAAAATCAAGCCAAGATTTTATATGGATCATTCAAACAAAATAAAAATCAGAATATATGATTTTTATATAACCAATTATCTAAACATTCAAGAAATCACAAACTAGCACTTTCTAACTACCAATTCACACTAAAATTGATCCTACCCATTTCCATAGCACCAATCATAATGGAAAAATATTAGAAATACCCAAAACAGCCCACATGAACCCTATGGACACCTTAGGTTAGAAATAGGTCCGAGTAGGAGGAACCCTACCTCTTGAAGCGTAAAGAATTTGTAGGAAGCCTCAAGAACAAGATTGAAGCCCAAAGCTTAGATTTCTCCAAAATCCTCCTTTGAATCTTCGGTGAAAATCTTTGTTTTTGGTACCCACGCGTAGCTCTCGTCGCGTAGATCGACTTTAATTCTTGGCCCGACGAATTTCGACCGACGGAACTCCGAGAATCGGCGAAAGAAAGCTTGAAGAATTATATTTTTTTTTCTCCTTTGCTCTTTGGTTTGATCCAGCCGGCCAAATGAAGAGCAAATATCTGATTTTTCAGATATTTGCTCACTTTTATACCTTCTAAACACTTGGCCCTCGTCGCGCCAAGTGTCGTCCTTTGTCCGGGTCCGTTTTCATCCCGAAACGATTAAATTTCGTACCGATTTAAACTCAAAATATTTTATATGAACTTTATTTAAAATATTTTTCAAATTTTCAAATTTTTATAAAAATTTCGTTTTTTGGGGTCATCGAACACCCGTCACCTCGAAAAACGTGAAAAATCTGACTATCTCAGAATTCGACGAAATTTGTCTGGGTAACTAGATTTCGTGAGACGAATCCAACGGTGAGGTCCGTTTCATCATCCGAGGTCTATAAAAATACCAGTTTTTTTTTAACCCCACTATAATGGCAAATTACCATTTTGCCGTTTTTTTTCAGAAAAAGTTAAAATTTTTCCCGGGTTTCACATTCTTCCTCCCTTAAAAGAATTTCGTCCCCGAAATTCACATACACATGCACATACAATCACATGCATATGCAAAAGTCAATTAATGGTAAATGACCAGAAGAATATACCTCCATCCTCGAACAAGAAAGGATAACTAGTACGGACAGTGTCCTCGCGCTCCCATGTTGCCTCCTCTACTCCTCGATGCTGCCACAGCACCTTCACTAGCCGCACGGTTTTGCCTCGCAAAACCTGTTCCCGGCTATCCATGATGCGCACCGGTCCCTCCTCGAAAGTCCCATCAGCATCAACAACAAGCTCTCCCCAATCCACCACATGAGTCGGATGTGGGGTGTACTTCCGAAGCATAGAGACATGGAATACTGCATGAACACTCGATAGATTTGGCGGTAATGCCAACCGGTAAGCAACTGTACCCACTCTCTCAAGTACCTCGAAGGGCCCGATGTATCTCGGTGACAGCTTCCCCCGCTTACCAAACCGGACCACTCCTCTCTTAGGCATAACCTTCAAGAAGACATGATCTCCCACCTCAAACTCTAGAGGTCGCCGCCGTCTATCAGCATAACTCTTTTGCCGGCTTTGAGCCGTGAGAAGACGCTTCCGAATCAAGTCCACCTTCTCCGAGGTGTCTCTGATCAATTCCGGACCCGTAGAAGACCTCTCTCCTACCTCCGTCCAACAAACCGGAGAACGACATGGCCTCCCATATAGTGCCTCATAGGGTGCCATCTCTATGCTCGCCTGGTAACTGTTATTGTATGCAAACTCCACCAAGGATAAGTGATCTTCCCAGCTACCCTTAAGATCTAGGACGCATGCCCGTAGCATGTCCTCTAAAGTCTGGATAGTCCTCTCAGACTGACCGTCTGTCTGGGGATGAAAAGCAGTGCTCATCATTAATTGTGTCCCCATGGCTCGCTGGAAACTCTCCCAAAAATGAGCCGTAAACCTGGGATCCCGGTCCGATACAATAGATACAGGTACTCCATGCAGCCGGACAATCTCCCGTATATACAACCTGCAGAATTCCTCCAATGTGAAGGTCATCCGCACAGCCAAAAAGTGTGCCGACTTAGTAAGCCGGTCCACTATCACCCACACCGCGTCATGACCCCGCGATGTCCGTGGCAAATGGGTCACAAAATCCATCGTGATATGCTCCCACTTCCACTCAGCTACCTCCAAAGGCTGGAGTAATCCCGCTGGTCTCTGGTGTTCAGCCTTAACCTGCTGACACGTGAGACATCGACTGACAAAATCGCCAACCTGCCTCTTCATTCCACTCCAGTAATACTGGCGACGAAGATCATGATACATCTTTGTGCCCCCTGGATGAACTGCAAAACGGGAGCAATGAAACTCCCTAAGGATCTCCTCCCTCAGATCTGCCAATTGAGGAACCACAACCCTTCCTCGATATCGAAGACTACCATCTGAGTGAGTAGCCCAGCCCTCGTCACCCATACCTGCCTGTACACGGTCCCGGATGAACAATAGCTCCGTGTCCTGACTCTGGGACTCAATCACCCTGCTCAGTAGAGACGGTATAGTCACCAAACTCCCCAAAGTACCCTGAGCCTGACCCATATAACATAGCCCGAACTGTCCCACAGTCTCGAGCATCTGCCACTCCCGGGAAGCTACACTAGCTAAAACTCTCTGTGACCTTCGGCTAAGTGCATCAGCCACCACGTTTGCCTTACCAGGATGGTAATGCAAAGTGAAGTCATAGTCCTCTAAATACTCCATCCACCGGCGTTGCCTCATGTTAAGGTCCCGCTGTGTAAAAATATACTTCAAACTCTTGTGGTCCGAAAATACTTCAAACTGCTCACCATACAGGTAGTGACGCCAAGCCTTCAAGGCAAAGACAATGGCTGCTAACTCCATGTCATGTGTGGGGTAATTCTGCTCGTGATTCTTTAGCTGTCGAGAACCATAAGCTACTACCCTCCCAGACTGCATCAAAACACATCCCAGCCCGTCCTTCGAGGCATCACAATAGACCGTGTACCTCTGTCCTCGTTCTGGAACTATCAGAATAGGAGCTGAAGTAAGCCTCTTCTTCAACTCTTGGAATGCATTCTCACAAGAATCATTCCACACAAACTTGACATCTTTCCGGGTCAACTTCGTCATAGGTGCAGCCAATCGAGAGAAATCCTCAATAAACCGCCGGTAATACCCCGCCAATCCCAAGAAACTACGTATCTCGAAGACTGACTTCGGTCTCTCCCAATTCATAACTGCCTCAACCTTCTCCGGGTCCACGGATACACCCGAAGCCGACACCACGTGTCCCAGAAATTTCACCTCAGTAAGCCAGAATTCACACTTGCTGAACTTGGCATATAACTGATAATCTCTCAATGTCTGGAGAACAATTCTCAAGTGACTCTCATGCTCCTCCTCAGACTTGGAGTAGATCAAGATGTCATCAACAAAAACCACAACAAATTGATCTAAATAGGGTTGGAACACCCTGTGCATGAGGTCCATGAATGCCGCTGGAGCATTGGTCAATCCAAATGGCATCACTGTGAACTCGAAATGCCCATACCGCGTTCTAAACGCCGTCTTAGGAATATCTTCCTCCCTAACCCTCAATTGATGGTAACCGGTTCTAAGATCTATCTTGGAATAGACTCGTGCCCCCCTCAGCTGATCAAACAAGTCATCAATCCTCGGCAAAGGGTACCTATTCTTGATAGTGACCCTATTCAACTTTCGGTAATCAATACACAACCGAAGAGTCTTATCTTTCTTCTTAGCAAACAGAACCGGAGCGCCCCAAGGTGAAGTGCTCGGTCTAATAAACCCCTTGTCCAACAATTCTTGCAATTGTACCTTGAGTTCTTGCAACTCAGTAGGCGCCATCCTGTGTGGTGTCATAGAGATGGGAGATGTATCGAGATGCAACTCTATAGTGAAGTCCACATCCCTATGTGGAGGTAATCCCGGTAGTTCATCCGGAAAAATATCCTCATAATCACACACAACCCGAGGTAGACTTAACTCCTGCCTCGCCTCGTCTTCAAGGGTCAGGCTTGCTAGCCAACCCATCAGCTGCCCATGCCATCTGGAGTCGTATACTGCTTGGGGTAAAGCATCGTGCTTATCCCCTTGAAACATGAAACAAACCCCATCCGGTGTGTAAGCAGTGATTCGCTTTCGATCACAATCAATGACGACTCGGTGTGCCGCCAACCAATCCATCCCAAGGATCACATCGAACTCCGACATGTCCATGACTCGAAGGTCCATAGTGAGTAGAATCCCTGAGATCTCCAACTCACACCCCCGACATATCTGATCAACCCTCACCCTAGCACCTAGGGGAGAACTCACATGCAATGGCTCTTTCAAGGTCTCAACCTCTAAGCCCAAGTCATCCACACAAGATGCAGCAATAAATGAATGAGATGCACCAGAATCAAATAACACTCTAGCCCATAAGCGGGAAAGTAGAAATGTACCCTGTATCACCGACGGATCTGCCAGCCCAGTCTGTGGCATCATGGCGTAGACACGCCCCGGAGTCCCTGAAGTCCCGGCTTGTGAGCCCTGGCCTCTTCCTCGACCCATTCCTTGGCCCATCTGGCCAGCTTGCGGTGTCCCTGCACGAGAAATAGTAGGGCCTTGTGCTGCACCCTGAAACTGGTACTGGCTGCCCTGACCCGTAGTAGGGTAGTGAGGAGCATACTGCGTCTGTGGTTGCCCCACTGAAGTCTGAGATTGCGACGACCCATGACCCTGGGATCCCTGCCTCTGAGGACAATCCCTCTTCATGTGACCCGGTTGGTGGCAATGATAGCAAGTCCTCTGGCCAACCTGGTAGGAAGGTCTCTGATTTCTCCCACCTTGGGAGGATTGACTTTGGCCTTGGCCTTGATAACTGCGGTCCTGTACCTGAAATCCTTGTGGAGTAGAAGTCCTTTGCTTCTTCCTTGAGCTAGAAGAAGAGGATTGGCCTTCCTTCTTCTTGTCTTTTGCACCAGACTCCCGGATGCTCCTTGCGTCATCCACCTCTCTCTCAATGGCCAAAGCTGTGGTGACCATCAAGTCGAAGTCTTGTAGTAGAAGACCGACGATTTTACCCCGGATGGATAACTTCAGCCCATCCTCAAATTTTCTAACCTTGGCCATATCTGTGGCCACATATTGGTCAGCGAAACGTGCTAACTCAGTGAATTTAGCCACATATTCCATCACTGACATCGTTCCTTGCCTCAGATCTAGGAACTCCCGGGCCTTTGCATGCCTCGCAGTCGCCGGGAAGTATTTCCCCATGAAAAGTTCCTGGAACTCTACCCATGTCATGGCCTCCAAGTTCTTGGAGTCTTTCACCCAATCCCACCATACTTGGGATTCCCCCTCCAACTGGAATGTAGCTAGAGTTATCCTGGTGGCGTCAGAGGTGATCTCCATTGCCCTCAAGATCTTGTCAACCTGCCGGAACCAATGATCAGCTACCATCGGGTCCGCCCCTCCCATAAAGATCGGCGGTTGATGTGCCTTGAACTTCTGGAGATGACTGGAGCCTCCTTGGCCCCCACTTGTACCCGTCTGTGCAATAGTAGCGGCCGTAGCACTAGCTTGTGCAATGGTAGCCGCCGCTGCACCAATAGCCTCCATGAAGGCTTGTTGGTCAAAGGCCGGTGGTGGTTGGTTGTTATTCTGCCTACCACCTCTGCCTCGGCCGCGTCCTCTTCCCCTTCCTCTATTTTCCATCTACACACATGTCAAATAGAAACAGAGCATTTACTTAGTATCCCAAGATAGAAGTCAAGTATTTAAACTTGAAGATTTTCCTCCTTGTTTCACTAGTAGTGCGTGTGCCACCTACTAGTAGACATTTACACATAAAACTATACCATTCATTCCTTTTTTTTTTTTGAACCCAAGGTTATGTTTTCTAACCCTAGTGTTTGTTTTTTTTTTTTTTCATGTGCCTTTTACCATGCATATCATTCACATAATCACTTAGCAAATAATCATGTTTCACATAACACGTTGCACAAAACATATAACAATTTAAGCACATAAGATGAGATGCACAATGCATGCAATGGTCTAGTCCCAATGCCCAACAAGCCTTAGGTAAATCGTATAACCTAGGCTCTGATACCAAGCTGTGACACCCCAAATTCATGGGGTCCGTTAATTTCCCATCAACCCATGGAATGCCCGTGGATACCGTATAACTCGATATCGCACCGTTGTGTCCCATTTACCAGGATCCATAATTTAACGAAATCCGGGCAGAGTCTCCTTTGTACGGGAAGCTCTACCCCAAAACACAATCTGTGCAATCAACATTTACATGACCCATCCGAGGTCCAATATAATACCATAACCACACAGGGTCCATTTTATACGTAAAACTTGACCACACCGGGTCCAATCATCATATTTATATCAAAATATGCAAGGTTATATTAAAACAGTCCATATATACTCTATTACAATTCCTTTACACATTACATGCCAAAATTTAATTACAAATCTACTTTTACAAAAAAAAAATGGATTGGAAGCCACAAGTCGACTTTTCTTCAACCATGTGACCCGGATTGTGAGCCGTCCATTGGTGCATGACCCACACCTGAAATGTTTCCCGTATAGGGTGAGCCAATGCCCAGTAGAATAATCCCTACAGAGGCTACTCATCACCTAAAATGCATATGCAATGTATAAATGCAACATTTCACAACAAGTATTCCCTCCAACAATAACATATAATACAATGTTGGAAAATCATGATGCCATGCCAAGTAATGAGATGAAACTCACCCATGCATGCTATCCCGAGCCCACACCGACTCCCACAACACAATGCGACACTTACGTGTAAAACAAACGTCTTTGATGAAACACATCCAAAGATCATTTTGAAATCAACCATATGTCATAAAACTAATTCATTCTTGGATGTTTCCCATCAAATGAATAATTTATATATCAAAATCATGTGCCTTTATGGGGTATCGGATTCAGGAATCGCACCTCCGGCTCCGTACGCCGTTACACTTTTCTGGAATTTCACCGCCGGTAAGTGTATGAACCAAGTGGTCGGGTTTTTCACCCGAGGGAGTGTCTAGCCCTACTTGCTATACCCGACACAAGTTTTCTTATGCATGTCACCGTGCGACTCCGTAGGACATTCCATCCCACTTTCCCGAGCCTACCATCAAGAACCAATGTTGGTGTTGATCACCCCATGCAACCCTACACCCACACTCATGCATGTAGCCCATGAATGTGATGTTAATTCCATGTCCATATTGCAATGCATGCCAAATGACAATTTTTAAATATCATTGTATACCATGGCAATTAATATCATTTGCATATAATCACATAACCATTTCAAGTTCAATATATCCAAGAGCATATATCAACACTCCATCAACATGATAACACATAATACATGCTAATATTACATTTCATTCACAAGGCATAATATAAAACACAAAGCATGCCCACATGATCCCAATTTTCAAGGGATTACATAAATACTTCCATATACCAAAATCAAGCCAAGATTTTATATGGATCATTCAAACAAAATAAAAATCAGAATATATGATTTTTATATAACCAATTATCTAAACATTCAAGAAATCACAAACTAGCACTTTCTAACTACCAATTCACACTAAAATTGATCCTACCCATTTCCATAGCACCAATCATAATGGAAAAATATTAGAAATACCCAAAACAGCCCACATGAACCCTATGGACACCTTAGGTTAGAAATAGGTCCGAGTAGGAGGAACCCTACCTCTTGAAGCGTAAAGAATTTGTAGGAAGCCTCAAGAACAAGATTGAAGCCCAAAGTTTAGATTTCTCCAAAATCCTCTCTTTGAATCTTCGGTGAAAATCTTTGTTTTTGGTACCCACGCGTAGCTCTCGTCGCGTAGATCGACTTTAATTCTTGGCCCGACGAATTTCGACCGACGGAACTCCGAGAATCGTCGCGCCAAGTGTCGTCCTTTGTCTGGGTCCGTTTTCATCCCGAAACGATTAAATTTCGTACCGATTTAAACTCAAAATATTTTATATGAACTTTATTTAAAATATTTTTCAAATTTTCAAATTTTTATAAAAATTTCGTTTTTTGGGGTCATCGAACACCCGTCACCTCGAAAAACGTGAAAAATCTGACTATCTCAGAATTCGACGAAATTTGTCTGGGTAACTAGATTTCGTGAGACGAATCCAACGGTGAGGTCCGTTTCATCATCCGAGGTCTATAAAAATACCAGTTTTTTTTTTAACCCACACTATAATGGCAAATTACCATTTTGCCATTTTTTTGCAGAAAAAGTTAAAATTTTTTCCGGGTTTCACAGTTGGAGGCCTCTGCCTACCCGTTGGCTTGAGGATAGGCAGGGGTGGAGTAGAAATTACGGATCCCGAGTTGCTCACAGAAAGACTTGAAACGCCCGCTGGTGAATTGAGTCCCGTTATCCGACACCAGTGCCCGGGGAATCCCAAACCTGATGATTATGTTCTCCCAGACGAACTTTTTGGCATCTATGTCGCGGATATGAGTCAACGGCTCCGCCTCTACCCACTTGGTGAAATAATCTGTGGCCACAATGAGGAACTTCCTATTTCCTGGAGCCTTAGGTAGGGGTCCAACTAAATCGAGCCCCCACTAGGCGAATGGCCAAGGGCTGGTCAGGGGGTGTAAGTCCCCCGCAGGTTGCCTGATTGCAGGGGAGAACTTCTGACACTGGTCGCATTTTTGGACGTATGCGCGCGCATCCCTTTGCATTTGCGGCCACCAATATCCCTGAGACATGATGCGGTGTGCCATCGATCGCCCCCCAGAGTGCCCCCCGCATATTCCTTCATGTACCTCATAGAGAAGGTCTTGTACTTGGTCTTCTTGGACGCATAGCAAGTAAGGCCCCGAGAAAGACCTCCGATACAGTTTTTGATCCGGAGAGACCCAAAATCTTGGAGCTTTGAGTTTTATCTTCCTTGCCTCCTTTGAACACTCCGGGAGATCTCCTGTGGTTAGGAACCTGAGAAAGGGATCAATCCAATTGGGCGGCTTGTGTGCGTCCTGGATGACCATTGCCTCGGGAGCATGGTATATGCAGGATGCGAGAAGGTATTCAATGGTGATCCTGCGCGACTGGGAGGAGTCCACCGCCGAGGCTAGACAAGCCAGGGCGTCGGCATGTGTGTTCTTGTCTCGGGACACTTGTTTAATTTCAATCCGGCTGAACCTTCGGATTACAGTCGTCGCCTGGTGATGGTAGGCCTTCATCCTAGGGTCCCTCGTTTCAAACTCTCCGTTGACTTAATTGACTACTAGCATAGAATCACAATGCACGATTAAATCGGTAACTCCAGTCGCCTCACCTAACCGAAGTCTTGAGATGAGGGCCTCGTATTCAGCTTCATTATTCGAAGCCTTGAATCCCAGCCGAACGGCCTGCTCCGCAATAATCCCATTTGGAGAGGTCAGCAAGATACCGATTTCGGAACCCTTACTATTTGACGAACCGTCCACACACAAAAGCCATGGCGATCCTTCACAATTCGTTGGAGACGCTAAGTCGGGAGGAGGCGGTCCTTCCAAAACGGGATGCTCCCCCGAAAACTCAGCTATGAAGTCTGCCAATATCTGACCTTTTATCGCAGTTCGGGGTTTGAAATGAATGTCGTGCTCCCCCAACTCTACTGCCCACTTGGAAATCCTTCCGGAGAGTTTCGCTTTCCTCAAGATCGCTTTCAAGGGCTGATCGGTAAGGACAGTGATTGGGTGCGCCTGGAAATAATGCCGCAGTTTCCTTGCAGTGGTGACCAGGGA
Source organism: Ilex paraguariensis (assembly GCA_963454935.2). Taxonomy (NCBI): domain Eukaryota; kingdom Viridiplantae; phylum Streptophyta; class Magnoliopsida; order Aquifoliales; family Aquifoliaceae; genus Ilex; species Ilex paraguariensis. Next base: position 110,553 of record CAUOFW020006625.1, on the reverse strand, counting down.
TAGAGCCAGTTTCTCTAGGGGTAGATATCTTGTCTCTGCGTCCAGGAGCGCCTTGCTTATATAATAAATCGGCATCTGGCGGTGCTCATGCTCACGGATAAGTACCCCGCTTACCGCAAACTCAGATATTGCCAGGTACAAGAACAGCATCTCCCCCTGGATGGGGACGGACAAGGTTGGAAGAGTCCTTAGGTATTCCTTGATTCCAGCCAGGGCGTCCTCGCACCCCCGGCTCCACATATTCTTCCCAGCACTCTTGATTGCTCCGAAAAAGGGTTTGCATTTGTCCGAGGAGCGTGAGACGAAACGGTTAAGTGCAGCCAGCATCCCTGTGAGTTTCTGGACTTCTCGGACAGTGCGGGGGCTCCGGATGTCCAGGATCGCTTGAATCTGATCCAAGTTGGCTTCGATTCCTCGTTAACTAACCAGGTATCCGAGGAATTTACCTGATTCCACTCCGAAAATGCACTTCGCCGCATTCAGCTTCAGCCCATACTCCCTGAGGGTGGAGAAGGTATCCGCCAAATCTGTCAGATGATCACAACTTCGTTTGCTCTTCACCAGCATATCGTCTATGTAGACCTCCATGGTGTTGCCGATCTGTTTTTTGAACATCCGATTCATCAGTCTTTGGTATGTTGCCCCGGCGTTCTTTAGTCCAAACGGCATCACTTTGTAACAGTAAACTCCCTTCGGAGTGATAAACGTCGTCTTTTCCTGATCTGGGGGATAGAGAGGGATCTGATGATATCCTGCTCGGGCATCCAGGAAGTCCATTCGTTCATATCCGGCAGTGGCATCTACCAGCTGGTCCACCTTTGGCAGGGGGTAGTCGTCCTTGGGACATGCCTTGTTTAGATCTGTAAAGTCTACACAGACACGCCATTTCCCCCCTTTCTTCTTTGCGCACACCGTATTAGACAGCCATTCTGGGAACTGTATCTCTCGAATGGCGTCGGCCTTCAGGAGTTTGTCGATTTCCTCGTTGACCGCGCTGGTGTGATGCGGGGCCATGCGTCGTGGCCTCTGTTTGACTGGCTTGTGCGACGGGTCAACATGCAGCCTGTGTGTGATTATCTCGGGGTCTACCCCCGTCATTTCCATTTCGTTCCATGCGAACACGTCTGTATTTCCCCTTAGGAACTCGATCATCTCCTCCTGTTCGGCTGTGGGCATCGAGGTCCCAACTAAGAAATACCTCTCTTCTTCTCCCTCTACCAAGGGCACCTTCCGGAGGTCTTCTACCGACCGCTCAGTTGGGTCTATCCGGGGGTCATCCATTCCTGGACGCCCGGACTGTAATTGCTATTTTTCCATAATCTCTTCCGGTGCTCGCCCCTTCTCCTGGCTGAACGCCCCGGCTCGAACGGCTGAATAAAAACAATTTTTCGCGGACGCTTGGTCCCCCCGGATCTCCATGATACCTTCTGGCGTGGCAAATTTTAATTTCTGGTGGAAAGTGGAGTGCACCGCTCCCAACGCATGCAGCCATGTTCGCCCCATAATCACGTTGTAGGGAGAGTCCGTATCGATCACGACAAACTCGGTGTCGATGACAAAGGGACCTGTGACAACTGGCAATGTGATTTTTCCCACGGGCAGGGCGAACGAGCCGTTGAATCCGATGAAGGGTGTCCTGACTTTGGTGAGGTCTTTGGGGCCAAGACCCATCCGTTTTAAAGTTTCAGAGTACATCACCTCCGAGGAACTTCTAGAGTCTATCAAAATCCTTTTGACATCAAATTTTCCTATCCTCAGGGTCAAGACAAAGGCGTCGTTATGAGAAGTCACTACGCCTGTCAAATCCGCGTCGGAGAATGTAATGCCAAGCTCACCCGTCCTGACCCTTTTACTTGGTGGCCCTACATCAACCTCGACTACCTTCCTTGTAAAAGCTACCCTCTTGAGGTCGGACTCGAGTTCCTTGGACGTGGGGCGATCCAGGGGACATATATGGATGACATCTATGATGTTGTCCGGCTCCTCGGTCGGGGCAAGGGCTTGTCTCTCTTCTGGCCTGGGCTCTATGTACTCTTTCAAATATTCGTCTCGGACCAATCTTTTCAAGAACGATTTGAACACCCGGTAGCTTTGGTGCGATGCCTGAAATCCCGGTGATAGGAACACCTAACCTTTTGATCACGGGTGGAGGGGTCGCTCTGCATCATGGGCGGCCATTTGAAGAACGGCTCGTGCTTGATTTTATGGAGCAGCTTGAAGATGGGTTCCTTGAACACAGTGTGAATTCCTTTGGACGGACCCCCTGGAGAGGGTAGCAATCCCTTTCGGGGAATATCTTCCCGCTCCTTCTCTTTTCTCTTAGATTGGAGGGCTCGGCCTTTGCTGCTTCCCATCTCGTCCTCAACCCTCGAGTATTTGTTTATCTGGGCCATTAGTTCCCCCATATCCGAGGGAGTCTTCTTGGTCAGGGATCGGTACAGGTCCGTGTCCCTTGCCAAGCCGAGCCGGAAAGATGCTGCTGCCATGACCTCCGAGCAGCCTTCTACCTCATTAACCTCTTCCCAGTATCGGATGGCGTACTGGCGAAGAGTCTCGAATTCCCTCATTCTGAGGGTCAGCAATGATCCAATGTCTTTGGGGCGCTTACTCCCCGTAATGAATCGAGCCAGGATCTGCTTCGTCAATTCCTTCCATGACCCAATACTGTTGGGGGGAAGCGCCTCGAACCACTTCATCGCAGAGTCCCCCAAGCTCATAGGAAACACTCGGTAGAGAAACCGTTGGTCCGAATGATAGAGGGACATCATCTGCTTGTATTGCCTGACATGGGCTTCGGGATCGGACCGCCCGTCATAAGTTTTGAACCGCGGTACGACAAAATTTCTTGAAACCTCCATCTCACCGATCTCCCTCGTAAAGGGTGTTTGTATGACTTCGTCCTCGGCCTCATCCTAGACAGCCTTACCCTTTCTCCTGGAGTCTAACCGGGCTCTGAGATCAATTTCTTCCCTAACGGGATGCCTTCTGAAGTCCTTGAGTTCATCGGTAAGCCCCTCATTTCCTGGGCGTCGTGTGGATTGGGTTGAGTCCTCCTCGGATTCATCTCCCTTCCTCCGTCTAGACAAACCTCGCCGGAGGTCGTCCAAGGCCAATGGCCTTGCTTTCCTTGAATGGTTGTCATGATGATGCTCGCCGGCTCTGGGTCGCTTTGGGGCCCTAGAGCTTTCTGCTTTGTTGTTTAGGTGGTTTCTTAGATCCTTCGTTTCCGCCTCCCGGGCGGGAAGCCCACGAGAAAGGAATGAATCTCTCGATCCTTCGCCAGAGGTGGCAAACTCGTTGAGCCGGCTTAGAACGTTTACATTGTCCTTTTCCAACTGTCGTAATCTATTGCCGAACTTTTTTTCAATCACCTCCGCCAGCTGACGAGCCAAGGGGGCTGATCCCCCTGACCTGATTCCCATACTGGTTTGAGGGGTAACCCCTCTTGATCGAGTAGAGGCACTTTTATTCATATCGGTGTGATCCCTTCCTCCGTGATGACAGGGAGCTTGTAACTCGAGACTCCTTTGGTGGGGTCCTTTCCCTTTCTGTCGAGTGTTCACCATGGTCACTGCTCTTTATAGAGAAAAAACTAGGAAAACTGGTCGTTTCTCACAAACGGCCCTAGATTGTGCGTGCAAGATCCTGCACAATATAAAAAACGAGAACAGATCTCTCCCTTGGTGAACTCGAGTGAGCCAGTTGAGTGACCAACCACGCTGCTTGGAACAGCCTGCGAGGTCCGGTGGTAACCTGGAACGACAACGGGAGACCCGGGGGGAGCGGAAGAACGATCCAGTAAGGCTGAAAGAGGTTCCTGGAACAAAGAAGAACAAGTTAGAAGGACGCCGGAGTGTTTTCCGGCGTATCCCCTCCGACGATCTAATCAGTCTTTGAGAGAGAGAGAGGAAGGAGAAAACACTGAGTGTGTATTGTAGTAAAGAGTTTTTTTGTTGCATACCCGTCTTGCCTTTTGCAAAGAGTATTTATACCTCAAAAACTCATGATTGCTGTCAGTGTAGTCAGTAGGTGATCATTAGGTACAGACAGTGTGCGCACTGATTCTGATGAGGAATGTCTTCTCTTCTTAACTGCTCGGGGTCCCGAGCAATCAATGCTCGGGATGCCGACGGTACAATGTATTCCTCTCGGGGAGGATGCAATAAATGCTCTGTATTAGGAGCATTTATTGCCTTTCATTTCCGAGCCTTACCGCATTGAATGCGGTCTCATCAAGAGAATGATGTAATTAATCGTTTGCTTTCCCAAGTCGCGTGTCAGCAACGGCATGCGGTTTCTCTGTCTTCGATGTGATATCATACGCCACGCGTTCATCCCCTATTTGTTGTGACCCCTGCATTCCAGTACGTTCTGACACTAATTGTGTAAGACGAGGTCATGATGAATAGCCTAGGCTAATGACCTGTACGTCAATAGCTTATCCTGGAGTAGAGGAGGCGTCCAGGACGGGGTACACCTCGGCACCGAGGAAAGGCTCATCTCGGAATCGAGGGAGAGATACCGACCGAGGTACCATATCAGACCGAGGCTACGTGTTGGTTGTAAAACGTACTGAATGCCATGATCCTATATGACGAGTACCTCGGGGGCGAGGATCTTTATGCGCCGATGGTGCTTGATCTTAGCAACAGTGTTTTGGTAATACCGAGGACACGTGTCTTCATCATGGAGTATTTCAGAAAAATCCCATCAGACGCCAAAAAAATTCCAACCAAATTTGCTCCATTCAATTAATTATTTAATCAATAAATTCAATTAACTCGTACAATTTAACTAGCCATTTTTCAAAAATAGCTCACTTTATCTATTAGTGTCAGGCTTCCCTGTTTAGAAAATATTGACTTATCTAATATCATATTTTTTCCGTTTTTAAATATCTGTCGTTTAAAGTTTTTGTATAGGAATTAAGAAAATTATTAAATAGTTATAATATGAGTAAAAAATAATTACACAAGATTAAAATATATTTATTCAATAAGTATTGAGAAGGAAAGAAATATGAAAGACACTTAGTCTCCACCTAATATATGACATTGAAAATTTTGAAGAAAAAATATTAATTATACTTTGGTTTCATTAAACGACAGATATTATGAAACAAAAAAAATTGTATAATATGATAGATATTTAATAACGGAAAAAGTACCTTTTAATTTAATATTGCCCTGCAAGAAATTAATCATAAAATATTTTTTATTAAGTGAAAGAGGAAAAAAAATAATGACCAGCAAACACAATGAGAGGGAGAAGAAAAGAAAAGGACAAAAAGAGTGGATATAGAAGCTTGCTTCTGAAGTTCTATCAGAGCCAGGTTTCGATCCTGGGACCTGTGGGTTATGGGCCCACCACGCTTCCGCTGCGCCACTCTGATTTGTTGTACCTGAGTTTCAATATTTTATATTTAATTCGTTTTAATTACCATTAGCTTGCTACCTCCTCACACTTCCAACAAGCAAACACTATCTCTCTCTTCTCGGTGAGACCTCTGACTCTGTTCTTCCTTCTTGCTGAGCAGAAAGATAGTATAAGCAGGATTTGAAATTCCTTCTGTTCAATCAATTGTTTTGTGGTGTGGAAGCTTTTGATCAACCAGAAAGATAGTAGTCTAATTGAAGAATGAGGCGAAGACCTGGAATTGGCGGTTTACAGAACGCTGTTGTTGCCAGGGTTTGCTTCCCAATCCATCTCTCTTGTATCCAAAACATATTTTAATTGGTTGATTTACAGTGTGTTTAACTTAAATTTCTATGATCTGTGAGATGAATTTAAAATCCTTTCTCAGGATCAATATCGATTGCTAGGAGAGAATGTGGCAAAGTTAAGAACCGATCTTATGAAAGAACAGCTCACTACTTTTCGATCTCAGCTTGAAGACTTTGCCCGAAAACATAAGGTCAGGTCACTCTCTTCTTTTTCTTTGCTTTTTTTTTCCCCGTTTATTTTGTCTTTCTTAAGTAATTTGGCGATTCCATCATTCATATCATGAAATACTGTCAAATTTCTTCAGACTCCCCCCCCCAAAAAAAAAAAAAAAATTCACACTCAATTAGCTGCCTTTAGATGAAGCTGGCGAATATGAACATAAATTTATTTTTTCTTGAAAATTTTGTACCACAATCCGTAAGAGATCGTACAAGAAACCTTCTTAATCAAATACTCCAAATTCTACGTGGGGCAACATGGAATTGAGTTCTTTCTAGTAGAATTAAGGAAAAGTTAGTCCAAAAGTTGAACTAATTTTCCTCAGTTCCGTTTTCAAGGCCCAAATTTGACACGCCCCAAACAGAATATAATGTTGCATGTTACTGTGAACAGAAAAAGAGATGAATTTAACTGTTTCATTAGCACTGTAATGCAACATCCACGTGTTTGTATTTTAGCGGTCAAAACATACTGAGACTCGATACAATTAGTGCAGAATGACATTCGCAAGAACCCAGCGTTCAGATCACAGTTCCACGAGATGTGTGCAAAAGTAGGAGTAGATCCTCTAGCCTCAAATAAGGGTTTCTGGGCAGAGTTGCTTGGGATTGGCGACTTCTATTATGAACTAGGTACGTAACAGATCTTCTTGATTATCTATATCCCTTACATGCTTGGTTGCATCTATAATTCCAGACATAAATGAAAAGAGTTGGAGTTATTTTATTCTTTAGCTAATACTGTGTGTTATGAAAAGGCTTTGCTGAGTTGGGCTTGTGTCACGTGATTGTATGTGTTTTTGTCCTAATCTGCTGGACTGATTGGTTGATGTTTCTATTGATGTTTATGATATTTAATTTTTAAGTGAAGAGATTATGTACCTGAAGCCTGCTTTTTTTATCGTTGTGCTTCTTTGCAGAAGAAGGTTTGTGTTAATTTTCGATATATTAACTGTAATGAAGCTACTTGACTAGACAGGGGTGCAAATTGTTGAAATTTGCTTGGCTACTAGACCACACAATGGAGGTTTGATCAATTTGGAGGAACTCTGTAAACTGCTTTGTCAACGGAGAAAGGGTGCACGTGAAACTGTGTCTGAGGATGACTGCTTGCGTGCTATTAGTAAGCTGAAGGTTATTGTCTGAACTTTTATGCTTTTTTCATTTTTTCGGAGAAGCTGCTTCTAGATACATTGCAGTCAGTAGCTCATATTTTTGTTATGATTTCAATATCTTGAGGATTTGTGGGCTAGGGTGAGAAGGGGGTGTTTAGCTTTGTTAGTGAACTGACATCATTAACAGCAAATCAGAAAATTAAACAATGCATCACATATAGCTGAACACGTTCTTGTATTGTATTGGTAATTTGGGTACTAAGTGGGGTTATCTTTGGGTACATGATCGTCGGCAAGAAGTTTGTCGTCCGATGACATTTCTCATGTGTCTAAAATTGCCTAGGGTACTTTTTAACCAGGAGCTGACCAATTTAATACTAAACATCCTTACCTTTATCACCATATTTGGTAATCAGAAGAAATTCTGTTTTAAGTTACAACTGAATTGATTTTGAAATTTTCCTAGGTTGATCTATTGAATGATTGTCCTCAAAGATTGCTAGACATTATCACTCATATTTCAGACAGCGTACAACATAGCTAGTGTACATATTGTCATTTACTAACTTGTATTTGTTTGGTAAACCATAGCTTATAATTTGACATTACGTGCTTCTTGACTGTGTTCCGATATGCTAACATGAAGTGCGTTGAATTTTCTAGGTGTTAGGCAGTGGTTTTGAGGTGATTTCTGTTGGGAAGAGAAAGCTTGTTCGATCTGTTCCGACTGAGTTAAACAAGGACCACAATGAAATTCTAGAGCTGGCCCAGGTTTATTCATTTTTATGTTTTCCTCTTAAACTTCATTGGCAATTAATTGATATGCAACCTCTTTTCAAGTTCGCATATTTCTTGAAACTGATTGTGAAAATATGTGCTGCATCATTTTGCCTCCGATTTTTTTGTGTATTGATCAGCATTAGACTAATTGTTTTCTTCAACCAATTTTGATGTTTTAAATTGCATAGTGTTGCATTACATACTCACTCACCTGGCAATGACTATGAAGTTCAGAAAAGTTATGGACATGTTATATCTCTGAATATGTGGCAGAATTTAAGCTGCAAAGAGTTGGGGAAAGAAAAAGGTAGAGAAAGAATAAAGAAAAGAATGAAATCTAGATGGGAATATTTCTTCCTGTGACTATTTGTTTGGCAGTGAGAGAAATTTCTCTCTCTTTGGTCTGCTGGGTAGGAAAAGAAAATTTCCCTTTCAATCCTTCCAAATGTTTAGCACATAGTCCAAGTTAGTTGCAATTGCCCTCTTTGTTAGAAGAAAGGGGAGAGGTGCCGCCCAGAGGATTAGTGAATTTTGGTCGTTTCTGAAGGCCGTATGCTTTTGAACATTTTTTTTAGGTGGGGTGCATGCCGGGGGGACAAGCTCCAACTGTAAACAAAAAACGCAAATCTAGGTAATCCTTGACAATCTGGCATGGAAGCTTTCAGCTTTCTCTAGATTACCAGTAGGAGGAAGATGGTTTATTTTCTTTTCCTCTCTCTCCTGATGAACAAAATGGAGTTATTAAGTTCTAAGCTCTGTTTTTTTTTTTTTTAATAATCTAATTTTCTTGGAAGACAAAGAAATGTGATAAAGATGAGTTTCGGTATATAAGATCTGATCCTGATTTCTGTTCTATATTTGTTATTTGCAAAGTTCTCTTTGTCGCCCTTCTTTCTACTGTTGCAACAGCCATAATACATGCTGTGAAGCATTACATCATTATTCTGGAAACCTTATATATCAACACTAGTATGATTGTTTGGTCATGTGATTCTCATAGGCCCAAGGCTTTGTGACGGTTGAAGAAGTAGAGCGGCGACTCTCCTGGTCTTCTGGCCGTGCCACTGATGCCCTTGAAACTTTATTAGATGTAAGTTCATATTGCTCTTCCATTTTTGTTCCCAGTAATTTTTTTTGATATTGTCCCTTTATATTGCTGATATTTAATTTCCTCATCAATTCTCTGCTGGACAATGCAGGAAGGTCTTGCCATGATTGATGACGGTCACAGAGACGGCAGACGCCGATACTGGTTTCCCTGTGTATCTTCCATCTCCTCTTATGTAGGAGCCGACACTCTCTAAGATTCTTCAACAGGATTTTCTTCATTGTAGACAAGTGAGATGTTTCAAGAGGAAATCCAGACAATTGAAAAACATGTATTTAATTGTAACTCGTGGGAATAAAATTCATCTTTTCCGGTCATATGATCTGTTTTTGGCCAAGTTAAATTTGCAAAACTCTATGTTTGCTCTATGGAGTATGTGTAGGCCTGTCAACGGATTGGATGCATGATACTGGATCGTCCTTGTCTTTATTTTTCTTGTTTCGCAGGCTTGTAATTACTTATGAAAGCTTTTGCCTTTTTCTTTGATAGAGAGCAGGATATCATGGTTGTAATAACTATGTGGTAAGCACTTGTTTAGCAATGTATCATTGGTTTGTCGTTGTTGGGAAATTGCATGTTGGGAAGTCTTGTTTTGGAAGAATGATGAATTCGATCAGCCACACAATGGGGATTTTTCAAGCAGGTTCAGCCTCCCAATCCCATGGACTACTGCGAGATGGAGATGAGAGCGATGAGAGTAGTGAAAAGTATAGTTGAAGGTGATCAAGCTTATGCCACACCTTTCAACGGTTGGACTTCTTCTCTTCGCCACCTTTTCTTTGCTAATGATTTTCCGCTTCCAGATAGAATTCTTCTTTACATTGCAGAGAGGCTGGTTTTGTACTTCTTATCCTCTTTTGCATGTTATGTACTTTTTTGTATTTTTTTATTTTATTTTTACTTTCCTTTATGAAAATTTTCCAAAATTATAAACCCCCGAGCATGGAGAGCGATAGGGCCAGAACCCGTTTTATTTTGGACTAGTCCACACGAATTTAAAACACATTATACAATAAAGAATTGTTTATAGTATTGAAAAAAAAATAGTATTGTATCGATATTTACTATTTTTGACGGTATTTTTATCACTGTTGTGATTTTTTTATCTATGTTGTGATACCGAATAAAAGTGATAAAAATAATTACCAGAACTAGAATAAAAATACCTAGATAAGTGATAACTTTTTTGTACCAAAAAAAGTGAAAAAATTATTGCTACAAAAGTGGTAAATAACCCATAAAAGTAATAATTTTTTTTATTGTAAAAATAAACTCAAATTATAAAAATACCCACAAAAATAATAAATTTTAGAAGTTCGGTACCAAATTTTTTTATTCGGTACCGTGATCAAGTCCATACAATAAACTTATATTTTTTAGCATGCTATTTAGCCATAATTTATGGATCTAATTTAATGACCTAATTCACTATAATCTTTAGATTGACTGTGAACTCCATTAAATATTGAAATTTGGTGTTGATGAAATAATTTTCATAAAACTACATCATTAAATCAACAAATTAAATCAAATTTTTAGGTCTGAATAGCATTATTCCATGCTCTTTATAAAAAATGTTATTTGGACCCAATTCAATAAAATTATTGAAATGATAATAGACTCCATTTAACATTGAAATTCACAACTAATTCAATTATTATATTAAAATTACCTTATTAAGACCTCAATATACCCGAGAAAGTTGACTTGAAGATCAGCAGAGTTTCAATCCAATCTACGTACAGATTAATGTAAATTTTGCACCAACACTTAATACAATATAGTCCTTTCTTTTTCAACAACGCAACCAAATGTGTAGACTTGTCAATTGAGTAGAGTGAAGTGGGTTTGCGAAAGTTTTTAATAAGTTTGTGTAAAAAAAATTTATTCATGCCTAATTTGTTTGTTATAGCGAGTTCGTGTCATATATGAATCGTGTATAATCAATATATAAGCGAGTTGTGTTGTACATATTTTTTTAATTAATTTTATTCATACCCAATTTATTAATTAATCATGTTATGTCGAGTCTATTTATTTATGAAACGGATAATTTAAAAAAAACTCAAACTCTCTAATTTTCTATCTCGTTCTACCATATAAATGAGCCGAATCATATTTTGTCACCCCTGCAAGTGAGCAGCATTGAATTGGATAATTTGGATCCCTTCCATGTAATCCAGTATCGAACCAAACCACAGAATGGATAAAAGAAGCATAAAATTCAGTCAACTAATCCAATCCAACTGGATTAAGTTGGAGCCAATTGTCCAATCCAATACGAACACATCAACCCATCTAAACAAACTCTAATTAACAGGAAGTGGTTTGCAGAGGCCAACAGAGTTTGTACTTCTCATCATAACAAAGAAGTTGCTATTAAAACAAGTTCTCAATCTCACACCAGCGAGTTATTATGGAGAACTCAGTGGACAACGATGTGAGAGAGAGAGAGAGAGAAGAACCACAAAAGGAAGAGTCTCGACGTAAGAATAAGTGGGCTGAAATGGACCAAGATGTGCTTGGAAAAATATTTTTGAATTGTTGGGATGGCGAGTTGTTTGTTTATGTATCATCTGTTTGTCGTTCCTGGGAAATTGCTTGTTCGAAATTGTTGTTCTGGAAAAGCAAACGTATAGATCTACGTCATGTTCTTCATTTTTACAAAAAATTAGGGTTTTACAAGGACTACTTGGAGATGGAGAGGGATGGAATGAAGAATGAGAATAATAAAAACTACAATCGAAGGCAATACTACTTTTGGCACCCATTCGAAGGGTTGGAGTCACTCTATTACCCAAATTTGCTTACATAATGAATTTCATGTTTAAGATAGAATGCTTCTTTACATTGCAGAAAGGTATGACTAATCACTCTTTCATTTCTCTCCCTTATCATGAAAACATTCTTATATTTTGTACCTATGGTTTGGCATGTGTATACTTTCCCTGGGGAGCTCGATGCTTTATTACTTATTATGTATTAGTGGAGAATTCACTTATATATAGTATTTCGAGTTTGAATTCATGTGGGTGAGAGAAATTGAGAGAATTTGTATTGCAAATGACACGGAGTTAAGAAAAATAGAAAAGAAATGAATTGAAATAGTAAAACTCAGTCTACATTTATTGATAAAGAAAGAGGGCCTATAAATAGGTTTTACATCATAACACTTCATCCTATCACTAACCACAACTCCTATAAAATAGGATCACACATAAGACTCTTTCTCAGCCACAAAATCAAATAACCAAATACCCAAGAATTCGGACAAACCTACCAGTGACTAGAGCTTCCAATAAATATTAATAAAAAACATTTAAATATTAACACCTCCCTTAAGCTGAAATCTGCAGAAATCAGTTTAAAAGAAAACTCAACCTTCTGCACAATCCTCCTTTACAGTAGCACTTGAACGAACTCCAAGTAGACCACGCAACTTCACAAATGTAGCCAACTTGAGAGGCTTGGTCTGTATATCTGCAACTTGATCTTCACTTCGACAATAAACCAGTTTGATTGTTCCATCATTGCTAAGATCTCTTAAGAAATAATATTTCACATCGATATGTTTGCTTCTTCCATGTAGCACAGGATTCTTAGAGAGTTTGATTGCTGAGTTATTATCACAAAAAACTGTAGTAGCTTCAACTTGCTTGAACTGTAGCTCTTCAAGAATTCTTCTCAACCAGATAGCTTGACAAGCACAAGCTGTTTGCAGCAATAAATTCAACTTTTGTAGTTGGCAAGGTGACAATTGGTTGCTTCTTAGAAGACCACGGAACAGCCCCTGTGCCTAACATAAAAACATAGCCCGAAGTGTTCCTTCTATCATCTTGATCTCCTGCATAATCACTGTCAGTAAACCCGAACAACTCTAACTTTTCACCCTTCTTGTAGAACAGCCTAAAATCTCTAGTTCCTTGCAAGTAACGAAGGATTCTCTTGGCAGCTAACAAATGCATTTCTATTGGATTCTCCATATATCTACTTATTAAACTCACAGAATACATTATGTCTGGTCTTGTTGCAGTTAAATACATCAAACTGCCAACAATTTGCTTGTAAAGTGTGATGTCCACCTTTTCCCTGCATGATCTTTGTTTAGCTTCAAGCCAAACTCAGTTGGAGTGCTTACAGGATTGCAATCTTTCATCCGAAACCTGTCCAAAATATCTCGCACATACTTCTTTTGAGAAATAAAAATCCCATTAGTTGATTGCACACTTCTATGCCAAGGAAGTAATGCATTATACCAAGTTCAGACATTTCAAATTCAACCATCATAGATTTCTTGAATTCTTTAAACATGACAGCATCATTTCCAGTAAATATAAGATCGTCTACATATAAGCAAACAATGAGTAGTTTCCCCTTATCTTCAATTTTAACAAAAAGTGTGTGCTCATATGGACACTTGTGAAAGCCTTCTTTCAAAAAATAAGCCTCAATGCGACTATACCAAGCTCGTGGGGCTTGTTTTAATCCATAAAGAGCTTTCTTTAATCTATACACTTTATGCTCATTTCCGATCTTAATATAACCAAGGGGTTGCTCTACAAATACCTGCTCCTCCAAGTTTCCATGCAAGAATTTCGATTTGACATACAACTGAAAAATGGGCCACGAGTTTTGCGCCGCCAATGCGATCACCAATCTGATTGTATCATGTCTTGCAACGGGAGCAAAAACTTCTGTATAATCGATCTCATATTCTTGTGTATATCCCTTAGCTACCAAACGCGCCTTATGCTTATCAACTTCACCATTTTTTTTTAGTTTTGTTTTGTTGACCCACTTTACACCAACGGTTTTGTGGCCTTTCGGAAGATCAGTCAGCTCCCAAGTATCATTTCTTTCAATGGCGTCAATTTCATCATCCATCGCCTTCCGCCATTTTGCTTCTTTGATGGCACTTTCAAAAATTATAGGATCACAATCTGAAAACAAAGCAAAGTGAGTGATTGGATCTTCAATTTCAGTTACCTCATAGTCTTCCATCCATGCGGGCCTTTTTCGAATACGACGAAGAGATCGAGCTACAACATCAGTAGCTTCTATTGCTATTGGCAAAATTTCAACAGTTGGTGGAGTTGCTTCTGATGAATTTTCAGGCATAAAGGCTGCTGGAGTTGGCTCTCTTTCAGAATCATAGTCAAAAAGAACTTGAGTAGGTTGCTGCCTATTCCAATCCCAAGTGTTTTTCTCATCAAAGACAATGTCTCGACTGGTCACAATCTTCTTGGTTAGTGAATTAAACAATTTATATGCTTTGGACGCTTCACTAACACCAAGAAAGACACATTTTTCTCCTTTATCATCAAGTTTCTTCCTTTTCTTATCCGGGATATGTGCAAAAGCGATGCAGCCAAAAATTTTAAAATAATTTACAGCTAGTCTCCTTCCACTCCAAGCCTCCTCTACTGTCATGTTTTGAACAGCAAAAGTAGGACTTCTGTTCAAGACATGGATGCTCCAATTTACAGCTTCCGGCCAAAAACTCTTTGGTATTCTCCCTCTTGCCAGCAAGGTTCTCACCATATTGAGGATGGTTCTATTTTTCCTCTCTGATACACCATTTTGTTGTGGTATATAAGCAGCTGTCAGCTCTCTTCGAATGCCATGAACTTCACAAAAAACTTCAAATTTGGTTGAACAATATTCTCCACCACGATCTGTTTGGAGGGTCTTAATGGTCTTTCCTGTTTCATTTTTCATACGAGCCTTGAAGCTTTTAAATGCACAAAAGGCTTTTGATTTTTTCTGCAAAAAATAAATCCAAGTTTTTCGAGTATAATCATCAATAAAAGTAATAAAGTATCTTTTACCTCCATTAGAAAATGGTGTTATTGGGCCACAAATATCGGAATGAATTAGCTCCAAAACACCTTTTGCTCGCCATGACTTCCCTTGGGAAAATTGAGAACGATGTTGTTTGCCAACAACACATTCTCCACAAACTTGGGAAGGAATACTAATCTGAGGCAGACTTGTCACCATATTTTTCTGTTGGAGGGTCTTCAAACCACCCAAACTCAAGTGACTATAACAAAAATGCCACAACCAAGAAGAATCTTTTACTTCAGCTACCAAACAAGATTACACACTTTCAATCTTCAATGGAAACAACCTATTTGAACTCATTTGCACAACAACAATAACTCCTCTAACAGGATCATAAATCTCACAAACACCCTTTTGAATAGTGATTACATAACCATTTTCTTGCAATTAACCAGCACTTACCAAATTGCTTTTCAAGCTAGGAATATAAAGGATATTAGAAATTGTTTCTACAAAATCATTCTTGGTTCTTATCTCAATATCACCATTTCCCATCACCCTCACAGTGGAACAATCACCAAAACTTACTGTAGAATAAAAACCTTCATTTAAATAAGAAAAAGAAGACTTACTTTCGCACATGTGGTTACTGCAGCCCGTATCCACAAAGTTTCTACTTCTTTCTGATTAGCTTGAACAGCCATCAACAAAGTTTCTACTTCTTTCTTCTCGGCAAAGTTCGATTACTCTTCCTTTTCTTTGTCATTAGACAGCCTAGTATAACATTCAGAACGATAATGTCCAAATTTATGACATCTAAAGCACTCTACCTTGGATTTGTCAAAATGTTGATCTCATCCTCTGCCTTTGCCCTGAAATTGATCATCATTGGCTTTGAAATACTTGTTGCCATCTCTATTGCCTTGATTTTCCCTTCCTCTACCTCTACCCCTTCCTCTAGAGTTTGAGAAAAGAGTAGAGGTAGAAGCCTTCAAAGCTTGCTCCTGTGAAGTTGAACTTCGGTTCATCTTCTATTCATGGACCAGCAGGGAGCCCTACAGTTCATTAAGAGAGAATGCATCTATGTCTTTTGATTCTTCAATTGAACACACGACATAATCAAATTTTGGTGTCAAGGAACGCAATATCTTCTCCACAATGGTGACATCTTCCATCTTCTCACCATGAAATCGTATTTTGTTGCTTATCTCCATAGTCCTGGTACAGTAGTTGGTGACAGATTTCCCATCCTTCATTTGTAGGGTCTCAAAATCTCTTCTCAAAGCTTGAAGCTGTGCACGCTTCACTCTAGCAGAGCCTTGATATTTTTTCTTCATGGAATCCCAAATATCTTTGAAAGTTTCTTTACCAAGAATTGTTTCTAAGATGGGACGATCAATTGCTAAGAAAAAGGTAATTTTTTGCCTTCAAATCTTTTAACTTTCTCCCTTCCAACTCTGTTTGTTGGGCATCCGTTAAGATTGTATTTGTTGCTGGATCTTCAATTCCAGACTCAACGATCGGCCAATACTCTTTTGACCATAGAAAATTCTCCATTAGCATACTCCAATGGTCATAGTGACCATCAAAACGTGGGATTGTTGCCTGCACAAAGTTGGAATCTGAAGCCATTGTTTCCTGCAAAATAAATCAGAGGAGAAAATAGCTGCGGCTATTTTGGACTGTTTTGGGGACTCTCACTATTTGGGACTCTCTTGTTGGAACTCTTACGTTTTCTGGCTTTGATACCACTAATTTCTGGCTCTGATACCACTAATACAGAGTTAAGAAAAATAGAAAAGAGATGAATTGAAATGGTAAAACTCAGTCTACATATATTGATAAAGAAAGAGGTCCTATAAATAGGCTTTACATCATAACACTTCATCCTAGCACTAACCACAACTCCTATAAAATAGGATCACACATAAGACTCTTTATCAGCCACAAAATCAAATAAGCAAATACCTAAGGACTCAAACAAACCTACCAGTGACTAGATATTCCAATAAATATTAATAAAAAACATTTAAATCTTAACAGCAAATGGTCAAAGTCCCAAGTCATAGACATGAAATATAACATATCTAAGATTATTTGAAATCCAAAAAAATTGAGTTGCTGGGTTATATACATTGTTTTCTATAAATCTTATTGTAAGAAGCAACAAGTCTCTTACCGTAGAGTTGCTCTATTTGTACTGCAAAATGAGCAAATTATCCAGAGACCTGTTGGATGCACTCCAGTGTCTAAGTCAACAACGGTTATAAAAGAGAATAAAGAAATTTGTAGGAATTTTAATGCGTACCTTTGACCCAAACATAACCCAGTTTTTATAAGGTTGTATGGCAATCTCTTTGCCATGATTTTTAGCTTTTAGGCATATTAGGTGGAACACCTAATGTTTAGCCGGATCCTTTTGGATTCTAGGATCCCTCCTAATTTCTTCCCCGTTTGTCACTTGTTAGGATGTGCTAAATGTTCTCCTCTAAATAAGATAACGTTCTTGTCAATTAGACCTTGTCTAGCTCTCGTGCTTATCGAAGGATCTATGTAAAACACTATTTGTTACTTTGGCTGCTCGGCCCATTAAGGCGAGCACTAGTCATCTACTCGGTTTGATCGTGATGGATATCTTGTGTCCCTTGTATGTTTCTTACACGTGCTTCAGGACACGTGATCTTATTAACTGTCTTAATCATGCATAGTCGTTTTATGCCCCTTCACTTATCATTCGTAGTTTGTCCAGCATATACAAATGATAATTTCAGTACAACCTTACAGACCTTTGGTACAATGGTGCTTCTAGCCTTGTAATGATTTTGCTCTAGAGTTGAAATTCTCTTCCCCTCCTAAAAAACAAAAACAAAAAAAAAAAAAAAAAAAACAGGACACCCGCAGCCGAATTCCTTGATATCAGGTCCGAGAAAATAACTGGAATGGCGTTTTCAAGGGCAATCGCAGAGTGGAAACAACTCACATTTGTGGTACTTGATGATGGATGTTCTACAGGAATGAACAATCATAGGTGTTTGCTGGATGTGAACAATGCAACCGACATGGCGAAGAATCTTCCAAGACTAGAACATCTTCACTTGACAAGGTGTTGCGTAAGTAGAGAGGGAACGAGAATTATTATGTATCAATGTAGAGAACTCAGGTCTGTTACACTTACATCAAGATTGTATGGTAATGGAGGAGAGCTCATGCTTGGCTTCCGGTTACACAAGACTATCAAGGATGAAGGCTCAAAAAGCAGATTCTGAACAATTGTCTAATCCTATTGTTCAGCTCGTGGTCTATGAGTCAAGGTTTTGAGAATCAACTCAAAACGTCTTCATCTTGATTTTTATCATTATTATCCTATTGTTAGATTTGAGTTTTGCATTTTTTTTCTTTCTTTATGCAAAAGAATTATGAATAAGTTAAGACTAATGAGTTGAATGATAAACGAATAGATCTATTTGGCCATTAACTAATCTGGTCGACAAAAATCTAACTAAGCATGACTCAAATGTGGTTAAACTCTTGTATATGTGATACAAACTCAACTGGAAATGAACCCAATGATATAGAATAATAAGAACCAGCTCGGATTGATCTTCCTCTTGTCGTGTTGGTGTATACGAGGTTTCAATGGTTGGGATTTGACAGAGGTACAAGTATTACAAAAAAATGCGAATTTGGGTTACATAATATTTTCTTTTTTATAATTATTAGAATATAAAAAAGTTATGGGTTTGAAAAATAAGTTCAAAACTAATCTTTTAGGAATTATTTTCTCAAAGTGCTTGGGTTGGATAAAAAGCTCTATCCCCAAGCTCATCATAGTCCTCAAGGCTTCACCAAAGATTTCTTGAAGATTATGATATAGGAATTCCATGGAGAACCCATGACAGAAAGAAGGAACAACAAAAGGAAGTGTTTCTTTGCTGGAACTGGGTTGAAATGGATCACAATATTCTTGTAAAAATATTCCAAAAATTTTCAATTCAATGATATTTCATCGGTTTGCCGTTCTTGGGAAATTGGGTTTTGGAGAGATAATTGTCTAAATCTATATTTACCATCTTCCAAAAAATTTGGCCATTGCATAGACTTACTTGGAGATGGAGACCAAAATGGACGAGACTCGTGAAAAATTTATTAGAAGGCGATAGTGCTTTTGTCACCCCTTTAAAGGGTTGGAGTCACTCTCTTACATATCTATTGTTCCTCACTTCTTTTCGTATTTCAAATAAAATTCCTTTTTACATTGCTTTGCGGTACGATTAATCACCCTTTCATTAATTTTTTTTTACCCCTTGCCACGATAACAAGATTTTGTGTACAAACCTATCGAATTATGCTCAATATTGTTGTTGATTCCAAGCCTTACTAAATAATTAATTGGCACTTGATAATATCAAAAATTAGTTCAGATTTCTTAGGTCGTGATCATTAGCTCGGGAGGGGCAGGTCGAAAATTGTCACCGACGTGACCTTCGTACACACGGTGACAGAGACAACTCACACCTTCTAGAAGGTCACGTCACTTCTAGGGAATATAACTTCTAATCGTCAAATATTCTAATATATGAATCATAACAGCTCTAAGAGAATCACGTTGATTATGCAAGGATCACATTGGTTGTGGGAGGATCGCAGAGACCATGCAAGACAACTGTATAATATAAATAGAAATCAAATCTCTCGAATTGTGATCAATCAAGCATTTGTGTCATTGACATTGTGTAATTCTGTAACATTTTTTCCCTAATAATAGAAAACTTCTCAAAAACAAGAGACTCTATTAGAGTGGACTAACCAAGCTCCCAAGCTGGTGAATTACGATGAATTCTCAGTCTACTGGTCTTTGATCGTATTTATTTAATTCCAGAATCGATTGTTCAAACCCCAAGAGCCCAGAAATCCCATTGAATATCCCAGTAAACCTCATCATCGTATTGAACAAAATTTTTTTACCACTACTCAACCGCACAGAACACACCATCAACACTTATCACTTAATTAATGTGAGAGTTCACTTTCTCTTAGGGTTTATATACACAAAATTACCTCGTTGGTGACTGTTGTGAGATGACCTAGAGGACCAGGGGCATGCTTTATGAGATCTGTACATGACCTACAAATAATATTGGTTTTAGTGATAAAATTATTTTCGCTTCTAAAGGACACTTAGTGAAAAATTCGTCATCTAAAGTTTTGTTATAGTGACGCTCATCCAATTTGTCGCTAAATGTAATCTTTTAGTAACAAATTGTTGTTCGTCACCGTCACCATAACTTAGTCACTCAAAATCTGAGAAATTGGACAAATAATGATAGATTTTACTGTCGTCGTTAAAGCTAATAGGTAAAAACTTTAGAGACAAAATAAGCCATCACTAAATCTCTTATTATTTTGGTCACGACTCTGTAATTTTGGCATTAAATCTAGAGTTGCATTGTATCGTGACTCTTTTTAAGGTGTTTTTGGGCAAAACTACATCAGTTCAACATTTATTGTTGTTTTTTCTGCAAATCTTATCATTTCTTAGTCCATCTTGTGTTAGTAGCTTGCACTCCATTTACAAATGTTCATTTCACTACAACTATATATACAGGACACCAGCACTCCAACTCTCTTTCTTTCAAATTGGAGAAAATAACTGGAAGGGGATTTTCAAGGGCAATCGTGTGCGCACTGGAACCAACTCATCTCTGTCTCTCTTATGGATTTTGTCCCAATATACTATATGAGAGAGACGAGCAATAAGAGGGTCACACCTGAGGCTGAGCACCTACACAGCCACGCTGAACAGCGTGTGCTGGCCGAGAACAATGCGATTGCCATAGCAAGGAATCTTCCACGACTAAAAGACCTTAATTTAAGAAGTTGTTGCATAAGCATAGCTGGAATAAGAATTATTCTACATCAATGCAAAGGACTCGAGTGGATTTCACTTGAAGGCTGTATGCTAATGGAAAAGAGATCATCATGTTTGAGAGAATTTGTCACAATGACGCTAACAAATGACTACCAAAAAAGAGCCATTCTATCATATGATTGAAATGTTTTCTTAACATGAACTTTTCTTGATTGTGGTTCTAATACGTTTTGTTAAAAGATGTCACCAGCTACCTCACAAAATATGTCACATACTGACTTCCCATCCCATGCATAAACAACTTTTTTTTAAGGGAAACCAAGAAACAATTCATTAACAACACAACAAAGTGCTAAAACAGTAGGAAGCTTGGTTAGTAACCATGTTCATTTGGCACAAATGCCATCATCCTTTTCACACAAGGTTAAGTATATTCAGTACAAAATAACAATACTCTCAAGTGAGACTTTAAAACCATTCAAGCGTCCAAATTTGTATCATCTTTCTACATATGGTATGGAATTAGTGTCAAAGGCATGCTCCAGTGCCAATAGCCATTACTCAGTCTTAGGTGGGATGTGGTTTCCACCGGTGGCAATCTTGTAGAGATAGAAACCCGTCATAAGCACACTGCAAAAAAAAAAAACATGAAATAGCAAGCAATTTAGAAGCTCCATCAAATGTCAGTTGAATTCACAGGAAAATGACCAAGTAGAAAATAGCATCTCCAAAATTGCATACACGATCACACAGCATCTTCGGGAAAAGTTTGATGAAAGTGCAAAACAACTTCAAAGCCAGCATACAAAATCAACCACATGACAGAATAAACCAATGATGCCCATGTAATACGACATGGACTGCTTCAGCACATCTAAATTCAACTCATTAGTCATCTCCACAAAATGCTTGCCATTTCTCTGCCTAAGAGAATAATGGGTGTTTTTCAATCATTCTTAATATGCAAATGGGACAAGTACAACACTCGGCAACCAAAAAGGAGGGCATCATAAAAGTACATTTAAATATGAATCCCCCAATGCATAAGCAAGAAGGGCAAAAGTTGATATTTGTCCAGCAACCAAAGACAGAGGAGTGCCAAAAGATATCTAAATTTTCAGCAAATTACAGAATGCTGCATGGAAATATTCAAATGTGAAAGAGAATATGTGCACATTACTAGTCATCAAATTGAGTGGTGTCTCCAGACACCCACAAGGGCAATACAGGGGTTTCAAGCATAAGGTTGTGTTACAGTATGTGTGGCTCATATATTGCTGTGTGTACAATGGCAAGGAGGCAGATGCCGGAGTGGAGTCCGTGACGGCATCTACCTTGCGGGATTGATATATTTTATGTATGGGGGGGATGCTGATTAGTTGAGGGTGCGGGGGCAACGCCCCCGCAGTACGATACAGGGATATTTTTGTAAATACGTCCGTACTAGGGTTATATAAATACTTAAGATGTAACACTACTTTGAATAATGAAAAAGAACGGCCACTAGCTCCTGTGGATGTAAGCACATTGCCGAACCACGTAAATTTGTGTGTTATTTTCTCTTACTTTCTTAATTGTTTGATTCCTTATTATTCACCATAATTGCTGCACGATCACAACAACTGGTATCAAAGCAAAGGCTACGATGTCTGGGATTTCTTCTGCAAAATTCGACATCATGAAGTTTGATGGAACTGGGAATTTCGGATTATGGCAGAGGAGGGTGAAGGACCTGTTAGTGCAGCAGGGCATGGTGAAGGTGTTATACGGAAAACAACCGGCAGGAATGGACAACATGGATTGGAAAGAATTGGAAGCGAAGGTTGTGGCGACTATTAGGCTTTGTCTGGCTGATGACGTGATGTATCACGTCATGGATGAGGAATCACCGGCGGAAGTTTGGTTGAAACTGGAAAGTTGGTATATGTCGAAGTCGTTGACGAACAAGCACTATCTTAAGCAGAAACTATATGGTCTTAAGATGTCAGAGGGCTCGGATCTGACCCAACACATCAACGTGTTCAATTAGATCATCAGCGATCTGAAGCGAGTTGATGTGAAGTTCGAAGACGAAGACAAGGCGTTGATGTTGCTGAATTCCCTACCAGCGTCTCCTACGTACGAGAATTTGGTTACGACTTTGATGTGGGGGAAAGAAACCCTCGAGTTGGAGGATGTCACAGGTGCTCTGTTAGGTTTTCATCAGCGAAAGAAAGCCAGTGATGAGGCTTCACAAGGTGAAGGGCTTGTGGTAAAAGGTAACCAGAAACGTGGAAGAAGTAAATCTCGGAATGCATCGGGTAACAATAAAGCCCGGTCCAAGTCGAGGAAGAGGAAGAAGGACGTCTCCCTCTCGTGTTACAAGTACGGAAAAAAGGGGCACTTTAAACGGGACTGTCCAGAGAAAACGAAAGGGGATTCAGAGGACAAAGAGGGTCCATCAAAGTCTGCAAACATAGTGGAAGAAGAAGATTCAAAGAGCGGTGACGGTGATATGCTTTCTGTTTCATCCAGTTCAAATCGTCTAATAGATTCCTGGATTATGGATTT
This sequence comes from Ilex paraguariensis, assembly GCA_963454935.2. Taxonomy (NCBI): domain Eukaryota; kingdom Viridiplantae; phylum Streptophyta; class Magnoliopsida; order Aquifoliales; family Aquifoliaceae; genus Ilex; species Ilex paraguariensis. The sequence goes on along the minus strand of CAUOFW020006625.1, from coordinate 87,405 downwards.
AGCATGTTCCTATCACATAACACCCAATAAAGATTGGTTTGACACCTACAAGTCAGTAAATTCTGGTTCTGTTTTGATGGATAACGATGCATCCTGCAAAGTTGTTGGAATAGAGAATATTAGAATTAAGATGTTTGATGGTGTGGTTAGAATGTTGTGTGATGTTAGACATGTACCGAATCTAAGGAAGAATCTGATTTCATTGGGCACTTTAGATTGTAATGATTATAGTTACAAATCTATAAGTGGAGTAATGAAAGTGAGTAAAGGCATGCTGACAGTGATGAAGGGACAAAAAGTAGCAGAAAACATTTACAGACTGCTGGGTACCACGATTGTAGGTGGAGTTGCTGCTGTAGAGTCTAAATCAGATAGTACAGTCTTGTGACATATGCGGCTGGGTCATATGAGTGAGCGTAGGATGATAGAGCTTCATAAGAAAAATCTATTGAAGGGTGTCAAGACATGCAAGCTCAATTTTTGCAAATATTGTGTTTTTGAAAAACAGAACAGGGTGCAGTTCAAGACAACCACACGCAAGACAGAGGAAATTCTCGACTATGTCCATACAGATGTTTGGGGACCGGTTAGTGCAGTATCACGGGGAGGATACATGTATTTCGTGAGTTGCATTGATGACTACTCGCGAAAGGTCAGGGTGTACTTCATGCGGCACAAGTCCGAAGCGTTTGCCAAGTTCAAGTTGTGGAAAGCTGAAGTAGAGAACTAGACAGGGAGGAAGATTAAATGCCTCAGGTCAGATAATGGTACTGAGTACACAGATTCAAAGTTCCAGGAGTTGTGTGAGTAGCGTGGGATCAAGAGACACTTCACAGTCCGCAAGACACCACAACAAAATGGTGTAGCAGAAAGGATGAACAGAACGATAGCCGAGAAAGCTCGGTGTCTCAGGTTGAATGCAGGACTTGCAAAGAATTTCTGGGCAGAGGCAGTGAATATGACATGTTTCTTGATTAACAGATCATCGAGGGCAGCACTAGATGGGAAAGTATCAGAGAAGGTGTGGACATGCAATGAGGTAGACTACTCTGGTTTGAGAGTGTTTGGATGTCCAACCTATGTACATGTTTCTAGTGAGGAGAGGTCGAAGCTTGATGCGAAGTCTAGACAGTGTATCTTTCTGGGATATCAGAAAGGGGTGAAAGGCTTCAAGCTCTGGGATCCGAAGGCAAACAAGATGGTGATCAGTAGAGATGTGGTTTTTGATGAAAAAGCCATGTTGCAACGTACTCAGGAAGAAGATAAATGAGTGCAAGAAAACTGTAGCACTAATGAGCATGTGGTGCAGGTGGAGCTAGAGAACCATGGTAGAGAAGAGGATGCTCAGCATGTAAAGAGTTCTATCTCAAGTGATCAACAGTATCACAGTATAGCCACAAACAGGCCCAAACGCAATATCAAGCCGCCTACCAGGTATGGTTTTGAAGATTTGATTTTTTATGCACTTATTACTAGTAGCGGGGATCCTACAACTTTTCAAGAGGCAGTACAAAGTCAAGAGAAAAGTAGATGGATGGGTGCTATGGTGGAGGAGATGGAGTCTCTGCATAAGAACCAGACATGGGAGTTGGTGGAGCTTCCCGAGGGGAAGAGAGCAATAGAGTGCAAATGGGTGTATAAGAAGAAAGAAGCAGTATCAGAAAAGGAGAGGAAAAAATTCAAGGCTCATCTAGTAGCAAAGGGTTACTCACAGAGAAAAGGGTTGACTATGATGAGATCTTCTCTCCCGTAGTCAGACACACTTCCATCAAGACAGTGTCGGCACTAGTAGCACATTCAGATATGCAGTTGGAGCAGAAGGATATAAAGACAACTTTCCTTCATGGCGACTTGGAGGAACAAATTTACATGGTACAGCCAGAAGAGTTCAGTCTCCCTGGAGAGGAACATTTGGTCTGTAATTTGAAGAAATCACTTTATGGGCTGAAGCAGTCTTCGAGACAGTGGTACAAGTGATTTGACCCTTACATGATCCGGATTGGCTACAAAAGGTGTGAGTATGATTGCTGTGTCTATGTGAAAATCCTTGATAATGATTCATTTATTTTTTTGTTACTTTATGTGGATGATATGTTGATTGCTGCCAAGAGTATGAGTGAGGTCAACAAGTTGAAGACTTTGTTGAGCAAAGAATTTGACATGAAGGATTTGGGTGCGGCTAAGAAGATTCTTGGGATGGAGATTCGCAGGGACAAAAGTTTCAGGAGATTATGGCTATCCCAGCATAGCTATGTTGAGAAGGTGTTGGACAGGTTCAGCATGAGTTATGCAAAACCAATAAGTACACCTTAGGCAAATCATTTTAGATTGTCTACCACTCAGTGCCCGAAGACAGATGATGAAGTTCATGAAATGTCAAAGGTCCCATATGTTAGTGCAGTGGGGTGTTTGATGTATGTCATGGTTTGTACAAGACCAGATTTGGCACAAGCTGTCAGCGTGGTTAACAAGTTTCTTTCAAATCTGGGTCGACAGCATTGGGATGCAATCAAGTGGATTTTCAGATACTTGAGGGGCACTACAGACTATGGCATCATGTTTAGCAGACAACAGAGTGACCCTTCAGTTGTGGGATATGTGGATGCAGATTATGCAGGGGACTTGGACGACAGGAGGTCTACCATAGGTTATGTGTTTACTCTTGTGGGAGGACCTATTTGTTGGAAGTCCATGGTACAGCCTATAATTGCACTATCTACTACTGAGTCAGAGTATATGGCAGTAGCTGAGGCTGCCAAGGAGGCTTTGTGGATTACAGGTTTGGTCAAGGAGCTGGGTGCCCAGCAAGATGGAGTTCAGTTGCATTGTGACAGTCAGAGTGCCATTTATTTAGCAAAGAACCAAGTATATCATGTGAGGACCAAGCACATAAATGTGAGGTTTCATAAGATCAGGGAGCTGATTTCTTCTGGTGAACTATTACTTGAGAAAGTTCACACTTATGAGAATGCAGCAGACATGTTGACAAAGCCTGTTATTACAGACAAGTTCAAGTACTGCTTGGACTTGATTAATGTCTCCGGTTACTAGATGAGAGATGCCCCAACTTAGCGTCCCCGGTGGAGTTCCTAGATACATGTTCTCTTTTTTCTCCTAAAGAGTGAATATTTGTCAAGGTAGAGATTGTTAGAGTATGTGTGGCTCATATTTGCTGTATGCACAATGATAAGGAGGCAGATGCCAAAGCGGAACCTGCGATGGTATCTGCCTTGTGGGATTGATATATTTTATGTATGGAGGGGACATTGATTAGTTTGGGGTGCGGGGGCGTACAGTGGTAATTTTGTAAATACGTCCATACTAGGGTTATATAAATACTTAAGATGTAACCCTACTTTGAATAATGAAAAAGAACGGCCGCTAGCTCCTGTAGATGTAGGCACATTGCCGAACCACGTAAATCTGTGTGTTATTTTTCTTGCTTTCTTAATTGTTTGATTCTTTATTATTCACCATAATTACTGCACGATCACAACAGGTTGGATGCATGTGTGTGCTCTACAACTCAATAAAAAAAAATTAGCAGCTTATTTTCTCATAAGCTGGCTTTCCGCCACAGCTACTGGGTCTGGATCCTTGCAAAGAATTTTCGGAACTTAAAAGTTCATCATCAGTTTCAAATATTAATTTTTTATCTAAACATTCAAAAAGAACCCAGTTGTTCTGACTCACGCCTAACAATCTCCATTACTTCAATGACAGCATCACAAGATGTTCACTTTATCACCCACTTCAACTTGCAGCTACCAATTTGCTTTTATGGGTTCAATTACTGATATTTGTGGAGCATGACCCTAAACCTCATTTTCTCACTGTGAAGCTCTTTCTCCTAACCTGCATAATAAACTTATCACCATGTGTTTAATGACTTGTCAACTTCAACGTCCTCATAGGATGCACACATTATGCTTTTGGTTGTCTGACATTATGCAACACAAACTGTTCTTTCAGTCGACAATTGCCTGCTTGATAATGATCACCATAAATCACCAAGTCATGACGCCTACAATGAGCATAGGCTCTCTTGTTACTATCTTAGAAAAGTTCTCTTCACGAGATGCTGCCATGAGCTTAATACAAGAATTTGTTTACCAGTTAGAAATCTGAGTAAAGCCCTCTCAATATTTAAGATGCAGACTATTTCAACAATCCTTTTGGGAGTAGCACAAAAGGTCAAGGAAAGCAATTACCGCCAAAAAACCAGAAATGTAGTGCTGCTACTCATTAAGATCCGTGCAACATAGCCTGTCCTTGTATGTTACTTTAAACTTAAAAGTTCGTACATCTGAGAAGAGAACATTACCATCAAGAAATGTGCATCTCTTGGAGATTGTGAATTATCGTTTAGGCATAAACACAGATTGTGAATACCATATGAGCCTAATTCATATCATTTTGTGGGGAAAACATTCATCACCAGTCATTTACAAAACGTAGATAGTCAAGTCATAGATGACTGATCATGCACTGTGGCAAGAAATCATCCCTTAATAGATTGCAAATAGATTGTAGGTGATATCCTGTCTTTCATGACTTTTTCTATGAAACAATGGGGAAAAGGACGCCAGGCTGGGAGAGCAGTTCCTGATTATCAATAATAACAAAATTCAAGTGAAATGCTGCAAAAAGCAATGATTTGACCACAAGACTTGAAGTAGCACACTATGGATATAGATTTACTCTAACTTACTATATTTTAAATTTATACACAGCAAAAGAAAACATAATTACGCATATTGAAACGCATTATAATAGCATGACACGTGCAACATGAGTTTGAATGTTTTCTCTGATCCTACCAAAGGAGCAGAGATATAGATGCTTCTCAAATTCCAGACAAAGATCCAGCATATGAAAACAGAAAAGATCAATCGATATTTTGAAGTTACCTGATGCCTGCAACCATACCAGCTGGCATTATCTTAGAGGTTTGGATGTAGCGTTGCCCCATGACCCATGTGAGTGTTGCAGCACAAGCTGTTTGAAGGCATAGGAATCAAAGAATATACTATTTTTACAATAAATTGAGAAATAAAACAAACAATGGGAAGAACAAATGTTCAGGTTCCTGTTCTGGAACGTTTTGTAACAATTCTGACATTAACACTTTGCATTTCCTTTCCAAAATAATTCTCATTTTACACCTTGTGTTTCCACTATAAGACAGCTATGATTAAAGTTGTAGCTAGTAAAACTCTAAATCACTGCTTGATCGCGAATAGTGTATATTTTGACCACCCCGCACCTGGCCGCACCGCATGAGCATGAAACCAATAAGATGCACGCATACATACAAAAGATAAAGTTAAACAAGACCTATATCCAACAGTCTTCATTTCAGAAGTTGGCTGGCACTAATCGATTGAAACCATCCGCGGAGCATATTGAGAGTTCATTCATACATCAGATGCATAAGCATACAGAACCTTTACTACATCCACCAACTTTTATGTCCCAAGAATCGAATTGCAAATCTTTATATTCCCGACTCAATTCAAATGACAAAAAATTATACAACCAGCTCGTGAGGAATCTTGTCACTTGTCAGATTGCTCAGAAGTCTTAATCGGTAAGCTTTGACCGTTCTTTTTTTTCTCTTTAAGAAAACGTGTAGAATTCTTCTTGAATGGTAGATCCCTACCTAAAGTTTGATAGACTCCTACTCGCAAATTTTATGTTTGCATTAGCACTCTGAAGAAAGAGTGTAGAGAGGGAAACAAAGACTTGAGGGAGAGAGAGGAGAGAATCCAATTCTTTCAAGTCTGAAACTTAATTCCCTTGCAAAAACTGAGGGAAAACTTTACAAGATGATCCTATATCTATATGCAGATCAAATAAAAATAAAATAACAAGTACCAAATAAATAAACAAAAACACAATAAATTCAACACTACGAAAATGAAAATAATCCTACAAAGCTATCACTACATACTAAATTCCAGTCCAAAGCCTTTATCCTATGCAGTTGTTGTGTTCCCCTTTGTAATTGATTGGATTGCCAAATACAAAAAACACAAAGGATTATGAGGATAACCCATAAAAAGGTTTATTTCCTGGTGTCCCATAATGTGCTGTTACAATTCAGGAAAGAAAAGATCAAATCTCACAATTGTCGTGTTGGTTTCCAGAATATCAATAACTAACCCATGCTAAGCCAAATTGTTTCACTATTAACTCAAATTAGGCACCAGCTCCCACCCATTGACCAAGATTTAGTTCCAATTTCAATCACTTTTTTTCAGAAAAATCATGCCGCTTTATGAAACCATGTCCTATGGCTCGAATCTGTAGTAAATCATATTTCCGATAAGGCCGCTTGACAATTGAATCCGAACTTTCTCATTATTTTCATATCCGTAATAGCGCCATTTTTTGTACGTCTTCCCAACAATTAAATGCTGACTGAGTTACTACATCTGGGTTGTCCAATTAAAAAATTTAATACCACCACAATCCAAGTTATAAAGTTCTTCCAGCTAAACAATAGATAGAAGAGTAATCCAAGAACACTAAATAACCATGAAAAGATCAGCATATACACTGCACATATCGATCAAATGAACCATACCCGTTTCAAGAATCAAGGCCATATACGAGTTCTTGCGCTTATGGAAAGCTTGGAGACTGAGATAACCAGCTAGTATGAGCAACAATCCAGTGCCTAAACCTCCGGCCAACGAAGCTGTGCTTCCTTTATTGATGTAACCAAACAGCCCACCACAAGCCAAAAGCAAACCATATGGGATCGTAAAGCAAAAATCATGCATTTTGGCGAGCTGATTCTGTACAGGAGATTGAGATTTGGGGGGGACTAAGCTAAGGTTTTGGAGATCAAGAAGACAGAGATTTGAGGATTTGGTTGGTTTTGACGCCTGAAAGTTTCAACTGTCTGTGGGGAGGGTGGTGTGGTGGTGGTGTTGCTGGGTGGGTGGGTCAAAAAGCATATCGTGCCCACACCCCCTTATTTTATATCTATATTGCCCTTGATATGTCATAAAATGTCAAACATATCCAAGTCCTCGTCAATGAATAGAAGGGTAAAATTGGAAGTTCGTACAGCTGATATCATCTGCTTCGTGTGGGCATCACACTCCACGTCTGCCTCCCGCCGTAACAGGAAATTCGATAAATTTCATTTTCTGGAAATCAAAATAAGATATATATATATATATATATATATATATATATATATATATATATATATATATATAAACAGATTTTTATTACCAACTACTCAGCCCACAAAGCCAGTAGCCCAAACCCAACTTAAGTTGAGTCAGATAATGGCCAATGAAATAGCCAGAATGGACTCAACTAGTACCCAATCGGCCCTGGTTACCAGACCAGTAGCTATATCAACCACTGTTAACCCAAAAACCTTTACCCAAATGGCCCAACAGCAACCTGTCAGGACCACTAGTGCCATGACAAACCCTTATCAGGCCACACCACCCTTTGTAGCCCCATTAGGCCCAAAGGTTGACTATGTCAAAGCCTATTCTGAGAATGTCCTAGCCATTGAACTAGCTCATTCCAAATACAAGGATTCAATAGACCTTGTACAGGCTTACCTCCCAACAGGTTGGACCTATATCCCAATAGACTTGGAAAAACCCCATAGTTTTTCCCAAGATATTCTCTACTATACCAAATCCATATTTACCAAGCCCATTTATGATAAGATAAACCCAACTAAAGTTATCTATCATAGCCTGTATATTACCAAAATTATTTCTATTGATGAATGGGGTTCTCACCCTTCTTTACTTCAGGTAAGTTGACTAATGGTCTTTCTACTGAAGATGGTTTAATTTCATCTATTTTATTTTCAATTTTATCCAACTGTTTACCTATGGTAATTAGGCTTTGGTTGGTGAAATTGACCTGTTCAACTATCTTCTTTTCAGATTCTAAGACTGGAATCTTAAAGGGAGAAGCTGTGACAGTTTTGTTAGCATATTTAAATTCAATAGTTTCTGCTGGTGGATGACTAGAGGTTACCAAGGCAGATTCTGTTTTCCAATTTTGCTGGGTTACTACTTTTACTTCTTTGTGGAAGTTTGCTAAGTAGTTTTCAAAAGCAATTTCGGATTCTAATTTATACATTAATTTAACCCATTCTTTTTTAATGATTTCTTGGGTTTTACAAGGTAAAGATTCAAAAGCTTTCCTAAGAGGTCTGTTCTCAGGGGTTTTGAAATTCATTTTTAATTTGTAAATATCAGGCATAAAAAATTCTTTTCCCTAGTGATAGTGTATAATTGATGGGTTTTGTCATTTCCATCAAAAGCACTAGCAGTGGGTGACAGAGAAGGTGATGGAGTAAAAGCATCATTCTCTGTTTGTTTGAACTCTGTGTACCTAGACTTTAATGGGACATTTATGGGAGTGTACACTGGCCTAGCTACTGGGTCTGAGGAATTAGCGATTCCTTTCAACCTATGGTCAAGTTCTTGGGCAATCTCTCTGTCTCTATGGGAAACAGATGAGAAATCAGATTTTCTTCCTTCAGAAATCTGATCTTGCCTGGGGGTGAATCTGCAAGATCTAGTGGATCTGGCAGTGTCAAATGATATTTTTACTGATCCGTCAGGGAGCTGTTTAATAGTCTCCAGATCAGTTGTTGTTGACTCGGAACCAGATTCCTTGTCAAAATTCTCATTCTGTACAGTCCATGACTCCGGTAAAGTCACATCTTTCCAAAGTAGCTGCTTTGGAACCTGGATGTTAGTCTGTGCAGAACTAGATTGAATTAACATAGTACTTCCTTTAGGACTTGGGTCAAGGCTTTGTACATTTAAATTGGTACGAATACACTTGTAATAAATCCTATAGATAAGTACTAAGGAACTAGTATTTTGTACTAACCTGGTAATATCGCCTGTGAGACGGATACCAAGAGTTAGTGCCGTGTGGGTATTAGGACAATGGAGGTCAAGGGTAAAGTCTGGGAAGCAGTTAAAGTAGACTGGACCTCGGTGGAGTCCTGTCTCCATGATTCCCAAGACACTTGGTTCCCAATCAAGAAACCTCGCATCTCTTAGTGCAAGTAAGGCAGCAGCATTCCTGCCTTGGGTAATAAGAGGCTTAATGGCCACTTGGACAAGACCTATGTGGATAAAATTAAATCCTTTGGCCTTGTGAATTTTAAGAGTCTCCTTACTGAGGAGCTCACAAAGTTCATCTTCTTTCCTGAGAGGATGAACCTGTTCAACAGTTTTAACTTGGTGTTCTTCACTAAAGGTTTTCTGAACCCAAGTTGTGCTATAAATATTTTTTTCTTTAACTGGAGGAATATTCCATTTCTTCCAATCTGTTCTAGTTTCTTCTATTTCTAATTCTTCCTCATTTACTCTATGTGGCATAGAATAATCTGAAGATCTAGATGTACTAGCTCTAGAATTAGATCTGAATAATCTACTCATTTTTAAAATCTAAATTGTTATCAAATTTTAAATTAATATGTAAGTTGGACAGCTCTAGACATACCCCCTAATCTGGCTTCTCTCAACTTCTCGCCTGCGATCCACTCTTTGCCTCACACGGGACTTACGGTCGGGATAAGTGCGGCTTACGTACTCTTGATAGACTGGACTAAGGTTGGGTACTAGAGTGTTCTACTTACAAATGAATTTAAAAAAAGAACAAATAAAGATTTCTAGATGAGTTAGATGACTCAAATGAAATTACAGAGGTAATACACCAGACCGTCAAATGGCTCTGATACCAAATACAAGGATATATATATATATATATATAATATTTAAAGTTTTTATTTGTAATTAGTTATTACAAATAAATCAAAACAAGGATCTAAAAAATTTGGTTATGGTACCACTTTAGTACGGTAGTGCTACCTAAAGGTAAATATATGCGATAAAACATGTTGTGGTGGAGTAAATAGTTAATATAACGATGGCATTATGTCATTATTATCGTGTGTGGTTGTCATTAACGAGAAAAAATCAAATGAATAGGGTGTTCTTCATTTCTATAAATAGGTTAGTTATCTATATAATAAAATAGTTTATAATTTAAATTTTAAAAGATAAATAAAATAATTTTTGTTATTCGCGATTGAGATTGTTTTAAATTTTATTTTAAAGTTAATCTAATGACTACTATTAACACCTTATATTTAATAAGAAAAATAAGACCTAAGAGTGTGTTTGAAATGATTTTTAAAAATATTTTAAAAATTATTTTTTATAAATATTTTAAAAAAAAAAGTGTTTGAAACTGCCTCATCACTACCTCTACCACCACCACTGCCACTGTCATTGCCACCATCACCGTCGTCACTACCACCACCGCCATCATTACCGTCGTCGTCGCCACCTCCATCGTCGCCATCACCACCACCATCACCGTCGTTGCCACCACTACCACTATCGTCTACCACCTCTCACCCTCACTACAAATCAATGCTTAAATTATTTTATCTCTTCTTTATATTTGTAATTTAATTTTTGATATAAATACAAATATATTTATTATTTACTATTTTGTGTCTTTAAGTACAGACAATAACTAGTTATATTATATGGATAGATAATTATTTAATTGTATGGGACCTAATTGTTTATTTATTATTTTGTTTTTCAATGGTAATACCAAGTTAGAATGGCAACATGGTAATAACCGTGATACTTAATATTTTCTCATCACCGTAGAGGCGTAGATATTCAATAATAATTATGCCATTTACTTTTAAAAAAAAAAAAAAATCTTTGCAAACTACTCCATAGCCCGATAACCCACCGATCATGGGCAGCATGATAGCCCAACGGATAGAATCATGGGCTTTATGTTGGCTTGCCAAGTTGACCGTTAATCGGCGTATTGGCTCCACTAGACCCGTTTAACCAGTCACCGACCCAGCTGCGCATGACCCATAACCCCTTAGAACATCCCCAAGAGAGCAGACACAAAAATTTCAAAATTCAGTTATTTTGTCACTCCAACAGAATATTATGCAAAATAGTATTTTACTCTTTTCCCCTTTCACTATTCTCAATTAAAAATAAGACAAAAAAAAATGAGAAATAACATTTAAAAGAAATAATTAAAAATATAAAAAATATGTTGAAGTATATATTAAAAAAATGAATAATTAAAATAAAAATATTATTTTTTGAGTAACTAAACTAATTTCTATTGTTAAAGATGGTCTTATTAGGTGTAAGCGTATCCGATGCATAAGCCGGTTTAGTTAAGCACGACCCATTGCCATTCCCTCGGGCCCTCCGGCCATGACTTCCGTACTAACCAACCTGAATCTACCCTCCTAAGTCTCTCTGTATTTTGGGAACAGAGCAGAAATTTTGAACTGCATCACTCTTTCTTTATTACCAGCTTGGGGATGCCCCAAATCAAACAGTACGAACGAGGATTTACCCTTTACTCTATAGAAATGTCCGTCCATTGTTTCAAACACGTCTTGGAGCAAGAACTTCCACATACGGGCGGGCTTCTCTACTATTGGATTGCGATTCGCAGTACCCTTTTGCTCGTCGCTACTACCGACAAGGCTTTGGGTCAACGTTATTTCATGCTACACGGGGTTTTGCTCCACATTCACTGTACAAAATTGTATCTGAAATTCAGAGTTTTGATCCATGTTCTAACCAAATGCTGGTTCATTTTGGTACTCGAATTGGATCATTACCCCAAAACAATACATTCTATTCCCTTCTAAATTCTCTTCGAAACCAAACACCCTACCTTCCTCAAACCCTAGCCCTCCTAACCCTAGAAATGGTGACTCACTCAACTTCTTCCAAAAGACCCATGTGCCCATCATGCTCGAAACCCGCCCGTGTCTGCTTCTGTACTCGTCTCAAAACCCCAGGTCTCCAAAACTCCGTGGCCGTCACAATTCTTCAACATAGTTTAGAGAAAAAGCACCCACTCAATTCTGCCAGAATCGCAACATTAGGACTGAAGAACATCGAAAAAGTATATGTTTCTGATGTTAATTTCGAAGCCCGGTTCGTTATTCATTTTCTTGAGTCGGATTGTGAAATGGGTTTGGTCAGTGTGGAAGAAAAGAGAGGCGATTTAGATGGAAATGAAAATTGTAGCAGCTCTGATTATGTTGATGAGTCGAACTCGCAAGGTGGGACTGTGAAAAAATTGAAATCTGGGCGATTTGTGGAGTACTCAGGAGAGCGAAATAATATCTCTGTTCATACCAATGACGAACCTGAAATTGGTAATATGAACAAGCTTTCGCAATGTTTTGGTCCAATTAGAACAGTCCCAATTGGTAGCAATATATCTGCCATTAAGCTTACCATTGGAAAATATGGTTCCATTAGTTCTTTTGTACTTCCTTGGATGCTGCTATCTCAGTCGCAGAAACCCGATTTTGATCAGGTTTTGGCATCTCCAGTAGCTCTTGATGTTCTCAGAAAAGGGTTTGTTGTAAAAAAGCTGCAGAAGCAGCAATTGAGTGGAAGCATTGCACTTGAAGAGAGTGAAGAGTTTGAAATCACAGTTCCTCCTGGGTCAGTACTTCTCTTTCCAAGCGAAAAATCAGTTGGGTTTGAGGATATAAACTTTGAGGTGAAGAACTTGATTGTATTGGATGGAACATGGGCTAAGGCAAAGAGAATGTACAATGAGAACCCTTGGTTACAGTTTTTGCCACATTTGAAGTTGGATCTGGATAAGCCTAGCTTGTATGGTGAAGTCAGGCACCAGCCAAGGGCCGGATGTTTGTCTACCATTGAGAGCATTGTATATGCACTTAATGCTGTAGGGGATGATTCCAAAGGCTTGGATGTTCTCCTGGATGTTTTTGAGTCCATGGTTGGAGATCAGAGGCGGTGCAAATATGATAGATTGCACAAATCATCTAACGCATGAACTTTTTCTACCTCGAGTAAAGTTTGAACTGAAAGTTATATCCCGGTCAAGAACACAATTGATGCCTTCTTCAAGAAGAGAGATTCATGAACTGCAGAGGTTAATACAAGTTTCACATAACCCCTTCTCTGAAACTTCAATCACTTGTATTAAGAAACATCAAATGAAGTTTATGCACCTTTTTTCTGAATGTTGTATCTGATTCAACTCAACGTCATGAAGCATTTTTATCCCAACTGTTTCGGATCAGCAACATAAATGATGTTAACTACACTGTGCTCTATCAAGTGAGACTACTCGATCAACCAATATGTTGATAGATTGGTATGACAACCAGTCCCTAATGTATTTCCTTCTACCATTTTTAGATTCCCTGGATCCATGTTATAGTTTACCAGGAATCTTCATCATGAAAGAAAGTTAATTGATGAGAAAATTTATGCTTTTTCAAGACATATAGGAAAAGATCCAGACATCATTGCAGAGTGATACTGATGCACGACTTTTTTGCCTTTCTTATCAATTTACTTTCAATGTAAATGGCATCTTACAGTATTAAAATAGCTATAAGTTGGCATCGAAAATTTTGTCAACGTTCAACTTCAAAGAAACCCGTGGCAAGATGACAGGATGACAAGGTTTTCCTCTCGTTAAGGGTTTGGTTTTTTTCATTTTCTGTCCATCTCAAACTTACAAAGATAGAAACAACTGCAAAAGAATTTGAAAAATGGGAGTTACAGGGATCTCAAATGCCTCCTGAGGTTCGTTATACGGCCAGCATATTTCCTGTGATACAAGATGCCAATACAAGCCCTCACTCACCAAGATGTTGAAGGATGCACAGCAAGCAACTGACAACTTCCTTTGCAGCAGCATCTTTTTGTGTTAGGATGTAAGGTAAAACAACCACAGATCCAAGATCATCTCATCATCTAACATGTATGCAGCTACCCGAAAAAAAAGAGGGATGAGACAAATCATGCAGCGCGAGCTGACTTACAAATTTACCAAGAGACCAATGGGTGTCACCAAATCCAGGACCTAACCCCTTTTTAAGAATATTAAGACGGCATCAATGGGGTTGTTAGTTCCATTAATGAGCTGGAGTTCTGTGTCGGATCTTTTTTACCCCTCCAGAGTATAAGCTGTTCATCCTTGACCAAAATAGGGACACAAGGCACCAAATCCTGCATTGATAGATTAACAGAAAATAATACAGTTCACATTACCCAGAACATACCCCCGAGAAAGGCTTTTGTATTAGGATCTTAAAAAACTGGAATCTAAGTCAAGGGCAAGGATTATACCCTTAACTTTGCACCTATCTTTTTGCAGTCATTGGCACCCACATGGGAACAGTCCAGTCTCACAACTTCTTCAATCTCAAATGCCTCCCTCACCTTGTGTACTACATACACATAGACACCATTCCTACCTGCAGAACACAAATGATTAAGGCTATTCACTCAATTGATTGCATGCACTTAAATGTTTTAAAGTTTTACCCATTCTATAGATAGGATGTAAAAACAGTAGTTAATTTCTATCCTCCAGAAAACGAAGTCACTTACTGAGTTTCATAAGAGGGGGAGAGTTGAGCCCTCTATTTCTCATTTCTTTTGTTTCTTCAAATGTCAGGCCATCAGCAACATTCTTCACCAGCTTCGGATAGATTGGCGCATATGGCCTCCACAGCATCAAAGGGATGGCAGGTCTGTTCTTGAGATCATAGTTCCGACCTCGATATAAGAGAAGGATATTAATCTGGCGATAAATAATCTTTCCACCAGATTTATCCTACAAATACACTACAGTCCACATCAGCTAAAAAATACTTGAAACCCAGAGGAGGAATCAGATTTTCACTATTCTGATGGACTGGCATGTAGACTTCAAACCTCAAGGTGGAAGCAAACATTGTCCATGTCAAGAGTTGGCACTCCCAAACATTTGATCCTCACAGCTTCAGCCCTCTTCCAGTGGTTGTAGATGTCTTCCAGCATGTTGTGAGTAACTCCTCCCTTCCCTAACAAGAAAAAAGACAATTACTCGTTATTAAAAGATGTAAAAGTCAAAGCCTAATGCAATTCATTGCTCTGTAGGCCACAAGAACGCATCCAGATGGGTATAGTATTGATTATCTCCAGACTTTCAGTCCTATGTTAAAGGCAGATAGTTGCAAGACATTAGGCTGCTTAATATGTCAACTTCCCACAGCAAGTACTTGTGCTAGTAATTTACGGTAGAACAATACTCCAATAGCTGAAGTCGAACAATGAATTATCTACACTTAAAATGTTGAAGTCCATTTCCATAGACATAAAAACCCAAGTCAATTCAATGCAGACAGTGCATATATGCTTACAGATATACCTATAATATTATATGCACAACATAATATATTGGATAACTCCAACGAGAGAATCCAACAGAGAGTGACTGATATCATGTCCTACTAAGTATTTTTTTCTTTTTTTTCATTCAATAAGCAAATGTACATACTCATCGAACCAAGAATCCAGAAAATTTGTCAAAACAAATACATACCTCAAGAACTGAGATGGTTTTTCAAACAAAGAAGTCTTTTCAATAATTTTTGCTGCAAAATTAAACAGACACAATGCAGGTCATCTATGTATCTTATAATTCATAAACTGGCATCGCATAGCGGTGATTCAATTCTGTTAAAGATAAATGCATCCAAGTTATAGAACTCAAATTCATTGATTCCCCAGATTACATTCCAAAAACAATTAATCAAAGAAGCATAGTATGATATACAGAAACTAAGGCACGAAATTACCCAAATTCATTTGCCGTGAACAATCGCTGTGCCGATACCGTTCAACAAGCTCTGCAACTTCCTCATCAGAAAGCGGTTCTCCAAGAACCTTATTCCTCTCTTCTACCACCTTTTCCAAATCCACTAGTTGTTCGGCAGGAGCACAAGTTCCGGTCCATTTCCGATCAAGCCGTCCGGGTCCGAACGGCGAGAACTTCGGCGGTTCGCGAAACCCAATGGGCTCAACAGAGGGGTTAGTCTCCGAGTATGAGTACCTAAAATCAAAGGGCAAATCGGACTTCAACGGAAACTCCTGGGTTTTCTTGCAATCGAGTTGAGCTTGATCTTTGTTTTTCTTCTTCTTCTTCTGGGTCTTTTTATTGGGATTTTGGGTATTAGAGGCAGGAGAAAATGGAGGGTCGTAGATGTCCTCGGAGAGACATTTAGATGTAAATTGGCTTAGAAAACGAGAGATATAGAGGAGAGATAAAGGGGATAGACGAAAGGAGGGAATGCCTGAGTCTGGACTTAGGGTATGAAGACTTGAGCGACGCCATGAAAAGAGCTTAAGCATCGGTGGTGTCCAGTACAAGCACAACTGAACTGGTAGAAGCTGATTGTGGGAATTAAGATGATTTAAAGGGTATAGTGCTAATTTTACTTTGCACGAAAGATATTTTTGATTCTTAATTTACGCATTCAAACATTAAAAATCTTAATTTTATAAATTGGTACTAATATGAATCTTATCCATGCTACTATTCAATTTTCTGATAAAAATTGAAGCGCATAAGGTACAAGTGTTTTAGATATGGAGATGAGATCCGTCCATCGTTGCAAATTTTTGTTTATAATTAATTTAATATTATTTTGTGCATTAAATATAAAGTTTCATTAATTAAACATAAGCTAATTTTATCATATGCAACTTACACGAGACATCAACAGTATATGAATTATACATAAATTCATGTCTGAAACATTTATAACTCACGTGCTTTAATTTATAATGAAAAATAAATTGATGGTTTAGATGAGATCTACATTACTATCAATTCATAATATTAAGAGTATAAATTAAAAATTTTAATATTTGAGAGTACAAATTAAAATTAAAATATTTTTAAAGGTATAAATTGAAATTAGCAAGGGCACTATCTTAGAAATTTGATATAATTATTTATTAGACAACCCTTGAATTTTGACACTAGTTTCAGTTACCCCACTCAATTTTCAACTCGCATTTAAACAAGTGTTATTGACACTAATTTCATTGTACCTCTCAATTTAGTTCTTACACTGCACAAAAATTGACTAAAATAATATTTAACTTTTACTTATATTTAAATTTAAATACAAACAGGCTAAGAATAAACTTTAATTATTAATAAGAACGAACCGTAAATCTAAACGTCAACTCTAAACATCTTGAACTTAAACCTTGATATTTCATTGTAGCAAGACAATGAAAAATTTGTCCATCATAAATACTTTAGTTCTAGGACGTAAATGATCTATCTTTGAGCAGACCAGACCAGACCAGAAAAAAAATTAATCAAAGTGTACATAAATTAGTCCCATTAAACCCAAAAAAAAAAAAGACTAAATTTTTTACTCAAATTAAAAAAAAAACTCAAATCTTTACTTAAATTAAGAGAGACTTAAATGTTTAATCAATTTTCAATAATTAAATTTTATCCTCCTTTAAAAAAATTTAAAAGTCATATTTCACCTTCTGTTCTCCTTTAAATTTAAATTTATCCATTATAATTTTTATATCAATCTAAGATTTTTACTCTTGAGTAAACATTTAAAAGAAGGTTGAAAATTAAGTAGATCTCAACTAGTACACTATGGGTGGTATTCAGATACATTGAGAAAAACTGAACCCCCATGGAATCTACATCTCTCGTGGCAGATGTTTAAGCTGATCCTCGGTTAAATTTTGTCAAGTTGACCCTTGGCCTTGACAGAAATCTAGATGTTCGTGAAGTGGTCAAGAGGTCCGCCCACTCGGTTATAACTTGCCCTTGCCGCCGCCGCCGCAGCAGCAGCAGCATAGCCATCCATTCTAAATATGTGTATCTCCCTTTATCCCAACTGGTTTATGGCTCTGGTTAAAATGATTCATCAAGGACAAAAGCACAACTTGAGATTATTATACATGCAAGAGTACTTATCGCAAAGACTCGGCAGGGGTAGAGTCTCAAACGTCACACGGTGCCAGGGTTCGCACCCAATTCAACTACCAACAATTACATGATACACCGTATGTCTAGACAATATATTTACAGATAAACTTAGCGAAGACATTCCAACGAGTAAAAGCGGGCGATATTGATATTACCAGTTCTAAGGTGCCATGAGTATCTTCCTTAGTTCAGGGCGCTTCTCAGCAACACATCCTGAACTGACCAAAGAGGTTATCCAAACCTGATCAGACCTTACTGGTTCATCATCATCATTCCTGTGCCAACTCCAAAAAGCATGAGTTGAATTCACCATCTTCAGCTCGCCATGACCGAAGCTTGCCTCACGGAAAATCGACCACTCTGGCTGCGGGTTTTTGTACCTGTCAATAAATTTGTAGGGACTCGACAGAGTCAGGTCTCAGTTTGACATCTGAAATTTCAGTTACTTCAATTAGTCGTGTCGCTGGAGATGAAAACACACACAGAATTGGTATAGAGTGAAAGAAATGTCAGTTTGAGAATCTTATCAAGAACACTTCCTAGTTTCCATCTAGTTTAGCATCCTTCAGCTTGCAAAAAAAAAAGTCCCGAAAAGTTTTTGTTGGCAGTTCACAAAGAGAGAGTATGATGAACTCAGACAGAGCTACCCTCTTAATTCATATTAAGCTCCTGTCTAATTTCGCCATGCTATGTAAGTTTTGGCACGGGTGAACAGGGGAAACCAACTAAAATAGCATGCAGAATCTTGAACTCATAAAGGAAGTAAGATCATTTCTCTTTTAATTTTTGTTTTTACTGTTCACTCAGATTGCTTAATACAAAGCATACCTCTGAGCTAAACCTTCTTTGTTTCCTCCATCACCAATTGTAATGTGGATGGCACCGCAAGGATCCGATTTACCATTGTAGACACGTTTCTGTAGAACCAATAACCACATGGATAAGTCAATGCCATAAATCAAAGATAAGGAGTGAAGCTAGTCCATAATAGGCATACCGTGCGCTCATAAGCATGCACATGGCCAGCAAGCATAATATCTACACCAGCAGCATGAAGTAACGGCTCCATGGTTGCCATCATCTCATCCCCTTCACCTTGATGAGCCTCATTGCTGTTATACCAGGGAACATGGAATAGCACAACTAGCCAAGGTGTTCTTTTCCGATCTACCTTTAGAAGATCAGCCTACATTCCAAGATTTAAAGGAAATCCATTTATAGAAACGGAGCAAAAAAATAAAACAACCCAACATGTATTCCTACAATATAACAAAATGCCATTTCATAAGGTATCTTTCAAATTATACTGTATTTCACTACGAAACCTATTAATAACTCAATCTATTATTTATGTATCCATTTTGACATCAATGTGTAAAGTTGAAGATACTATATTTCTTCATTGTCTGAGGAATGCTATAATATGTAATGAGCAAGCAAATGCCATAGCATGTAATAATTTTTTTGGGGAACCCACCACCACCTGCAAGCAGGAGTGAGCCCTATAGCTTTTAACAATTATCTCATTTAATCATCATTAAATGAAAACATCCATTAGAACTGTGATTTTATGTAGCAAAATCTGAATTGCAGGGACAGTTGTTGATCCATCACTGCTCAGGTGCCAACCATTTTGTTGTTTAAATATTTCAAAGCATCACATTGCAACGCCTAGTTATTCTTGAAACAGCTAAGGGTGTGCTAGTAAGACGAAAGCATCTTTCTCTTATGAATCGCAACCCACCGGGGTATGATGCTAATGGTGAGTGACCTTGGAAGAGACCACTTAAGTTGCCTGTGTGATAAATAGGTATCTTGTTTCAATACACTGACTCTCTTGAAGAAACTTCAAAATTCATTAATGCAATATTTATATTAATAAATAACTTATTAAAATCATAAATATCTTCTCATGAAAGAGGATGCCGCAAATATTTAATTTGAGGTCCTTGGGCCTTTAACTTGTTGAATTGATTGAAAGCTTTAAAGGCAGCTATCATATTGAAATTTGTTCTTTTCATAAATGGATTTGTACATCAGGTTCCAGTGATTGCCATTGCCTGATGTCCCTAACCTGTCTAATAGCATTCAGTTCCCATTTCCTGAATCAGAAGTTCCCAATAGAAAATTCTCTTCTCTGACCCGTAGATATGTGAAAACTAAAAAAAATCAAGACTCTCTGCCAACAATCTTCATCTATATGTAATGCTCTTTTTCTGTTTCCATTGAAGAATAACTTTGATTTTTTTAGCATTTCTGAAAGTAAATGACAAACAATGTCCAGTTTTGTAATATTGGCCTTACAAGAGATTTAGCATAATTTTCATCTTTCTCTCTCCCCCTGAGTAGTAGTGAAATTTAAATTGATCAAAACTTGCAAAATATATCAAAAGAAACACTTGCATATTTGATGAACTAACCTTCAGCCAGTTATATTGATCAGAATACTCGTCATAGTATGCATATGAACCAAGCATGATTGTATGAACACCTGCAACTTCGAAAGAATAATAGAGGTTTGAATTTGATCCACTCTCCTCAAACGGCATCTTCCATCGAGCATTATAAGATTCAAACCCATCCTCAAGTAACAGTATGTTCTCCTTTTCATGATTGCCTTCTGTTACCATCCACGGCCTTGCACTAGCAAGTGGTTGCACCAGCTCACCAAATGTGTCCCATCGGTTTTGTATGTAATCAGCATAAGAAAGGTCACCAGGAAGCAGATGCACATCATATTTGCATAGGTCTATGTGGTCTAACGTCGACTTAGTCCATCCAGTCTGTCCTAGATCGCCAGCCACCGCAAAAGTAATTGGAAATTGAGAAGGAGGGGTCTTAAATTGGAACTCAGGACCACCTCCTCCACATCGGTAAAAATAAACAGTGTCATGTTCCAGGGGCCCAATGACAGTGTGGTGTATCTTTCCTGAGCTATAAAATAGATAACTATAAGATGTAGTTTCTCCTTCAGCCATAGAGCTGTACTTCCCTGGTGATGTTCCATATTCAACAATTGATGGAGATGATTTAGCATTAGTGATCCATGTGACTCTTATGTGTTTATCCCCAGCCAAGGAGATGTGTACCTACAATGGTCATTTTATGCAGCTATCAGAGAAGACACTCCAAATCACAAACATCCGAATCTGTCCGTGTACCATACATACAAATTAACTCCGATCCACGTGTTTAGCAACAAAGAATCCAGGCCATTAAGTTGGAATTGATGAATGATTTAATTGAAAAACTCATATTCCTTGCTTCCCAAGGGTGGATTTCATGCTCCCAAATGCAGGATCAGAGTAGTACAACTTCAATGGTCAACCCACCCACAATGTTGATACCTAATAGATATAATTGTGAGTCTAGATAATGGTTCACAAAAATTGAAACATCAACACTTCAAGTTCATCGACACAGTTTTGGCCACAAAGATTTTCAGTTATATTGGATATCATACAATTGATATACTCGAATTCTTGGATCAATCAAATTAACGCACAGTATGACAATGGGCGGCACCAAACTCTCCTCAAACTCTTTATTTGGAACCTGAGAAAACAGAAGAGAAAACGATAGGTCCAATATTATGCCTTATTATGTCTCAACTTTCAAGAAAAGTTGTAGTACAAAGCTAAACCCAAACTCTGTAGTCCAAACCACCACAAGGGTTTGCAAAACTTGACTCTCAAACTAAGACCTCAATTTGATCACCACATGACACTCAATTACTCCCCATCCTCTTCACTCAAGAATATGCAATAAACATCGGTGTACATTATGTTATGAACCCAAACGTTGACCCAAAAGCCAAGAGGCTTCTGGAGGATTTGAACTTAACATTCCACCATGCCCAGAGCCAATGTCCACGACAGCACACTCTATCGACACTGGTCTAACAGTAGACCTTTCTCTTTGGCGGTTTCAATCACCTACCAATATTCAACACAATTACACTTTGCCCATACATAATACTAAGACATTTTAATCCAATCTATAGGTCATCACTTCTATGACTCGAGTGTCTATAAAGTAGTGGTTGTTCTGATACTAATTGTTATGAACTCAACCGGAAATCCAAAAGCCCCAGACTTGGGGGGGGGGGGTTAGAGTTCATAACTATTTGAATGTAACACATTAAGAAAAAAACAAATAATCTACAAGATTAGGGCTATGATATACTGTGTTTTCCGCAATTTCCTCGTCAGTAACAAAGCATAATGCAAAACAAACAAAATTCAGAGCAGATCATAATTTCCCACAGAAAATTTAGAGGTTTTTGAGGGAATTCTTGAGCTGTCTAGAAAGGAATTTCAGAAAGAAAAGGGAGAGAGAGTTAGGTTTACCTGTTGGGGTTGAGATGAGGGTTTCCGATCCCATGGAAAATGTAGGGTTTTCCGAGGTGGAGGTCGGACGTACTCCGCCGTGGTGGCCGTTGCAGCGACCGTTAACGACATCAACAACAATAACAGTTTGAGCTCCATTACTTTCGCTTCCTGAGTCTCACTTCCTCTGCAACCAGATCAGATATACTGGTGACATAATAAGAGGGAGGGCTGTTTGGTAGATAGTGCAATTTTAAGAAAGAAATTTTAAAAATTTATAGTTATATATTTTTAAAAATAAAAATTATAAAATAGACAATAATCACACTTTCTAACTCTCTTTTTCTTTTCCCTCTCTCTCTCTGTCTCTTTCTACTTTTGACTTTTTAGTTACCTGGTTACTACTCTTGGTTTTGTCCTGACTTGGTCTAAATTAAATGACCTAATCACCCTTCATTGATTGAAATCTATTAATCCTAATTTAATTTAATTTTATTTCTATCTTTATTTTTAGATGTGTCCTCCTGCCATTAATAAATTAATAATGTTTCAATTATTTTGTAAAAATATTGAGCACAACTAATTTTTTTATTCAAGTGATTTAGTCTTCGCCATTGGTACAGATTGAATGTGTTGTAGGCATACTACAATGTCTTTATGGTTTTGTTGTTGTTTGAGTGGTCAAAAGGCAATAAACACAACTATTTTGTGCCATGGTGCTTGCCAAATGGACTAATGATTAACCAGTGAGGTTTAAAAAAGGGCAAACTTTTTATATGGCCCGTTGGCCATCAAATCACCAATGAAATTTGATGTATCATAATTGAAATTATTTTCTATCAATATTAGTTGGACACAAAAATAATTTTAATTAGTATTTTATAATAATTAATTTAAATGTATTTTTGCACATGAACCATATTTATATACAAAGGATCAATCTTGTCAAATAATCATTCTAAATGAGTATACGAGACTAGGATGCTGATATTACAATAATCGCTTGATAATAGAGGTGACTATTATCGCCGTGCTACATGGTATGACATGGTTAAAAATAAGTTAATGATTTCATACTACTGATACTAGAGAATAAGAGGTTAGAAAAAGTTTGGTTTTATAAAAATATTGTTAGGAATTGAAATACAAAAACAAGAAAGAAAAAAAAATTACTTAAATAAAATTCTTAAAAATGAAAAAAAATGTACTTTCAAAAATAATTATCAAACGATACCTTAATTCATTATTTTTTTTTCTTGGTAGAGAACCTCATCTAATATTACCACACATATTTATTTAATAATAATAATTAATTCAATTAAGTTCCAATAAACATAACTATTACGGTAATAGTATTACCAATCATCGCGCGGGAGAAAAAAAAAAAAGAAAAGCTCAAAGAAAAAAGTGAAATACGCAGCAAATGGGCCTCATGTTAGCCTGTTCACAGTTGCAGCCCAACAGTTGCCAAACTCAGTTTTAGCTTACCCCAAGCCCACCAAGCCCACCTCTTTTCTCTCTCTCTCTCTCTCATCCCCCACCAAAAAAATCTCTCTCTATTGCCCTTCGAGAATAATAGGGTCCTCTGATCCTCTTTCACTCTCATCTAGGGTTTACTTCTCTCTCCATCGGCAAATGATGCAACCGACCGGCGTTGTCCCACCTCCAATGCCTCCGATGCCTATGAATCAACAACATCCACAACAGCAGCAGCAACAACAACAACATCCACAACAGTACCAACAACAACCACCGCCACCACAGCAGTGGATGATCACGCCACCGCCTCAACAATATTTTCAACCTCAGCCGCCGTCCATGGGCTGGGCTCAACAGCCTCCTCAGGCGGCGGCGGCGTCGACACCTCAGCAGATGCAGGCGTTGCAAACTCAGCCTCAGCAGTACGCTGCGGCTCCGACTAGCTCCGATGAGATTCGTTCTCTCTGGATCGGTGATTTGCAGCCTTGGATGGACGAGAATTATGTTTCCAACTGTTTCTACCAGACTGGAGAGGTAACATACTTAGATGAAGATGCGTATGTATAAGCATGTGTTTATATAGATGCATATGTACCCAAATATTTGTTTACACGTGTGTTGTTGTGTGTATGTATATCGTGATTCTGTTTCTTTTGTAGTTGTGAGAAGTTTTATTCAGCAATTTTATGCCGTTCTTGTTTGGAAAACTGATTCGGGTTGCTGTAGAAATAAAGCAATTAGCAGGCATGCGTTTATATAAATTTATATTTATACACAAGTATATTTGAACAGATGTATGCGTTTTTGTCTCTATGTATGTTGTGATCCTGTTTCTTTTGTTATTGTTAGTGTTTTATTAGAGTGTTTTATTTAATAATAATATGCAGTTTTGTGTTGTATTTAGCTGATTCTTACGTAGAAACCCTATTACTAACCCCGTTTGCCTACTTGTAAATCTTGGGAAAATGAGTTTCAAATCTTGTGATATATGCGGCCTGGGTTTTTGAAAATAAGATGGCTTGTGTCACACCCCCACCCCGGATCACATAGGGTGAGCAGTGGACCGGCCACCATGGCCTTAACCAATCATTCCTGTGCATAATTAATGCAAAATACAGCGGAAGACAAATAAGAAAGTGATCTTTTTCACCGACCTAATGAATACCAAATAAATAAACTAACATCACCGACATTATTACTAAACTTATGTAAAACAATAGTTAATTCATAAGGTTCACTACTCTAAGCAAAAACAACATTGTTCTCAAAACAATCGAATACTTGTCTCAAAACTATAAAAAATATTTATTCCTGAAGACCCACAATAAAATAAATCTTCGATTCTTCTAATCCCTTGTCTATCCGAGGACTTATTCCTTCTCTTGATCCTCACTTGAAAAATGTCAAATATTTAGGTGAGCACAAAAGCCCGTGAGTAACAACCACCTCTAATGAGGTTTGAAAATAAATCTCATATTTCATATACACATAAATAAACTTTGTTATATACATAAATACAATAAATTGTACTTCAATCCCTTTTACATAACCATGTAAACAAAATGATCTTATAATCATAATAACTTTATAAAAGAAAAGACATTTATAGCTCAAAACACTCACACACACATTCAGTCTCAAATACATTTGTCAAATCATGTTTGTTACCACTAGCCTGGTAACTGGCCCCATCTCTTGTCATCACTAGCTTGATGACTGACCCCGTCTTTTTGTTATTACTAGCCTGATAATTGGCCCCTATGTGCACATCCCTATACCGACCACGCTGGTATACAATCTCGTTACTATTTAGACCTGGTAACCCAGTCCCCTTCTTATAAAATATGATTTCAACACACACACTAAAATATTGTTTTAGTCCCATCGCACACAAAATTCTCTTTCATCACCAAAACCATTTAAGCAATAATATAAAATCATCTCATAAGTTTTGCAAATTCACATGTGTAACAATTCACAATTGCAAAAATATTTAATTGCAACCCCAAACATCAACATATATCATATATATGAAAAATTCACACACACGCACCCACAAGTTTAATATAGAAAATCCTTCCAAAAGAAGTAATAAACTACTCACCTTGGTTTCTAAAATTCAATTCAAAGCACTCTTTACCAACTTCAATGCAATCATCACCTAATCTAAAATAACATATAACAGTCAATTAATTTTCCTAACCTCGTCGTTTCGCGATTCTATATTTAATTTTTATACTTCTTACCTATTAATATAAACTTAATATATCTTTTACATATAAATATCTTTTTTAATATGAGGTAATAGGGTATGGAAGTATTCTGAACTGTTTGAAAAAGTTTCTAAAGCTTTAGGGTCAAATCATAATTTTTGAAACTTTTGTGGTCTAAGTGTAATTTCTTTAAAAATGAATTTTCTGTTTTCGGGCCTGCCATAAATTTTCAGAATAGTATTTAAGGTTCTAAAGACCCATTTTTCAATAATACCACCTCAATTTGATTTATTGGAGTAACTATTGATATTTAAACACTTAATCGAAACTTTTTGGGGTCGTTTCAAAATTTCAGAAATTTTTCAATACTCAGGGGCTGTTTTGACATAACCATATTTTTTTCAAACATATTGGGTCAGTTCTATAAATTACCAAGTTCCATGGTAATCAAAAATTGAGTTTATAAAAGTATAGAGATCAAAATAAAACTACTTAAAACTAAGGGGGGAGTTTCCATAATTTTCAAAACTTTATCTTCTTCAACCTTGATTCAGCCGTCTGTAACCTTCTGGTTCTTCCTTCTTTGTTTTCTTTTTGCTTTGTTAGACATTAAATCAATTCTTTAAAGGCCTCAAAAACCATAAATCTATACTATGTAAAATCAATTCTTTAAAGACATTAAATCAATTCTTTATAACTTCCAATAAAACTTAATTATATATACTTCACTATCTTTCACCATGAACACACACACACATCATATATATATATATATATATATATATATGTATATAACAGTATTCCTTATTACTATTTATAATAACCTTAATACTATGTAATTGAATATCTTCCAAACTTACCAATAATTAATGAATTTACACCTTTAATAGATCCAAATCCCTCCTTCTTCTTTCTTCCTTCCTTCATTCTCTCTCTCTCTCTCTTCCTCTAGCGGCTGAATCCTCTTTTTTTTTTTTTTGCCCTATTTTGACTGCATACATATATGTATATACAAAATAAAAGAAACCCTAGAATAAACTTACAATTCTTCATTCATTAATTACACTAACTTCTCTTTTCAAAAATAATATCACAAGTTGACCTAAACTAAGTTATATATATATTTCAAAAATTTGGGGTATTACATTCTCTCCCCCTTAAAAGAATTTCGTCCTCGAAATTTTTATACCTTGTGAGAACAAATGTGAATATTCAATTTCCATCTTTTTATCCACTTTACAAGTAATTTCCTCGTCGAAGTAACTCTTCTACAACACTTTGACTAATGGAATCATCTTTTTATCCAAAATTACTTGACTCCTCAACATAATTAAGAGTTTCCCTAAGCTCAATATACTGCTCCCACCAATATATAAGGAGAATCAAATATACATATTTCCTGAGCATAACAACACAAAGTATGTCGTGAAAATGAAACATCTTTACCAAATAACTTCGTGAATTAATCCAGAACAACCCAAAATAGATTCATGCCCAATCTATATCCTGAAAGTCATTATAGAAAATTCATAATAATATACTCCCGTTTTTGTTCAAAAATTGAAAAAAGAAGTTGTCATAAACTCGTCGGACACTAATATTTAGTCTTTCTCTATTAGTGTACTACTCCTTGGCTACAAATTCCGCAATCTCTTTTCTCATTCCACCCAACCAATAATAAATTCTCAATATTAACAAAATTTTGAAATCCTTGGATAAACATAGAACTATAGGATATATCTATAATGTCTCTCTTCAACGTATTCTCTTTTGATACCCATAACTCATATCAAAATATAAACATAATCTCAGCACAAGTTACAAAATATATCCTGCTATCATGTTACGCTTCTTTTCAAATACTCTGCACATGTGTCCTTTTTTTTTGGCTAGTTGATTCAATTTATTAATAAGAGTCTAACTTACAATTCAGCTAATAATATATCTGTACCAGTCAACACACATGTATTTTTATCAATCTCAAATCAATAAAATTACTCACTCAGATATACTCAATACAATACAACACAAACTTCTTAATGATTTCTTACTCAGTGTATCAACTACTATACTAACTTTACCTACATGATAATGATAGAATAATCATGGTCCCTAGACTTTCCATCCATCTCATTTTTCTCAAATTAAACTTCATATCATTAAGTAAATCTTTCAACCTTTAATTATCGATATAAATCTCACATGTCTTGCCGTATAAACAATCTTTTCATATCCTCAAAACCAAAAACAATTACATCTAACCCAAAATCATAAGTTGGGTAATTCTTTCTTTATTACAAGAATACGCAGGTGTAACACCAGTGAATACAGTAACACATGAATCTAGATAAAGTTGAGATACTTAATTTAGTCAATCCATCAAAATAGATGTAGCATTTGTCAACCTTAATGACTTCTCCAAAAATACAATATAACTATCCCAATTCAACAAATAATTTTTAAAACACGACCGCTTCTTTCTTTTGACCAGAGTAAATGAATCCAACATCAATCTTATTAAATACTCTTACCCCTCACAGCTAATCAAATAAATCTTCAGTACCAAATAAAAGATATTTACTTCTTATTACTACCTTACTCAACTGGTAGTAATCGACGTACATTTCACAATCTCATCATTTTCTTAGCGTATAAGAGCATCCCACAACAAATTGCTAAGTTCAATAAATCTTTGGTCTAATATAGTTTTAATTGAATTCCCAATTCCTCTAGTTCAGCAAAAATCATCCGATACAGAGTAATAAATATAAGAAAAGTACCTCAGAGCTACTAAAAAAAATGTAAACTTTATCTCTTTCAAATGGTAGCATATACAACTCCTCTCAAAATATATTTAAAAATTTTCTTTCTATTGGTATCTCCTCGAGAGATAATCCCTCGTTCCGTACAAAAATGATACTAGCAATATTTTCCTACAAATCTTTCCTCACCCCATTTTCGAGCTTGCACTCGCAAAGTTAATATTAGAGATTAAATAGATTATGTTCCCTCAAAACTAAATTTGCATGAACTCTCTTTTCAAAATAACCAATTGTCACATGTTATGTGACTAACCAACCCATAATTAATGTCACATCAAAACCCCTAAGGTGTAAGAATACTCAATAAACTAGTAACTGATGTTCTCCAATGTGGACCCTACACCTTAAGAACACGATATCTCTTAATTCAAAACCACCCATAGGAGTTGCCACGATCAAATCAAACTTAAGTGCTTTGGGTACTACAACCAATATCATTGCTCCTCCAGGAAACACAGAAGAATATATAGGCCCTAAAATTTCATTAGTGTCATTCACATTTCTTACAATACCCTTACCATCCTATTTTGTAACTATCTCTTGTTTGTACAAAATATTACGCAAATTAACTAGTCGTAGTCACTACCCAAATAATTCTATTAACTATTAATATCATTCTACATCCTTCGAACTAAAACCGATTAAAGCCTATACAACCATTCAAATCCAGCCTAATCCTCTGATAATTCATAAACCTATGCTTTGATACCACTCTTGTCACACCCTCACCCCGGATCACATAGGGTGAGCAGTGGACCGGCCACCAAGGCCTTAACCAACCATCCCTGTGCATAATTAATACAAAATACAGCGGAAGACAAATAATAAAGTGATCCTTTTCACCAACCTAATGAATACCAGAGAAATAAACTAACATCACCGATATTATTACTAAACTCATGTAAAACAATAATTAATTCATAAGGTTCACTACTCTAAGCAAAAATAACATTGTTCTCAAAACAATCGAATACTTGTCTCAAAACTATAAAAAATATTTATTCCTGAAGACCTACAATAAAATAAATCTTCGACTCTTCTAATCCCTTGTCTATCCGAGGACTTACTCCTCCTCTTGATCCTCACCTGAAGAATGTTAAATATTTGAGTGAGCACAAAGGTCCGTGAGTAGCAACCACCTCTAATGAGGTTTGAAAATAAATCTCACATTTCATATATACAGAAATAAATTTTGTTATATGCATAAATACAATATATATGTATATAAGAGTATTCCTTATTACTATTTATAATAACCTTAATACTATGTAATTGAATAACTTTCAAACTTACCAATAATTAATGAATTCATACCTTTAATAGATCCAAATCCCTTCTTCTTCTTCTTCTTTCTTCCCTCCTTCATTCTCTCTCTCTCTCTCTCTTCCTCTAGCGGCTGAATCATCCTTTTTTTTTTTTTTTGCCCTATTTTGACTGCATACATATATGTATATACAAAATAAAAGAAACCCTAGAATAAACCTACAATTCCTCATTCATTAATTACACTAACATCCCTTTTCAAAAATAATATCACAAATTAACCTAAACTAAGTTATATATATATTTCAAAAATTTGGGGTATTGCAGCTTGTGTTGTAAATGCTAAATAGTCTTAATATAGATTTTAAGGTAATAAAATTACTATTCCAATAAAACTACTCAGCTGACTTCCCTTGAATTGTTGATATGGAATTGTTTTAATTATTTATTTTTGTATTGAGGGTATACCCTGCCTCTTTTAAGTAGATGTTGTATTACTTGTTATTCGTATTACTTTTATTTTCTTCCTTTTTGGCTGTTCTTTTCATTTTTCAGTACTGGTAAATGCTGTTTTTCAGATTCTTTCAGTGAAGGTTATTCGTAACAAGCAGACTTATGAATCTGAGGGTTACGGATTCCTTGAGTTCAGGACTCGTGCAGCAGCAGAAATTGTTTTACAGACTTATAATGGCACCCCGATGCCAAATGCTCAACAGAATTTCCGGCTGAACTGGGCTACCCTTGGTGCTGGGGAGAGACGTGCAGACGACACTGCAGACTACACAATATTTGTTGGAGATTTGTCTGCTGATGTCACAGATTATGTGCTGCAAGAAACTTTCAAATCTGTGTACACATCGGTGAAGGGTGCAAAAGTTGTCACAGATAGAAACACTGGACGTTCCAAGGGTTATGGCTTTGTTAGATTTGGAGATGAGGGTGAACAAATGCGCGCTATGACTGAAATGAATGGGGTATACTGTTCAAGTAGGCCCATGCGAATTGGGCCTGCTGCTACCAAGAAACCCGGGGGGGGACAGCAGCAATATCAGAAAGGTATGCATTGCAGTCACAGGATTCCTTTAAGCCTTAATGGTGCTTTATGAGAAAATATACTGACATATTTTATTTAGTTATTAGTTTTCTTGAGCTTTCTATGTTTTTTCTATGTGGTCTCTCACTATTTTTAAGTTTTCATTGCTTGAAGCAATAGATTCTTGTTGGTAGTTGGTACTCTCTTAGGAATTATTGTTAATAAATTTTTAAGTTTCAGTGCCATTTCAGTTATCCACATGAAGATTCGCGGAATTTACAGAGTCATTTCCTTCCAGTACTTAACTTGATAAACTTGGGCACGTTTAATTGTGTTAAAACTTGCAAAAACTTATAAAACTCATCTTGTCTCAAAGCAGGACAAACAGAGAGGCTCTCATTATGGGGGCCTGGAACTGATTTCGGCTGAAATGATTCCACTTTAGTCCGTGGCCTCCTTTTAGGTCAGGTATTTTGTTTTTGTCATAAGCTTCCTTACTTCATTTTCTTGTGGCATTTCTTATGCTACATTCAATTGCTTTCCAGTTCCTTACATTTGAAGTTATCAGTCAATTAAGTTTTTTCCCGAAGTTTACGAATTCCTTCTCTGTTGTTTTCGAGTTCATGTAAATCCACCAGGACCCTTATTTATCTAATAATGGTTCAGTTCCTTCACAAACTGTTGTTGAGTCAAGCTGGTCAATTTTTCTGCGTCATATGTGACTGTCTCTCAAATTTCCACTTTACATCTTTACACAAAATGCTGGTAAATAAATTTAGCGTCAATTGCTTCAGTTTTGCATATTGCCTTTAGCTTTGTTTACCCCTTTTTAGAACAGCCTGTACGTGTTTTTCAATGACGTCTTGTAAATGTGTTCTTTCGTTTTCGAGTTTGTTCTTCATAATTGGAAATTGCTTTTCCTTTTTACAAGGATGTCTCCATTTGGGAGCAAATGCTTATGGTTGTGATGTTTCTTTTGTAGATTGTTTGGCTCTTCTCTTTAGAGCCTACTTGTCCATGTATTGGGGCTTGTTTTGTATACATCATGTTAAGTGTTTACATTGGGCACCTTTCTATACTTGTCAAAAAATGGCTTATTGTTGCGATGTTATGCCTTCCTTACATCGTCCATGACTTGCAAGTCTTGCATTGTGGAGCAAAAATGTAAATTGGTGCAATTAAGTATTATTCATGTTTAAAATATTCTTACTTCTGTTTCATAACTGTGTTGATTTACTTTTTATATATCAATAAGGTGTGCACAGTTTTCGGCTAGTGTTTTATTTCCTCTATGTTAGTTGGGCCATAAGTACGTCTGGTAAAAATCATATTTTGCCCCTTCACTTTGCACGTAGTTTCAATCGAACCCTTAATCTGTATTTTGTCTCAATTAAGCCCGCCAACTAGTCGAAAAGTTTCAATGTAGCCCTTCTTTCTAACACCGTCAAAAATCTTAATAGAAAAAGCATGTGCATATCACGTGACTGAATTAGTAAGGGTATTTTGGGCAACAAATAAAAATATTAGAATCAAATTGGGTCCTTAAATTTTGCGCATAGTTTCAATTAAGTCCTTAATCTTTTATTTTGTCTCATTTTAGTCTTTCATTTACCTGTAAGGTTCAAATGGTCTCCTTCTATTCAAGTCCATCAACAAGTAAATGTGCATCTCATGTATGTTGTGTTTATAATAAAAAAAACATTAATTGCATATTTTGTAAAGAGTCATGGTTGGTTCTAGCCCATGTGCAAGTACATGAGTTCTTGGAAGAACTTTTGCATCCTTTTTTGTTGGTTCTAATTACTTGCCATAGTCATGCACATTAGATGCAAATTTGTTACGAGGTTTTTATGGAAGGACTATAGTTGGAGTTAGAGAACGAAATTGAGACAAAATAAAGTTTTAAGGGCTTAATTGAAATTAGGTGCAAAGTTTAGGGACCAAAATGATTTTAACCTTTATGGGTTGCCTAAAATACCCCCACTAACCCAGTCAAGTGAGACACGTGCATATTTCTGATAGGTTTTTTGAAGAAATTAAGCAGAATGGCTGCATTGAAACTTTTAGATAGTTGGAGGTCTTAACTGAGACAAAATAAAGATAAAGGGTTTGATTGAAACTTTCTGTAAAGTTTAGGGGCCAAATAAGATTTTTACCCTAAGTACGTCTTTATGTTGTCAAATTGTATGTAACATTCGAATATCCAACTTCCACTATATCCACAATATGAGTTTCATGTAGATTTTGCTGGAATTAGTTTCTCAGTCAAAATGCGTCAAAGAAAGTGATGAGCTAAGGTTTGTACTTATGGTGATTCTTATTGTTCCCATCTAACGATATTCATAGGTAGCATATAGATCGGTGCTTCATAGGTGTCAAACGTGTAGTCATGTATTACATAAGATGACCTTTAGGCATCTACTTTTAACTTTTAAAATAACATGGAAAAAAATTAATGAGGGAATTGGTTTGAATGTTCGTCAGCCGAGAATCTGTTTGAATGTCTGTTGGCCGAGAATCAATTATTAAACACCTTCGATCTAACCATAAGAGGAAAAGAACAAAAATGTCAACTGTGAAAGCAAGAATATTTTTTAATAAAAGCATGCTATCTCATGTATAGATCCAAGTGGAATGTGCTTATATTTTTATGCCTTTACGTAGTGTGAAAGTTAGTTTAGTCATGCTGATCAAGAGGAGTAATATATAAAGTAAGCAACTTTGTCTCGTTTATTAGTGGAACTGCCTAGGGCAGTGGTTCATCACTGAACCTCTGTTTCTGAACTTTGTCAGGCAGTCTCAACATCAAACACTTATTGCAAGTTCTGGTAGCCATTAATTTTCTGGGTGTTGTACGATTGTGGAAATCAAGTAGGCTTGAGCTAGTATTTTCTTATATTCTACTAAGCAAATGCTATGTGGTAGTGTTGTGAAATATTGCTATCTAAAGTTTTGAACACCCTGGGGTGTAGCTTCTGTACTGTTTAGAAATAAGAGTCCTTTACATTTTTGGAGTGATGGGAGGTTTTTAATATTTGAGGAGCAATGGACAAGCAATGCCTCACTTAAAATTTTTTCACCTGTTCCCTTTATATTGATTTGAGTGAATTGACTTTGCATTGCAATTGCAGCTTTCATATGCTGTTTTACATATTCTTGCTGTGTTTGTATCTTCCCTTTTTTGTACCATGGAAAATTGAAGAACTCGATGTTATTTTAGTTCAGTTGATGATTTGGAACGGTAGGTTGTTGCTGATGCCTCAACCTTGCCGAACCCGGATCCCACTCTCATATCTTATGTCAGTTGTGTGATCAGGCATGTTGTTTGTTGTGCCTGTTAGAGCATAAGATTGGATCGAGCTTCTCAAACTCTTATTATAGGCATCCATTTATGTATCCTGAATAACACCTTTGGCTTATCATTGTTTATCCTACTTTTTTTTTCACATTCATTTGTCATTTGCAGCTTCCTACCAGAATCCTCAAGGAAATCAGGGCGAGAGTGATCCAAATAATACAACAGTGGGTAGTTTGTCTTGTATGTTGGAACTATTTTTGGTCTTCTCTATGCTATTTACTCCTTAATTTGCAATTTCAGATATTTGTTGGTGGTTTGGACCCCAATGTTACGGATGACCATTTGAGGCAAGTATTTGGCCAATATGGTGAATTGGTTCACGTGAAAATACCAGTGGGAAAGCGTTGTGGGTTTGTTCAATTTGCTACCAGGTCAGGAAACACAGCTTTCATATGAGTTTTTGAAAGTTTTTTACTGACTGGACTTTCTTAATCTTCTGTTGCTTGCATATGTTGTGTTGTAGAGCTTGTGCTGAGCAAGCCTTATCAAGTTTGAATGGGTCTGTATTAGGTGGACAAAATATCCGACTCTCATGGGGCCGAAGTCCCTCAACCAAACAGGTTTAAATATATCACAATGTATTGTAGTAATTTGTGCATTAACACATGTTCTATACTGTATTTTGACTCTTGGATTGGTCTTAGGCTCAGCCGGATCAGACTCCGTGGAATGGTGGGTATTATGGATACACACAAGGGTACGAAGCATATGGATATGCCCCACCTCCCCAAGACCCAAATATGTACTTTGGAGGTGGCTATCCTGGATATGGGAATTACCAACAGCCGCAGCAGGTAAGATAATTTAACAAGCTTGTGCTCCTTCCCAGAGTTCTTGGTTCATGATGACATAACCTGACAAGTTACAAAGGGTGTTTAACAACTGGATGAGTTACATAATACCCTTAGCATGCACATACTGATTTAATCTAGGGATAACGCATGGATATAATGTTGCTTATGGATCAGTTAGGATTTATCTGTTCATATGTGGATTACTCATAGAAGTGATTACAAGGCATGGATTCTCCTTTTAGGTCAACGTATCAGTGTCACATTGATGTTTGAAGCTACAGCCACACACTTGTCCCATAATATTAAATATTTTTGTTATTTCAAATTACGTCTTAGATATGGGCATCCAACACCAATATACCATTGAAACCTCCATATGGCTTTGAAGATAAGGGATTGTTTCTTTAGTGTTATTTACAGCCTGATGTTGAACGGAAATAAAATGGGCCACAACTATTATACTTCTAAGCAGACTAGCCGGTTAAATGTTGTTTCTAGTTTCTTTAATTAATAACATTTATTTTGTGGTTTACCCGGATGAGACAGTACATGCTTTTTAAAAGTAAAACATAGTCTATTTGTCTATTTTTTATTAAAAAAAAATCTGAAAAATAATATTAATAACTCAAAGGATAATAATAAACCTATTCTTATTAAAAAAAGGATAATAATAAAAACACAAAAATATTCTTTGTACCCTGGTCATACTTGTATCATATTTTTTAGGTTTTAGCTGTATAGCCATGTTAGTTTCGTATTATACTTGTAACCCGTATTCGTATCTGTCCTTAGTAGAAAGTGATAAAACCTGGCATCAAGAGTTTGCTTGGGTAATACTGGCTGCATTTTGCGCAATCTGATTGACGTTAGTTCGTGTAGTTGTGTGGTATTTAGATTTCAAGTATTGTGGAAAGTGGACATCACTGCAACGTGCAAATCTGAATGACTCTTTCTTTTTTTTTTTGGCTACCGCATTGATTATTTTCTTCCTATGTAGTTGGCTTTTAGCCAGTCAGTGTAAATTCGAAGTCAAGCTGTCTCTGACATGTATTTATAGTGTCTACTCATTACATTTCTAGGAGATACAACTGTTGGTAAACCTGCTTTCGTAATATTTCTCTTGGTGCAGCAGCCAGCTTAGACAAAAAAGTTTCTACTTTTGTTTCCTCTGTATGTTTCCAATTCATATGCTTCTCTGCTGTAGTATATTGCTCATAGTATCTTTGTGTTTGCAGTGATCTGTTGTCGTCTGGGAAGCATGAGGGCTGTTGTGAGTTTCACTCGCTTCCAGTCGATGTCTCCAGTTCTTGGATGTAGTATAATCTTGTGCGGTTGTGGATTTGGTACACACACTAAGTAATCCGTTTGTGGTCTATATATGAAATTGTTCTTTTCTTTGCTTTGCTATGCTATGCTATGGTGGAATTTCTCGAGTTTGTCTGAGGCGATGCTGAGGATATTGAAGTACACTTTTCCATCTAAATTATGATGTCTTATTTAAATCATGGAATCTGAATTGCTATGGTTTAATTTTGATGCCTGTATTTTACAGTTTTCTCATTATTCTTCTTTCGTGTGGCTCTCCCCTCCCATGCCTGCTTTTGAAATTGTTTGGTGTCTTAATTTTGCTGTGCTGTGCTGTGCCAGTTCAAAGAATTTTTTATTCTTGGGTGCTGTGGGCTGAGTTTGGCTGATTTCAGTATTCGTCACTAGTTTCAATTCTTGGCTTGAATTCCAACTTATTAACTTGGGGGTTATAAAACTCGGATTAAAATTCAGGTTCAACCTATTCAATAGATTGTGGCGAACTCAGACGGATCTCAAAAACTCCAGATGATGACATGAAGATTGCCGTAGTATAATTAGGTCAATGGATTGAATTTTGGCTGATTTGAATTTGAATTTGAATTTGATTTTAAAGATTCAATTTGAATTAGGTCTGAAAGTTTGATGATTTTTATTTTTGTGGTCAATATGTGGATCCGTTAACAATTTCAAATTTTGATTCAATAATTAATTTGATTAGAATAACTTAGTTAACTAAAATTTAATAATTATACATAAATTTCAACTATATTTTATGAAATAATTATTTAAATATTTTTTTATAATAATAAAACAAAGATTCTTGCTTGAGTTGTTTGAATTCTTCACTTAAAAAAACACAATAATGATTTAGATTATTTAGATTTGATAGTTTATATTATGATTTAATATTTTAATTTTTAACGACAATAATTCAATTAAATTTTAATTTTTGAACTTTTTAATTATAATAACTCGTTTAAATTTAAATTTTTTAATCTTTTAACTAGTCATTTAAATTTTACTTTTAATCAGAGTAAATTAACACATACATTAAAAAAAAATGTGTTTTGCACTAGACATATTGTTATATAAATATATTAGTTATTGACTGTGCCTGAAGATACAGAGTAATAAAAAATTGTAAATATTAAATATATTTACATTCATATTCAAAATTAAATTACAAACATAGAGAAGAGATAAATGAATTTAAGCATCGATTTATAGTGAAGGTGAGAAATGGTGGTGGTTGTGGCGATGGTGGTGACAGTGGTAGCGGTGGTTGTAGTAGCGGCGACAATGGTTGCGGCGGTGGCAATAGTGATGGTGGCAATGGTAAAAGGTGGTGGTGGTGGCAAGGGCGTTGGTGGCAGTAGTGGTGGTAGTGACAGTGGTGGTGATAGTGATGATGGTGGCAGTGGCAATGGTGGTGGTGGTAGAGATAGTGGTAAAACGCTTTCAAACACTATTTTTAAAAAAATATTTATGATAAATAATTTTTAAAAAATCACTCCAAACACACCCTTAGAGGCTTATTTTTCCTATTAAATTTAGGGTATTAATATTAACCGTTAGATTAATTTTAAAATAAAATTTAAGGCGATCTTAACGGCAAATAACAAAAATCATTTTGTTTATCTTTTAAGATTTGAATTGTAAACTATTATATTATATAGATAAATGATTTAAATCAAATTAGATATAAATATATCAAAATCTAAATCCATGAAATATAAGATATCAAATTCAAATTGTTAACAAAAAATATTAATTTATATCCGATTAATCAAATTTAAATTCGCTCCATTAAAGGGCCTCAATATAACCCACCACTACCCCATGGCATGCTGAATCCCCACGCTGGGTCCTGGGGGTAATATATCTAACGGAACCAACCTGTGAACCTCTTCTGTGACTAGTAAGGTTGGTTAGTGTAAGCGGCAAGCCTGAGGTGGCGATGTTTCCCCATGTCACCTGGTGGTATAAACTGATCATCCTTGTATTCGATCCAACCACCGCAAATGAATGTCCACCACTGCGCCAGAAATATGCTCAGGCAGTAAGCGGAATGCATCTGGAACTCTCAAAACACAAACATGTAACTATGACCAAAAAGCTCAGCGCCATAAAGCCCACATTTGATTAGTACTTAATCTGAAACTTGGAAAACCAAATGTCAGAAAAATTTACAGCAACACTAGTTGTTGTAGGACTTCTTGTTAAACAGACCAATGATCCCCCTTGTCGTCCCCAAATCTTCAAAGGTGTCAGATCCCACAAGAAAGCTCGCTCGCACAGCTTGGGAAGTAGGAAAGACACTACATGGATGCTATACATACCCAAAACAAGGGGATCACTGATAGCATAACATTACTGTGACAACGTGTTTCTTCGTCTCCAAGATCAGCTTCTGGGCTCTCCAGTTTCTGGGGCCAAATGTTCAAACTGACGGACCTGGTTCTCTGTCATATTTTCCTGCAAGGCCTTCACATAGAGTTCAATTTCAGTTTGTGTAGCTGGAAAATATAGGTGCAATATTACATAATGATTGTTATTTTGGGTTTGAATTTCATTTTACCAGCAAAAGCTCAGTCATTCTGCCAGTTCTTCTATTCTCCAAAGGTCTGGAAACAGATGCAGACTGATTCTGATCAAAGTATACAGCTTGCAGGGGCCCAATTGAGAGAGGCTCATTCATGTCACCAATCTCTTGGACTGGGCCAGCAAGAACATCTTCTCCTGATAATTTAAAAGCAATCTTACTGTCTTCGACATGTGTTTCTGATGACTGTGAAACCACCTTATAAACTTCATCTGGCTTGGCAGCTGATTTCAATGAACTGGCTGCTTCTCCTTGTGGGAGCTCTAGTGTGCCTTGCTTAAAGGAACCATTCTCATTTTGCATGCTTTCTGGTGTCACTTGGTGGCTTATTTGAGGTTTTGAGGGCAGCTCTTCAATTGTGACTGCCAGCACCTGGTTTTTGGGTATTGATGCATTAGGGGGTAGAACAGCTAAGGGTGCAACTGTCTGCACATATTTGTCTCTTAAAGCTGCCATATGTGCAGCCTGGGATGCATCCTGAGGAACTTGGTTGGCAGGCGGTAATCCATTTGAACGATTGATTGGTTGGAGTACAACTGGAACTACGGTGCCTCTTGCACCCACTGGAGGGACAGAGGAGGCTGCCGCTGGAGACGCATATTTGCCTTTTGAGACCACCAGATTAGCTGTTAGAGGTGCAACTCTATGCAACTGATTTGCAGGTGGTGAACCATTCTGTTCAGCCCTCTCTCTAGATCGCTTGTTATAGCCACGCACCTGTGTGTGATTTCTTGCAGGGAGATGAACATGATTTCTTCCGATCATCTGAACATGCGGGGCCACATCATTTTCTTCTGTGACAGGAACATAATGTCCTGGCTTGAAAACAACACCCCTCAGACTGGTATTGGAGTTGCCAAGCCTAACAGTGAGGAAATAACCAGCATCAAATGCTGCCTCAACAACACCTGTAACCGCCTGGCCCACCAAGCCGCTTTTTGTCTCATCAACTCGATCTACTTGACTGGGTTGATTTACATTCACCCCTCCAAATCCAGGTGTCACAGGGGCAGTTTTGATTTGTTTTAGACTCGGATCCTTCCTCGGGCGACCCCGTTTTCGCTTCACAGGTACAGCTGGTGGGGTATCAAGGTTGTCCCCCTGGTTTGTTTGATTCATCTTCAGAAACTGTTGCAAAATCTTCTGCCCTCACAGCAAAATTTTTATGGTTCATAAACCCTGTCAAAAGAAAGGCAGTCTTTACTTATATTACAAATAGAACTAATACAAAAATGATGGATTTCAATGCAACACATGTTTCTAGTACTAGAGCATTACACACATATACTACTTCACCTATAACAGGTTTTACACTGGTATTACGAGATTTTTTGTGAGTATCTTTTAAATAGAGAGCATCTATCATAAAAATTTGAAATAGAGTGAAAATTTTTAAACAACTCCAATGCACTCTCTATTCTAATAACAAAATAGATTTATAATAAATAAAATTTAACGAAGAATGTGTATGTGTCATCTTTTCATTAAAAGTAGAATAGAGTGTGAGTTGGACTCTCCAAATGTTGGGTCATAGGTAGTCTAAATAGAGAGCCTATTGGAACTTGATTTTTTGTGGTTGGCTCTCCAAATAGATAATTGAGGGGGAATAAAGAGCCTATTGGAGATGCCCTTACGAGCAAACTCATAAACTCACAGAGAATTTATTTTTTTGGAAGAAAGAGAAAAAATAAAAGCTTTAGTAGTTTTGCTTGAATATACAAATTGATACGTTCCTTTTGCAAGTGAAAAAAAAAAAATGAACTCGCAGCAAAACACCAATGGCATGACATGTATCTTAGCTTTCTGCCATTTACCTCTAGGAAACCGTGTCTGCACCTGATTCTTATATCACTACATCATACATGGCTACAAAAGAATCACCTCAGATTCAGAATAGACCATGAATCCAGAACTTTGAATCATAAGCACTGCTGTTCGTTACATCATAGTCCCCAAGTAACTTTGAATTCACATCTAGCTTGGATCGTAAACACACTCATGTCATGTGCTCAACTGGAACTTTCAAGTCCATATAAGTACTGAATTGATCACAGTGTTAACAGGCCCGCATGCAAAGCAGGATTGTTTGAGGAGTGTGAAGTAGCTGCCCACCCTCCGTTATAATCTGGGGTCGAGTCTCATGACCCACATAGTGATTCCTTCCCCATACTAGTAGAATGGATCATCAATGCGCATTAAAAAGGATTACTAGCAAATGGGCTTGAAATTATTTACTTACCATTTGCAGAATCACCAAACTTAAAAAGGCAACATCTAAGTGCATACCTAAAGCGATCAAATACACTGGACTAATTAACCCACCCATCATCAGCCTCAATTTCATCACTGCACCCTCACAATCTCAATTTTGTTCCATGAAATAGTTCCCCCTAACAATTTGGAGGAAGGAAAGTGGAAGCAAGGAAGAGGGAAAGAAAATTGTGTTTGCTCGTTAATCACACAACATAACTTTCATACTTATCCACACCACATAAAACATTGCACTGAAACGATCGAATACTAAACCATTCCACATTATGCAATGATTAACAAAGGTCAGACAGACATGCAATTGCAGCAAACAAAACCCTCACAAGCTATAAATACGAGTAAAAGACCACAACTTTCGTAACAAAAACGGATAGCAAAATAAAAAAAATAGTCATATTTACCCAATCAAAAACCCTAGTTTCAAGTATTTGCCAAACATTCAAGAAATAATCACTGTATTTTATTATTACTTACCGTATTTATTTATTTATTCTCTTTCCTTTTGCGTAGCGTAAAAATCAAGAGCACGAGAAGCATTTTGAAGCTAGTGATTGAGTAAGATCGTACCTTTGGAGAGTGTTGGAGAGGATTTGGAGCATTAAAGATAAGTGTAAACTGAACCGAGAAAGCAATTTAAAACCCTAGATTTGTTGTTTCCCCGCCGAGAGAGCGACAGAGAGAGAGAGAGAGAGATTAAGGCTTTATAATCAAGAGGGTTTGGGTTTGGACTTTAATGATTCTGTTTTTATATTTATTTTTGTGTTAATTGCTTTTTACCCGTGTAATTTCGCCTAAAAATACTTTTCTATTTAACGTTTAAAATTATGTAATTAATCTTTTTATAATTATGTATCTAAGTGAAATGAAGTAATTAGCGTCGTTAATAAAATTAAAAAATTATCACAATACTCATGTTTTAAAATTAAATTTTTTTAATTTATTCTTAACAATAAAATTAATAAAATATGATAACAAACTAATACATTTCAATCAAATATATAAAATATCTTTTTTCCTCAAGTAAAGTTTTGTTTCAGGGCGAAAATTATTTATATTTTTCTTGCATGTTTTTTTGTTTACTTGAGACCGATTTCCTATTTATTTGGGTATTATATCATATATTGTAAAAAAAATATCATATATTATAAAGAGTATTTTAAATATTTTGACAATATTTTTTTTAAGAAACAATGGACACAAAACCTAGAATATGTTTTGGGCGTAAATAGCACACTCTCCGTTAACTTAAATAATAAATATAATTATTTTACTTTGGTACATAACTATAATTATAAAGAAGTAATATACATAATTTTAAATCTTAAGCCAATAATTGAAAAATAAAAAATAATTAACCCTTTATTTTTTTTTTTTTTAATAAATATGGGGCGAAGAAATCGACGAGGTTCTCAATTAATTGGATTCTCATGGACCAGGTGGTGCGAAAAGGGTGACACGTGTGCTTAGATAGATGATCACGTGACAGGCCTGTGACATGGAGTGGGGGAGATGGGCCATGGCCCCTCATTGGTTTTGCCAGTTAAGTCCAAACCCGATTAAAGTGAGTCGATCCATTGGCCCTCTTAAAAATAAGGATAAATTGCATTTTATACCTTAAAAGATTTAAAAATTCTTAATTTTTATCATAAAAGATTATATTTTTTATATTATATTATCAATTTATAAAAAATATTATAATGTGACTATTTTGTTAGTTTTTCATTGCCCATTTTGTCAACGTTAATGTAGTAATTTTATTACAAAATGAGTAATAAAAATTAATAGAATTGTCACATTACAACACTTTAATTATACAAAAAAACTTTTGCAGTCCAAAGTGTGATTATCCCAAAAAGTTCAATAAATATATAAAAAGTTGAATTTTTAAGATAAATAAAAAAGTTCAATAAAGTGGGACCATTAGGTCAAATCCAATGAGTAAGCATGCACTAGATTTTAAATATATGATCAAGTCTTACATACTTTGGGTTGCTTTTAATATTTCAAGAAGACAAAATCTTCGCAAGTACTATTAAATTAAAGACTTATTGATAATTGGATTATACCATCTCCGCCCCGCTCCTAACCCACCCATGATTATCATGCAATGAGATGTACAACATTGCTTGCAGCTTTTCTTACTGTGGGTGGTGGGCCGGCCCCACATATCAAGTGAGACAAATTTGTATTGAATCTTAGTAAGTTTGTCTT
This sequence comes from Ilex paraguariensis, assembly GCA_963454935.2. Taxonomy (NCBI): domain Eukaryota; kingdom Viridiplantae; phylum Streptophyta; class Magnoliopsida; order Aquifoliales; family Aquifoliaceae; genus Ilex; species Ilex paraguariensis. The sequence goes on along the minus strand of CAUOFW020006625.1, from coordinate 43,858 downwards.
AAAAAATATTCCACTTATTTTTGATTCATATCTAAAAAATTATGTTATATCGGGTTTATATCGTATATAATTAATATATAAATGAGCCATATTACGTATTTTTTTTGATCGACTTCATTAACGTCTTTAAATACAAAGATATAATACTAAAAGAAACACTACCTACATAACTACCTAAAAAACCTATTAAAACTATATCACTAACTCACTCCCTACATAACCTCCTAGTAATTAGCTTAACATTCAAATAAATCAAATCAAATACATAAAATTATGAAAAATGCTACACAACCCAAATGGAACCAAAAAATTAAAAGTCAAATGCATATCATCCCTTGAATAAGTGTTGGATGAGCGGGTCTCACTAAAAAAGTTGATGAGCCATGAGACCCACTCATCAAATAGATGATATACATTTGGGTTGACATTTTTTGGGATTTCATTTGGCTTTTGTAGCATTACTCTAAAATTAAAAGCACATAACATTTTCATTTTCATTGGGTATTCAATCTACTTTGATATGTCAGCTGACATTTCCTTTATTTTCTTTTACATCTAATGCAATGGCATCTTCAATCTGTATTTTTCAGTGTTAAGTCTCTACTAGGCTTCAACAAACTTTGATAACAAAAACAGAGAATGCTCCCTAACCGTCCCCTCTCTTTTCTTCTCATCTAAGATTTTAGAAGGTGGGGGAAGCAAAAACTATTCCAGGGTGGATCATATAAAGCCAATCTCATATTTAAGAGAAATGAAGTTGCAATTTAGAAGCATACACGATTAACGCAACTTTGAATTTTTATTGCATGAAATTTGGCAGCATTGAAACATCAATAGCTGAGGTAATCTCAATGCTTAAACTACAATCATGCTTCTTCACATTGAACCTTGTAAGATGTTACAGATTCATTCAACTAAAAAGAATGACTAATTTTAAGTACTTCAACTATGAACTAAAACCAGCTCCTTCTATTACAGCAGGCCTTTGCGATTTTGGGAGGTTTTTGACATAAACATCATGTACCATTTTCACGTAGTCCTCAATCTTATCTGCAGTCCAATCATCAGTTCTTATTGGAGGAAGATATTTTACAGTTAGCGGCGCTGCCCGAAGATGAAAGCTGCCCTTTCTCCATGCTAGATGGGTGCCTGTCAAGACGATTGGAACAATTGGGCGTCGTGATTGCAATGCCAGGTGCACAAAACCCTGCAAGAAAAAATAAATATTAGCTCTAAGAACAAGTAGAAAACAGGTAAAGAGTGCCTTTTACAACTATCAGTTGACAAGCTAAAGCTGAAAGTGTAAATGGTCAATTGATCCTGGATGTCTTGTGACTATTTTTCCGAAGCACTGGACAGCAAACAAAAGTAAAAAGGAACGAGAGAGATGAACCAAAGCTCTGAGAGCTCTAAGATTTGACCTTGTGAGATCTGAGAGCTCCTGCCTTAGTCACTGGCATCGTGAGAAAGAACGAGAGAGATGAACCAAAGCGATGAACGAGAGAGAGAAGAGGTAAAAAGGAATAAATCCTACTTTTATAGCTGGAGTAAGAAAAACCCCTTCTTTTTTTTTTCTATCAGTGGAGTTGGAAGGTTAGACTTCATTAATTGGTTTCGAGGTAGGCGTGTGTTTCTGTTTTTGCGTGTTTTTAAAAACACTTATTTTTATGTATTTAAAATTTGGGATTGTACTCTTCAAACATATTATTATTATTATTATTTTTTTTTTTTGTAAAAAGTGAAAAAAAAAATCAAAAAAAAAAAAAAACACAAACATATGGTTGCCAAATGGTAGCCATTGTTGTTGAATTACGTTTTTTTTGTCAATGTAGCAATTAAATTATAATATTTGTGTCAATATTTTTCTTCTATTCAAATTTGTTGTTAAATTTAACAAATTTTCTCATATGCACACAACACATAACCCCTAAACCTAAACGAGAACCCTAGGCAAAAATTTTACCCGGACCCTATTAATATTAATATATTAAATATTTTTTTAATTAACATAACTTAATATTTATTAATTTAATTATTTTTGAAATACAAAAAATATTGATCAAGTTTTTATATTTAAATTTTGTCAATAAATTTTTTTTCAATAGATCATAATTAATCTATTCAATTTTTCTTATGACATAATTAGTTGTAAATAAGATTTTATATATTTAAATTTTAAAAAGCTCATTTCCGTTGAACCAACTATTGTTAACAAAATTTTATAAGCAATGCATATATTAAAAAAAAAAAAATTAGTCTTTTTATGTTGTTTAGCATTTCAATTCGAATGTTAGTTTTAATTTTAAATTTTTTTAAAAAAAAATCAATTCTAAAAATAAAATGAAGTCATCAATATCAGTACATATATCATAAATAAAGTGTTTAATAATAAAAATTTATTCTATATATGGACCAAGGATATATGTACTTGAAAATTATACTCTTCGAGACAAAAAATATAAGAAAGAATAAGGAAAAATTTACATATTTTGCTTTGCAAATTCTAAAAATTATTCATATAAGGATTTTGGAGTGAGCTGGTAGCACAAAGTTGCATTCAAAGAAAAAGAGAGAGATGCTCAGGAGGCTAGTTATTTTGTTGATCATGTTACTATTTTTTTTATTGTGCATGTTACTATTTTATTGAGTATGTTACTACTGTTATATTTTATAAATATTAATATTCAATGTTATAATTTTTAATTTTTAAATAAAAGTATTTTTTGTGTTTAAATGTTACTATTTTTTGTTTTGAAGGTTATTATTTTTTTATTTTTTAATATTACTATTTTTTTGTTAATCATGTTACTATTTTTGTTAAGTATGTTATTACTTTTATTTCTTAAAATATTATTATTTAATATTATTATTTTTTATTTTCAATATTACTATACATGTATGTGTGTGTGTGTGAGAGAGAGAGAGTCATGATTTATATATAGATATAGATAAATATAAGAAATAAAATTTTAATGTTATTCAAACTCTTAAAATTTAGGAGTTATTATTTTTAAATTTATTTTAATTAAATATAACTACTGAGAAGGTAATTTAGACAATTTAAAACAAAATGGACTCAAGAGTAAATATATTTTCTTGATGATGACTCATGGGCTGGGCCCAAAGATCTAGGTTAACTTCAAAACAAGATTTAAACTTCTTTTCACTTTTGCTTTTTATCTTTTTTCTTGTCCGAAAATAGAAGTGTTTCATTTTGTTTCTATAAGTAATTCAATCTTTCATTTGTGTCAATGTTGGCAATGTCTGATGTGAATTCAGCAAGAACTCCTAGTTCACTATTGCATTGTGCCTCTATTCCAAAAGGGAAGACCAAAACTGTCTCCACCACCGACTAGAAATCTCATACATCATCTCTCTCAAGAAAATAAACACAAACATCTCACGTTTTATCAAAGTTAGCTCAAATCTAGTGGATTGTAATCCATCCAAAACAAGACATCCCATCGCGGCAATTGACAAACCCTAAAAATTCAATTAAAAAAAAAAATTGGGTACACAACAAGAAAAACATTTGCAAAGGCTTGATTTCTAAATGTCTCGACGTCTCAGAAAAACTCTGTTCAGATACAAGCGTGTCGTGGAGGACAATATTCCTTCTCTTCTTTTCCATAGTGTTGCAATTCTAACAAGAATTTGTGAACTGTCGTACAAAATTGAGCCGTGAAGCAAAGCAAACAACATTGAAGGTAATCAACTAAATACTTGGAAATTTTAAAAACATATAAGTTTTCCATATAATATTCAGAGCAGCAAACATCTGAATTTTGATGCTCTACATATAAGTTTTCTTTCTACCTAATACGTTTGTGGTGGTTTCTTTTTCAATCTGAACCTCAGAATTAAGATCCAATTTCAACACGCATCATTTCAACATCGTGCACATTCTTATTTTCTTTTCTTCTTGGCAGCAGTTTTCTTTTTCGATCTTTTAAATCCTGCTCCACTCTCCTGCCAGCAAAAATAAACATTATAAGAAACTATCAGAAAAAAAAATCGATACTTACAAGTCATATTTATGACAGGTCAACTAAGTTTAAACAATTTCTATTCAATCACATGACCCCCCCCCCCCCCCCCCAGAAGAGTGCTTGCACTAAAAATACTCCATCCACAGAACAGATTGTTTGTACAAAGTAGAATAAAATCTGTCATTGATGGTTGTATAAAAATAATGATACTTGTCTGCAATGCACAAAAGCAATTCTCTGGTATTTGCTAATTAATTTACCAATGATGGAAAAGAAACAGCAGTAAAATATCTAGAACAAAAACACAGTAATTGATCAAAAGATAAACTGTATCAAGAAGAACCAAGTAATTGTTGGTGCCTAAATCTTACCATCAAATCAACATTAACAAAAACGAGGAGTTTGACATTCATATAAATAACTAGTCATTATGGGAAGCATAAAAAGACATCATAAGAGAGTACCTTTCTGTAATGTCTGTAAGCAATTTGACCTGTCAATTCCTGCCCACTCTTGTTGACGTAAACCTGAAAGATCAGTAAGTGGATTAGCAGTGAAAGTTGTACAGAAGAAGGGGGACATGCATAAACCAGAGTAAGGTTACTAATCAAAAATCAATTTAATTTCCGAAATTCTTGTTCTATTTAATTGGTGTATTAAAAAATCTAAGATAAGTTAAAAAAAGGTACTCATACCTACATACCGTACATTCAACATTCAGTATATGTATACTAGATGGATCTAATTAGTAAGCAAAAGACTTTTCTGCTAACAATCATAATTGCCTGGTATACAGCTCAACACCAGAATGAACATAATCTCTTGATTCTCATGAAAAGGGAAAACCAAAAATAAAGCTTCGCAAAAACCTCAGCCGCCCCCACCCCCCGGGGGACTATTGTCCTGATAGCATCGATAGCCACTTTGCAGGTTGTTGACATGCTACAGACTGTTACCTTGATGTTTCAGATCAATGCATAAAACAACTCAAAGATACTGTAAGATTATAAAAAGAAAATGAGACAGTCAAAAAGCACTCCAACTAACCCTCTTCCCATCTGGACCAGTGTACCAATGACCAGCAGATTGACCCACTGCATGAACCCTTCTTTTGCCAGCATCTTTTGGAATCTCAGTGCAGCGTTTAGGATTCATCCAGCTTCCAGAACCTTGTGGTAACTCTTCAGCCTTTGACTTCTTTGAATTGTTTCTGCTCCTCCTTGACCCTACCTCGGAATTATGTTTCCCATCGGCTTGCTTAGAACCCTCTCCATTGCCAAATTGACCCCTGATAACACAAAAAAAAAAAAAATGTACATTGCCCTAAAAGGAAAGGTAAAGTGGAAATAAAAAAAGAAAATACTATAAATATGCCGCAATGAATGTGAATGCATTACATGTAATCAATCACTGATGCATCAGGTGGCTTATATCCTCTGTTGTTTACAGCACCCACGGGGAAAAAGTTGGGTAAGCGACTGCGAACCAGTTTTTGGATTCTTGGGTCATCATGGAAAAAATAACGATGAACAGAAGCGTTACCCACATCCCATTGCTGCTCATCATTTTTCCTGACATTGCTATTTTCATGACAACCTTTATTGCTATTCTTAGCTACATTCTTATCTTTCACGGATCTAAAATATTCTTCACAGACCTCATCCAAAGCAGGTGTTGGAATGTGAAATCCCTTCTCTGAACAGAAATCTTTCCATAAATCTTCTGTACAGGCCATGCTCACTGATTCTTTTGTTTTCCACTGTTCTATGGAAGCTGCACGTTGGCCAGAATTAGATGATGGTCTCTCCTTCAAAGATGAGTCTAATTTATTAGTCCCTCTGTTTGCACCTTCACTGAAACAAGGATCACCAAAATCAGAATCAGAATCAGAATCAATCAACTGGAACCTTCTAAGAGGACTGACAGTCAACTTTGGAAACATCATTTTGTTGCTGCCAGCTTCCATATTTACAGAAACTTGGGGATCTGAAAAATGTTTCTTTGTAGTCTTTTTCCTCTGGCAGGCTGGTTCCTTGGTCAAAACCCCAAGTCCACGCAGCGAGAACTTTGAAGTGCTATGCATAGAGTGATACTGTGTTGCTGCAGGTTGTCTGCCAATAGAATACAATTAGGAGTGGATACAGAACAGATGTTTATTGAACACAGATACTGAGGAGCAAATAATTCGCCAATGAGAATTATGCGAATATCATTCTACTGCAGACATATCAGACTAGATGTGCCGAAATAAAAATTAATGCTGTCAAAGGAAGTCCAAAAACAATGGTCTCATATAATGGAAGTATCTTGCAAAAAGAAGCCAATGCCAATGAAAAGAAATTTTTAATATGAAGCAACAAATGGATAGTCGTATATCATATACTTGTGAAGGGAAAGAGAAAATGCTCAGACATGCAAAAGGAAAGAAACCAGTTCTTTTGATTTTTTTGAATTGGAAAGTATCAGTTCAAAGATAGCACTTAGTGAATTTATTAGCACCCACTGAACATTAATGGTGCAACTCTGCCTGAGATCTTACTAATGCATTTAACATAGGAGTAGAGTAGAATGAGCCATCAAGATCGGTGTACTATAACTAACTCACACAAGTAATCAGGATCTAGGCACAAATTGTTATCCATAAGCAAAGATTGACCAAGACATAGATTAGCAAATGCTCTAAGTTATGCTAGACTATGCCGGTTGCAACCTCGGATAACTTACATCATCTGAGCATATTTCTAAGCTAGAATCCAAATAGTTGTTTGACAAGAAGGAAACGGGAGAGGGTGTCAATATTGCACGTCTTTTACCATGTTGCCCTCATTTTTTTTTTCAGCCAAAGATAGTATTTCAAGCTCATGTAGCAATATTCCAAAAGAAAACTCTTAATGAAATGCGTGTCAAAATCAGGCAAGTTAAAACCGGACACACCCATTCACAAGTTACTGGTCCAAGTAACTAGAAAACGAATTACTAGACTTAAATTTATGTAGAAAGGCTTCTTGCTAGACATATCCTTAACCAAATAGGCCCTACTGGCATCTTAATAGTTCAAATTCTCAATCCCTAATAAATTCAATGGTAAAAACTAAAACATCCCAAATCTTTATTTAACTTTTCTGGCATGAAATGCATTTTGATCTTCGTTTTAACAACTCAGTCATGAATTAACTAGGTAGTCCTATTCTGCACAAGTGTGTACTGTAGCCAAAATTACAATATTCGACTACAAATTCGAGGGAAAAAGAAAAAGATGTAGATCTAAACGAAAAGCCTAATTCTTGCTGCTGAGCGATACACAAAACCAATTGGAAACCAATAAACACAAGCAAAACCTAAGCACATGGAAAGCTTAGTTATAATTTCTTCTTTCTAAGTGAAAAACCCCCATAAGTTTATAAACCCCAATTGGGCTCATTATTTCATTTCTTTATAGAACCAATCAACCATTAACGAAAAGTTTTAATTTTCATTTCCTTAAACTTAACACGAGCCACCAGAGCATTATTCTTCATGTATTCTCCAACAGAAACAAACGAAAGAGGAAAAGAAAGTAACAAAAAGCTTTAGGGTCACCTACATTTCCCAAAAACTAAGGGAAAAAAAATCTCCCCAATTCGATCCAAGCTTCAAGCTTTCTAAGGTAACAAGCATTGTTTAGGATACATAGAGTTTCAAATTTGTATGCTTCATTCTTTTTCCCAAAACAAATAGGGTTAAACAAACCAAACACTATACAACTCTCTGATTTTACCTCTATGCCGATCCTCCTGAGAGGAGAACTCTTCGATATCATCATCAACCTTACACGAGTCCACTGACTCCCGCTTCCGTACATTCGGTGTGGGCTGAGAAGTAGACCCACGGCGAAGCCGCTTATAGCTCCGAGGTGGATCCGAAACTTGCGGGTCGGAACCCACCATCGGCGACTGAAAATCGTTGTCATCTTCTTCGATCGTAGGGAGAGCAGTAGCGGTTGAGGATTGTCGAGCTTGTTGGGGTCTAAAGTCTTCTCTTAGCGTGGTTGATACATCAAAATCGAAGTCCAAATCGAGCCCTAGAGAGAATGACGGAGGCTCAAAATTTGCCATGAAAATGTAGAGCGAGAGAGAGAGAGAGAGAACTTGTGTTCAAAATAATGGAGGGAATTGCAAGAAAATTAGAGAGAGGATTTTTACTATTTTGCGCCAAAACCATATCGAGAGAAACCAACGGCGCGATTATGCTGACACACGAATTAAGCGAATTTGAGTGAAAAATGAATAAACATATTAAACCCATTTAGTAAACAGATTGTATTCATATAAAACTTGTCAAATTGTATTTTACATGTTTTAACGAATTGTGCTATGGTATTTATTTATTAAATAGTTTGTATTTGTGTTTAAATTTTTTATTTATTTATTAAATATGTTGTATATAAATTTATATATTTTTAATCCGTCACTTATTTACCTTAATCATTTAATCTGACACGATTAATCCCATACGAAAAATAGAGATTCGGGGCGGATCAATTGAGGGCCGAACGGATATAGTTTCATGGGAGCCATTGCGGGCCACACCATTTCCAACGATGAGAGACCCACAAATTGCGCTGCCCATTAGCCCCCACGTCGGTCCTTGCCAATTTTTGTTCAAGCTATAATTACATTATACGTAGAGGAGTTAATGAAGTCAAATGTTATGAGTTTGAATTCAAGTTGACGACTTTAATTTTTTAAACGTGTCTAAAAGATTGTTCAAACTCGACTTATTTAGAATTTGAACAGAGCCAAAGTCGAGTCAAATGCAATTAACTCGACTATTTTATACATAAATGAGCTAAGTTTTGTGAACTTAATTCAAACTTTTAAGACTTATTTTCATTTTTTTAAACAAATTTAAAAAATTATTTAAACTCAACTCATTTAGAATACGAGTCGAGTTTTAGCCGAGTTTTTTGTGAGCAGAACCCGAGTAATTCGTCTCAATTACCACTCCTAATTACATGCATGAGTTTTGCTAAAAAAATACATACCTCCCCTAGCATTTATATATTAAACCATAATTTAAATTTAATAATATTTATTTAATAAATTTATTGATACAAAAATTTTAGTTTGTCACCTAAATGATAAATTTTTCACATTGTCCCTTCAAAGAAATAAAAATATAGTTATGTGGTTTACCGTCTTATTTTAATTTGGTTCTCTATCTCTTTTATAATTTGTGATTGGTTAATTTGACACAAAATAAATGGACAACCAAATGAAAATTTAAACAATGGACTACATTATAATATTTTTATTTATTTGAGGGGGTAATGTAAAAACTTTAATCATTTGGGAGACAAACTGATAATTTTTATATCTTTTGAAAAACAAAATGAAATTTTTCCTCCACTTAATTCATCATTAATTTGTTAGTTCTAACAAATATTAAAATTCGTGTGAATTCAATAATTGTGTATAAATCTAATGGTCACCAACAAGCATCACAATCATTTATTTTTCTTTGAACAGATCTTGCCCAACTGATTTTTACGTTCCAAATGAATGACCTTTTTTTATAAATACTTACGATTGACCAAAATAAAAATATTCGTTTATTATGAAAGAATTGCACTTGCATACAAAAATAAATTATATAAGAATTAACTTGAGTTCAAGTTCAAAAACATTTTTTTTGCTCAATTCGTTTTATAAAACAAACTGAATTTAAGTTGAAAAACTATAAGTAAACCGAACTTACTTGTTGGTGTCGATTAGACGGTCTATGGACTTTTGTTGCTCTCCACTAAGCTTAATAAACATGTTTGAAGATCGTCCGGGTCCTGAGCTGATCACAAACACTTCTTGCAAATGAAGGATACAAGTTAAAATAATTTACAAGGGACTCGATTCGATTATTAAATCATTAGAACCCGTTACAAAACCAATTTTCTATGTACATGGTCCAAAATAAAAAAAAAAAATCTAAAATAAAAACATAAAAGAATCATCCAAACTACATTCATATAATAAAAATACGTACTTAGTGTACGAATCTATCAAAAAAAGATCAGATCTATGTACGTAATCTTACAACGTAAAGCAAGATTATTTATAGAGTCGAGACATCCTAGTTAGACAAACCTGCACTAGTATACATTCGTTAATTAACATCCCTACGTGCAGATCAACTCAAATCGATCTCAGGTATGCTTTGCAAGTTAGGCCTCCACGACCGTTGACGCGTACCATGTCCATGGCTGACGTTCATCGACATCAACTGAGCTATTAGCTGCTCCCCCGACAGCCGTCGTACGTCGGAGCTACCTAATAGTTTATCCAACTGCTTCTTAGAGATCTTGATCTTCACCTCTGTCGCTGCCGTTGTAGACGAAGAGGAGAAACCTTCTTTCTTGTTTTCTAATAGTCTCTCTTCTTCTAACTTCATGCGCTTGCCATTGTCAAGATCAAGATCACTTGTGTCGTCGGAAAAGAGAGTTTGTGTCGCCGGAGATCCCCAATCTTCCCCGGCCCATTGCATGGGGGATTCTTTTCTGATACAATTTCCCATATGTTTGTGCTTTGAAAAGAAAAATAACTTGTTTATGCTGTGGTTTAATGGTGAGCAAGGTTTTGGAAATGGAGGAGGGTTGTGATGTTTATAGGAGAGAGAGAGAGAGAGGTGTTGGGATGAGATGGGTGTCCTACCTGGTCCTACGTGGCGGATGTAGACGGTTTCACCTCATCTTGTTGGTGTCAGCTCGAGGATATATTTGGCGGCGGCGGCGCCTTGCTCGGCTAATGCGCTGCATCATTTGTATTATTTGAATTAATTTATGTATATTTTAACTAAATTTCTCTTCAAATCAATTAAAAAAAGACCATCTATACCGAATCTAAAAAATTCATATGAAATAAATTTTTATGTAATTTAAATACAATTTGATATTACACCGGCAACGGATGACCATACCAATAGTCGAAGCCAAAGGAACAGCCGACGAAGCCGGATTGTAGGAGAGCCATCTAATTAACATACATCTAGGTGTGAAAAGGGTGGTAATTGGAATCTTGGCAATCAAAGTAGGTGTGAACACGACTTAGCAAAGGATACCTTCTACCTTTTGACATTTGACGTGTGCTTGCTCATTGATCTCATCATTAGTGGCCTAATTACACTTCAAATCTTTGCAATAAATGGTTTATCCACCATCTACAATACCATACAGTAGAGGTGTACATATTCCCTAGCCGTACCAAAACATTCACCGTTGATTCTTTGAGTATAGCCCCACAAAAAAACTCGAACGATATAATACCCGAGCAATATTACATAAATTTAAAATGTTGATTTGATTGTTGATTTGATCAATCACTGTCATTGATTTAATTATAAATTTTAATATTTATTAGAACTCATTGTCTACCTAATGATTATAATCTGTCATGTCACTTTTTTAAGTTTTTTTTTTTTTTTGAATTTTTTTTTTAAAAAGTCAGTATTTTAAGTTGAAATAGTATTTTTCATAATACCCAAAGTACTGCCAGTTTGCATTATTTCACTTACTGCAATATACATGGTTTAGAGTTACTGTATTCATCTAAAATTAATGTGCATTGAGCTCACAGTTTATAAGTTTTGTATGAGTTATTAATTTTTAACTACTTTGAATTATGAACTATTGATTAGTCATAAATAAAAAAATTGATACAAATCTAAATATATATGACACAAATCACTAAAAAAAAAAAGAGCATATTGTAAAATGACGGCGTTTACTAAATATCAGAATACATCGGAATAAATGTCGAAAACATAAAAATATATAGTTTTGTTTTCACAATAATACCATTATCTTTATCAGTAACGATGAAATTAAGGTAGACGGTGACGTTCACCTGCCCATTCAATAATTTACAAAATTAGACCTTCCCTCAATTTTTTTCCAAGAATTTAAAGGCGGGCATAAGCTTATTGGATAGATTTAAAGATAAAATTGAAAGAGTCAAAGTTGTGAAGATAATCACAGAAAAACAATGGCACTGTCTTGAAAGTCCGAATTCAAGGATAATGACAAGAAATTTTCATCTATTTGCTTACGGACTTGATCATATTTGAGCTTCATGATGCTGACTTGATCTATGAGAGTAGAAGTTTTCAATACAAACCACATAACCCCAAGAACCCAGACAAAAGAACCTAGAACGAGTCCTACTAATTAATGTGAATCAGTGCGTTGAACTTTTCGCTATTAGCAAGAATATCAATGGAGTCGCGTTGTTGTATTGGGTTCCTAGAGTTTAGTAGCTTCAATGTAAGCTTATCCCGAGACATGTGTCAATTGGCTACTCGCTCATCTCCCTCTATAGATCACTTCTAGCATCGTAATTGGTTGAGATCCGAAATCATTTCTGGTAAATGAGAATTTTAAAAGAAGAATGTTCCAAGAAAAATGTCAAATTACTTAAATGAAATTCAAAAAATAAAACTTAAATGCATATCATTATTTGGATGACTGTGAGATGAGGAGATCTTACTGAAAAAATTGATGGAATTCACTCATTCAAGAAAGGATATGTATTGAGTTATAATTTTTTAAGTTTCATTTGAATTTTGTAACATTGCTTAAATTCCAAGGACTAAAGTGAGAATTGGATGAAAGTTGGTGGATGAGAAATGCAACTAATCTAAATATAGAAAATACTATTGTCATACTGCTCATGATTGGGAATGGCAGTGGACCGAGAAAAAATAGTATTTATTTAATCTGTCCTGTTTGAATTGGAGTGGACTATATATATTGGATGGTAAATATATATGGGGATACTTGTATAAATTCATACGGAGATGAACTGATATAATTAAGTGAAACATACATTTGTTATACATATTATTTTTGTAACTTTTTATGTTTGATCCTGTCCCTTGTTATAGAATAATAATTTTCATCCATCTTGCAAATCTATTTGTGAGGTTTTATGATTTTTTTTTAAAATTTTTTTCTTAAAATTATAAAAATTAATTGTTATAAGTAGGGACGATAGTGGAGGCGGAGACGGGGACAAGGATGAGAATCAAAATTTATCCGCATAATGGATACAGGGAATAAATTTCTCTCGCGACCAAGGGTGTGCATATATTTTTAAAGCGGGGCACGGAACGAAGACTACTCTCCTATCCACTCTCATCCCTAATCAAAGGAATCAACTACCTGACCCAAAAAACAAAAGGGCACATATATAGTTTTCTCCATTATTGTTGATGGAGGAGAAGCTGTCTCCGCATAACGTGGAGGACAGTCATGGCAAACGTGCAAACAATAGAAACTATGACCAACCACACTACGTGGACTATAGAACAGTGGTTTATATATATGGTGAAGAGCGATAAAGACATGGTCTAGCCACCATCAACAAGGATAGGTAGACCCTTCAAAAAGCATGCATAAAACTAATATTAATAATATACCAAAGCAAAATATAACGTTTTCTCAAATTTTAAAAATTGTCAACAATTGATTTTATGCTAAAATTTTCAATATATACAACAAGAGAGAGTGTGTGACAAAATCATGTTGTGACACATAAGGCTCGAATTAGTTATTTGAAAAAGAACAAATACAAATTAGTTTTTTAAAAAAAGTTAGAAAATATATTTGTATTTATATTCAAAATCAAATCATAATTATAGAGAAGAGATAAAAGAATTTAAACATTGATTTATAGTGGAGGTGAGGGGTGGTGACCGACAGTGATGGTTTTGGTGACGACAACGATGGTGGTGATAACGGTGGTAGTGGGCGTGGCAATGGTGGAGACAGTGGTGACGGTGGTGTGGGTGGCGGTGGAGGTAGGGGCAGTGGTGATAGACGTAGTAGTGGGGCGGTTTCAAACACTATTTATTTTTAAAGTATTTATAAGAAATAATTTCTAAAAGTACTTTTAAAAAGTCACTCCAAACACACCTTTAGGAGTCTATTTTTCATATTAAATCTAGGGTATTAATATTAGCCGTTAGATTAACTTTAAAATAAAATTTAAAACGATCTCAACCGCGAATAACAAAAGTTATGTTGTCTATCTTTTGAAATTTGAATTGTAAACTACTTTATTATATACATAAGTCACCAACTTACTTGCAAAAAAAATAAAAAATCAAGGGCAATTATATTAATTTTTAAATAATTGAGACAATGTATTAAATAAAAGAGACTTTTGAAGGGAGAACACATGTGGGTAGTTGAAAGGTCGAGGCTCTTTAGATTGTCAAAAATTACTATTTTTTTAATTTATTTTTAAAACTATAACTGATTTTAATATCAAAAGATCTTTGCCTGCATAAGACTGAATCATCGGTCTAGATTGTGTGTGTCTTGGTTAAACAAATATTAGATCTAAATCTAAAGTTTCCCTTAAATCTTAATGGGTAATGTTACATAGATTTAAAAATCAGACTTGATAATTATAACTATTGATTTCTCTGTGAATCCCAGTACTTATTAGGACTCATTACCTATTCAATAGTTAAAATTATAAAATTTAATTTTTAAATCAATCTAGCGTTACTCAATCTTAATCGGAGCCAGCAGCCTCAGACTAGTATTTCTGTCTCTATGCCCGGGGGCAATCCAATGTGTCCAGTGAGGAACTGACACGTGTAAAATTTAAGAGCATCCACGTGGCACTCCCTCGGATGCCTTTTGTTCGGCATGTCAATAATACAGAAACCGAGTGGATCTCAGGAGTAAGGAGGGGTACTTGCCGAAAGAAATTCTTCAGCTACGATGCTACATAAACAGCCAGACACAACCACCAAAAATGGTGTTGGGCGCGTGTTACTGTTGGAGGGGTTAATTGAGATAAAGTACATGGGCTCGATTTAAATAACACTCACTCAAGTTTAAATCGGGTTTTATAAGAATTGAATTTGAACCATTTTTTAAATTTATTTAAAAGTTTCGATTCGAACTCGTAAAATTCAATTTTTTTTTATTGAATAAAAATGGGTGGAGACAAAGGAGACCACCATGATAGCTCCTTACTAGTGGGATCATGTGATTTTTGACCGTATCTGTTATTCCTCTCAGAAACGAATTTACTTAGACTAGCATAACGATTAAAAGACTCTAATTTTCAACCTTAGGATAAGAAATTCGACCGGTACCTTAATGGACCACTCAATTCAGTGATAATTTAACTTATTTATATATAAAATAATCAAGTTATTCGAATTAGACCTAAATTTGAGTTTGACTTATTTTTTAAACAAGTCGAGTTAGAAATAAGTTAGAATCAAGTTCACAAATTTCGATTCCATCCCTACGCACTACACTATGCTCATGACGTTTATAGCTTAGACAACTAGAAAAAAAGCTAATCCCAATCAAAGTATCCATTTTTTTCCTACTCTCATCATCATTTGGGCAGTAGAAGGGTGTCGCTTGGAATTCCTCCTCTCCATGCAATAGTTTGACCCCCCCCCCCCCAAAAAAAAAAAAAAATCATGTCTTTTTGAACTTGTGTCGAGGGAACAGTGAGCATGGTCTCTACCCCTATTAAAGGACTGTAGCCAAAAATTACAATTTTCTACTACAAATTCAAGGGAAAAAGGAAAAGATGTAGATCTAAACAAAAAGCTAAATTCTTGCTGCTGAACGATACACAAAACCAATTGAATTACCCTGTTTTGGAAGCCAAAAAACACAAGCAAAACCTAAGGACATGGAAAGCAAGTTATAATTTCTCATTGTTTCATTTCTTTATAGAACCAATCAACCATAAACGAAAAGTTGTGATTTTTATTTCCTTAAACTTAACACGAGCCACCAGATCATTATTCTTCGTGTATTCTCCAACAGAAACAAACGAAAGAGGAAAAGAAAGTAGTAAAAAGTTTTATGTTTTGATTAGTACGATAAAACAATAGAAAGATGGAACGATGGAGGAATATATAAAATATTATATTTAATAAAGAAGAAAAATAGCAAAAAAAAAAAAAATTAATTTTTCTTCTAATTCATCAAAATCAATCCTTCAAAAATTGAGAAAAATGTGAATACAAAATTAATTATATGTGTTAAAATATATATTATTTGTCTATATATAATTTGACATATACATACTATAACCTTCCCTATAGTAGGAGGAGGTGCAAGTAGCGGCGCAGGTGGAAGTGCAAGAAGCGGTCTAGGAGGAGGCAAGGCCGACTCAACAGTAGAGTCAAAAAAAACATGTTTACCCCTCTTTTTCTTTTTGTAGATAATGTTCCTACACACCTTACCCAAGGAACCCGATCGTCCCATTCGTCGAACAACTCGTCAAAGCAGACGAATTGCTGGAATGACGAGCAGATGTGGTTGATGAGGTACACCCAGATCTGCATCGTCCCATCCCGTCTTTGTAGAACTTCTACCTTCGTTCGTCTTTGGCGAGTTCCGAAGCTATACAAATGGACTCCAGGAAATGCTTTGGAGTATAGGAGATATTTAGGTGTTGATCCGGACTCTCCTCTGTTTGTGAAGGTTACTGGGTTTTAATAAATTGCATTAATTTATCGAAATGTTGGGTTTTTTTTTCAGTATCTTCACTCTCCTCTGTTTGATTTTGTTTCTTGTGATGAATGTTAGTTAGATGTTACAACATCAGTCTATATATGCGCATGTGTGTGTGATCAGTGATCATATATATATCTATCCAACCTTGAATATTCTTTTCTCAATCTATTTTATAGTTTTAGTGTGTCTAAATATACATTTGTTGCAATCAATTTAGGAAGAATTGAAGAATGGAGAAAGAGAGGGGCAGAGAGAGTGAGGAAGAACATGCCCTAGATTGGGGTGGGTTTCGTCAAAATCTTGGGTTTAGTATTGAATTTTATTTTTTTTATTCACAATTTGGGGACTATATTACAATAATAGCATACATTAATGTGTATTTTATGTATAAATTTGATGTGGGGATTAGTTAATATATGAAATCCAAACACATGCTTGGATTGAATATGTCCATAAAGCCATTTCTCTGCTCACTCAATTTTCTTGAAAAATTGTTTTGTTTTGAGGTTACATGTAAAGTGTTTCAAGCCAAGAGTTCCTAAGAATGAAAAGGGGAAGGCAGTTCTGATGGCTTTGGGTGTGGAGTATTGTTGCAAGGTCCAGGTTAGAGCTCTGTGGGTGAATTGACTTAACAGGTTATCAGCTTCAATAGAAGCTGATTTTGTGGTCATGGTGCTTAAGGGGCATCTAAGGGCTTGGAAATTCTGGGAGCTTTTGAAGCAAAATTTAGAGCTGCTTGGCAAAATGAACTTTTGTTTGGTTCATGTTTATAAAGAGGCGAATGGTTTGGCAAACTTTTTTGCGAACTTGGCTGTGCAGAATGGCTTCTCTACTGATTTCTCCTAGGATTTGTGCATTCCTCTACAAGCGAAGATGCTGCTGTTGCATAACCAGCAAGGAACCAGAGTGCTTAGGAAAAAAATAGTCATTCTTTGATTCTTTGTATTTCCATATGATTGATAAGTGTTGGTTTGCCTCTTATAATTTTTTGAAACATGGAATAAAGTGTTGATTTGTTTGGAAAAAAAAAACGATTGAAGATCAAGCTTTAGTTGGGTTGAATTCGAATCAAGAGCTTGAGAGCAAGGATTATGTTGAGAAAAAGTCAAGTCTTGGAGATTGCTTTTATATTTTCATTGTTTTGGTTCCTTTATCATATTATTGTTTTAAGGCAAGGTTGTTTGCCTTTCTCCATTGTAATCAATTTTTTTAAAAATGAAATAAAGTATTGATTTGTTTGGAAAAAAATACAAAAAAAAAACTATGAACTTTTCTAACAAATAAAAATTATTATTTTATTTTTATATGTTTTTATGTATACATGGAAACTTTATAATTTTATGAGGATAATCTATTAATCCAAACATAGGTTAGGATTGGAACGGATAGAGTTATGGGTAGAATGGTAAACTATTACAAAATTATTTGTGTAATCTATAGAGCCCACTAAATTACACATTTGTTTCCCAAACAAATGGCAGGATTGGATATATTTCAAGATTAGGATTTTAAAGTGGATGAGTTAGGATATAAAAAAAGATATTCTACCCTCTCCAACTCCATTACCCAAACACACCCATGGGTTTTAGGCCCGACATATAAAAAATGTTCGAAATTTTAGAGTTTAATAATAAAGTGTAGATCAAAAATTAAAACCCATTATAATTTAACATAACAAAAAAACTCTTGAAAGATTACGTCAACAAAATAAAATTTAAAATTTACGTCTAAAAGTGTAGTACACCTCACACAGACACATTTATTAAAGGACAAAAAAGGGTTAACATTTTGATAAAAAAAATATAATAAGTATTTCTCTCTTTCACAAATAAAAATAAATCAAACACATTTTCTACTTCTCTTAAAATCGATTTTGTTTTTATTTAAACAAAAAAACCCAACTAATTAAATTGCTTATTTTCATAAAAGATCCATAACAAAAAATAATTAATATAAAAAAACTTTCAATAAAAGTTGTTAATAGAGAAAATAAAACATAACAAAATAGTAGGTGAATGTTGCATACATAAACAAGTAAAGGATCATATAAAAAAATTAAAAAATAATAAAATAATTTTTTGTAAGATTTTTTTTTTGAACTTGATAAAATAATTCAATAACAATATAACAAGAAATTATGAATGTATACTGATAGTTGATTGTATAATACTACAATTTTAATGAAGAACATGCAAAATAAATTAATAAGAAGAATATAAAAATAATAATGAAACACTATATTGTATTCAAAAAAGTGCAGGTCAAGGAAGAGATGAGAGAGGCAAACAAATGTACGGATTTGTTTGTTAAAAAATGTGTACTTAGTCATAATGATCTATGTATATTTATAATTCCTATGAATTATAGTATTGAACAGTTACATAGAAAAAGCATGTGTATGAAATAACACATATGTAATATTTAATACTAGTAAAATATAAAATTCGATGTCTAAAAAATCGATCTCACTATATTAAATAATAATATTTTTTTTCTTCTTTTATTTGATTATATAATTTCAAATTTATTTTTACCCATTATTTTTTTTAAAAATATCGACAAAAATACGTAATCTAACAAATTTTTTCAATATGTATATACTATCGTAAATGGATAATGTCTGAAATAAAAATTATGTTAAATTATCAATTAATCAAATATTAAATGATTAAACATGTGATAAAAATGAGTGATAGAATGATTTTGGGAGAAAATATGTAGGAGATAAAATTTCAAACACTTGCATATTTTATTATATAAATATACTAGCAATTGCCCGTGTCTGAAGTCACTATCTAATAAACAAAGAAATTGCAATTAATTGATCGTGCTCAACGTTGATGTTTTTTGTATATCAATATGAACCCTACAAAACAAAATTTAAATAAACCAAGATATTTGGTACAATTGACCTTTAAATATCAAATGGCAAAAGTCATAAAACATTTAAAAGAAAATAAAATGCTAACCTAAACTAACATCTAGAATTTAAAGTATGTTTGCTATGGTAATTGGATTTCAAATTTTACAAAAAAAGAACACAATTAAACTTATCAAAGGACCATACCAAATAACCATAAAAACAATCATAATTAATCTGCTCTAAATTGATTTAAACTTTCAACTAAATAAGGAGTCTGCCACATGACTATCCAATTCACCTTAAAGCTGTAGCACCACCAAATTCCACTTCAAAATCTGTAGTGCCATTTAATACAAATTGTTCACACTGATAAAGAATCTCTCATCTGAAAAAATAACAAACTCCTATTAACAATCTCACGTACACATACACATACTGTTTGTGGATTCATATTAGTGTACCAAGTTGTGATCTACCTATATATACTTGTATAGAACTTCAAATCTTACCATCTCTATAGCTCTAAAATTGCATCAAACAAAAAAGAAGTTATGATTATCATGGGCTAAACTTACCAGTATAAATGAAAGTTTTTTTTTCTTTCTTCACCAAAGCAGAACAATAAAAAGTTCAAATCATTTCATATATAAAACATATTGCCCAATAACAACTGATGAGTTGTGTCGAAACGTACAATTGCCCTGAGACCAACACGATGAAACGAAGAATTATCAAAATAAAAGTCGTTAAAAAAAACTTGCATGGAAAAAAAAACATAGATCAACAATTAAAATTTGATCCACCAAAATTGAAAAATATTCAGGTGCATAACAGAAATAAAGACCCCCATGATAAAACCTTTCATAAATATCTCACAAAAACTATTTGATTTGCACCAAATAATATCAAGGTGATATACTTAAACCTGATTTTAAACTTTATAAGAAGTTCAAGAGAGGGAGAGCATTATTGCTTTAGAAAATCATATCATCATACAAAAACCTATCTTTTATATGAAAGATTTTCAAAAACTTTCACAATTAGAAAATTAACAAAATACAGAGAATTATCTTAGTGGCAAAAAAAACTTCCAATTTTGACCGAGATAAAAGCAAATGACTCTTGTTCAGGCCACTATTCTTGAGGACTATTTTTTTTTTTTATCAATTTCTACATTATCAAAGATGTAACAGAACATCAAAGCTCTAATTTAACCTCAATCAAACCAAAAAAATCATAAATCAAACCATTATAAGAGCACAATCAAACTACATGGATGTACCTTGCAAACTTGAGAAAATTAATTGTGAGAGAGTGGTCCCGTTTTTTCGTTGATGATGGATTTTGGAATGATTGAGAATAGATAGGGATGGGATTGAGAATGGTTTTATCAAGGTTCTATGGCCAATGCATCAATCGTATTCCCCAAAACATTACCTTCTGCAGGGAAAGAAAAAACATCAAGAATCCCTACCAGAACACCCAAAAAATTATAATTGGAGCAAGGGAAAAATATTGAAAACCCCTAATAACAATAATCACAAAATTGTCAATACCCCACATGTACATCATTTCATGCAACCAAAAAGATGTCAGAGGTGGGGAAAAAAAGCATTAACAAAATTAAATCAAAAAGTACAAAAAAAAGATGGTGGTTTGGAGATCTTGAACTCTCACGCATTTCAACAAACATTTCATGTGCATGTGTGATTGGGGCGGTGATTGTGACCTAGGAGAAGAGAAAGTTAATGAATGAGAAGTGGTTATGGCATTGTGTGTTGTCTGTGTGCATGTGTTATGTGCTGCGTGTGTGTGTGTGTGCATGCATCAGAGAGATGAAGACAAAGAGAGAAAGAGAGGAGAAAGATAGAGATGAAAAGAGAGGGAGTTAGAACCTGGATAGTAGGTATGTTGTTTGCGTTGGCTTTGGTGTCGTTGGTGATGGGTTGCTCCATGGTGTCGCTAGATAAAGAAATAGGCAAGAAAGAGAGGGAAACCAGAGGGAGAGAAAGAGTGTGTCTGATATGAACAATAAATATGGAGAGCAGCACCAACAGGATAAAATTTTGGGGAGAGTGTCTTAGTTGGAAAGAGAATCATGAAAGATGAGAGTGTGAGAAACAGTCAATGTCTCAATATAGAAAGTGATCCCTTAACATAGGAAACAAAATCAAGAAAATAATGATAAGAGTTGTAATTTGTATTTTAGAGGGAGAGAGAGAGTTGAGGAATGAATTTTCGGATTTGATTGGGTTGGAGAATTAAATTTAGGGATGTTCGTTTTGGAAACTAAAAGTTTTGAGTGGCAAAAAAATTTCAAGAGCTAATGTGGTATGTCGGATAAAAATGATCTGAGACACCGATAGCTTAAGACAGTTTGAAATATCTTCAGCCGATGAATGATACCTTTTTTGATCTCAAAATGATTTGAGCCGCTCTTTGTCTTTTGAATTCAAAATTTTCTACTTTATTATATAGATTAGATGCCTAAATTACTAAAAAAGAAAAAATTATGTGACACTACATTGAAATATTAAACATCTTTACTATGACAGTACTTTATAACTGTCAATGAAAAAATGCATAAAATATAAAATAACACATTATTTTTAATCATTGCGCGTCATCCAGTAATCAATTTGTTTCACTTAATCGGTTCCATGAACGAAAACTCGACAATGAGGGACGAGTAAAGACTATAATTGTTGTGAGATAGATAGATACTTTAATCTTTTAAATAGGAAGAGACACAACAAGGCCGCCCCTAGGATTCTACTATTAAAATAATCGCCTAGAGCTTTTAAAAATTTGAGATCCAATTTAATTTTCAGCCTTTTATTTAGCTTCATGTTTTGAGGCCTTTTTGAATGGACTAAGTTAAAGGCCAAATATATTTCACAAGTTTATCTTGAGCCTTATAGAAAACTTTAAAATGTAACAATATTTTCACAACTCTTTGTAAATATTTATACAAAGTTCTAAAATAAAACAAAGTCTTCTAAAAAAATCTAAAACTAATGACTTCTAGTTTTAAAAGTAGCAATCTCTCTCAAATTTTTTTTATTATTTTTCCTTCACTCTCAACGCTTCTCTCCCTCCCACTTTCATTGTCGTGCTCTAGTTTTTTGTCCTTATCTTTTGCTATTTTGTTGTTTCTTTGAGACTTTATTCAATTTCTATAAGATCCTGAGTTCACAATTGCTTTAATCATGCTCGATCGCAAAACCACTAAAACTTTAAAATTAAATCATACTTTAAATTTCTGTAAAATATTGTCTTGCTTTAGCCCCCAATTTATGTTGGGCCTCACTTGGAAGGAAGAGGTGGATGTGGATGTCTAGGCAGAGGTGCATGCGAAATGGCTGGTCTATCAACAAATTCATCGTATTTCTGCGATCATGATTGCTTAAAGATCTTCTGGAAAACACAAAATTGTTATTGGTGTAGTGTATCCCAACACTTGTGACATGACTGCTACAACCTTTCCATCTTCACATCTCTGTAGTGAATTGAGGAGCACAATTTCATCGGCCTCCTAGCCCTCCTCGTCAAAAAACCATAATATTTCATCGAATGTTGTTGAAACTTAAATCCTGTTTCATAATAATATTTGATATTTGATAAAGTTTGTTTGATAGATTAGAAAACAGCCGAAAAGAGGGGACAATTTCTGTAGATCGTCAATTTCATCGATAATTGCGCTGATTCTACTTCCATTTTATTTAATGAATTTCAATATTTCAAAAAACGCTTTCGCTTCTGCAGCTAAATTCCAGAGATTTAAATGCAGATCATCTTCCATATTCTCTGTGAATTTCACGACTCAAGGCTGTGAGATTCAAGATTGCGAGTTTCAAGATAGAAAATAGAGAGTTTTTGAATTTCATATGTAATGGGAGGGACAAGGGTTTTTTTTTTGGTGTCACGTGTATAGGGTTGTAAATTATAAGTTTTTCGGTATACTAAATTAGATTAAAATAATATTTTTATAATATCATTTAATATATACTAAGAATGCACTACATGCGTTGCACGTGAATAATTTTTGCACACAAAAATTTATTAAATATATTATGTATATATATATATATATATATATTTGAATTAAATATCATCTCGAATTTATAAATTTTAATTTTTTTATTGCTCATATTCTATTATAAAATTATGAAAATTTTATATATTTCCAAAATTCTTTGTTCTAACTATAAAAAAATAAAAAAAATAGTTAAAATCCTATAATTTTAGAATTTTGTGATTAAGATTGATTTTTTTAGTGATGTTTGAGAAATTAAATTTCTTGAAATTCATTTGATTAGGATTTCAATTATAATTCGTTGAATAAAATAAAAGTAATTGTTAATATACTAATCACATTACAACCTTAGTGCAATTAAAAATAAGTTAGATCAACTGGAATAAAATTTAATATACTATTCTATAATTTATATATCAAATATCTTAAAATTCTAAAGAATTCAAGTTTTACTTAAAAATAAACTACGATATTTATTTTTATAAAAAAAATCTTACTACAACTTATAAAGTTTAGGGTAAATTACACTGACATTCCTGTAGATTGGTCTAATTACAGAGACACGGCTCAATTTTTTGAAGTTACACTAACACTTTTTATTGTTTACCTACCTATTTCACAAATTATCCCTATGGTTAGCATCGTAATGTCAAAAAAGTGATTACATCATCAACTTTTTATGCTTCAATACTCATATCAGCCATGGATAAAATTAGATTAAACTATTTATTTTCATATCATGTTCGTGTTCGCATTCATGTTTCTTTTTTATATCGTGGAACCTCTTCAAAGTAAGGTCACTTTGGACCCATTCTTGTGAGAGTAAACCCCAGATACCTGCAATTACCTGCAAACCACAGGTATCAACTAAGTCCAAGAGATACCAGTGAAAGTCAAACCCTTGACGTCCGGGTCTACGGTTTGTCTAGGTTCAACTCCACACCGTTGGGCTACCCGTGTAGGTGTGTTCATATTTGTGTTGACTCATATAAACTTTTAATAAAAAAATTTAACGTTAAAATTTAATTATAAGGTTCTATTATTACTTAATTGAATCAATTCTTATACTTTTTCTATAAACTAAAAATTAACTTAATAAACATAGCAATAATAATGAGTAAAAATTTTTTTTTTATACAATAATTATGTTTGTGCTTAATAAACAACAACAAATAATTAATATTTTAATTTTATAATATCAGTTAAACATATGGATCATTGCAATTTTGTGTTGTTCTTGTTAACATACAAACGAGAAAATAGAAGAAATTCAACACGATTAAATAAAACAGATTGATCATGTCTAGGGGTGTTCAAATTTTCGACCAGCTGCAAATTCCTACCATACCCGACCTGTGAGACCCAATCACGCATTGGATGCATATTAATATAATTTTGTAGGCTAAATTATAATTGTATAAAATTATTAAAGGGTTAATTAAATTAATCTTTCATAACTTTGATGTATGTGTGCATGCATAAGGGATGTGGACCCGATTAGTGATGTGTTAGTGAGACCCATTTCATGTGTAAAAATATTAGTGGGTCAATTTTGAAAGTATTTAAAAATTTGGGGGGAGCAAGTGTAATTATTCACCTAACTTTACACATGTTTTTAAAATAAAAATAAAAGTGTGTCGTGTGTGTGTGTGTGTGTGTGTGTGTTTATCATAGTAAAAAGTGTGTGCGCGTGTCTGATAGAGTTCTGAGGCCGAGAGTGATGAGAGCAATAGAGGAGGAAAAAACAAAAGAGAGAAAGAAAGAAAAAAAAATATACGTGCGTGGGTCTATTTGAACCGTGAGTACGGAAGATATGTGTGATTCAATTTAATCATACGTTGTGATTAATTTGAATATCTATGTTGTTATACATGTATGTGCTATTTTAGCATGTTTTAATGACTAGACTATTTTAATTTAAATTTGAGTTTAATTAAATGTATTACACATAATTCGTTAATTAGTGGGCTATCTTGTGTACAAATGATGGGTTGTTTTACTTTATGATCAAAATAGATTTTTTTGAGTTTAATTAAGTGAATTGAGTCCACTTAAGGGGCTGTTAAAATGGGTATTAAAATAAAGATGGAAAAAATGTAAAAAAAAATGACTATTTAAAATGTTCGGTATGTTTTTGAGGGTTAGATTGGAACCGAAATTATGAGAGTGAAATGAGTAATTTAAAGATTCAATTAGGGGCTGAAATTTGCATGATTAAATGTGTGTGTAAGATTAAGTATGACGATTTTAAATAAAAAGTACGATAAAAATTGAAAAGGGGTGTCGGTAGCGCTGAAACCTTGATTTCTAAATATTATTATCACATGTGTGAACTTTAATCCAAATGACCTGAAATTTTGCATGTAGCATTTTTAAATAATGCTTGTTGTGATAATATGACTTTTGAATGCAAATAAGTATAATATCCAGTGCGAAACGTATAAAATGCCGGAGGTGCAATTTTTGGAATTCTGGGTCAAAATGTGTGGAAATGGACTCCCAGTCAATGTGTTTGACCTACTTAATCCTAATTATGATTAATGTGATTGAATTTGAAAATTTAGGGAGGAAATGTGATCTCTAGAACAAAAGTGCTAGTGTGTGAGTGGATAGGACGGTAACCGGAGTTATCAGAGCACTTTGGAGTGTCTCATTTGCATGCATTAGTGCATGATTAATTATTAAATTTGATAACTATATTAATATTGTAATTACAAATGTGTTAGGTGGAACGAGTGAGACATTCGGTATTGAAACAGGTACGGTGACACCGAAAGGATCCACTATAGGGTCGAAGGGTCATAGATTTATATATCTGAGGTGGGTGTATATCTATATATATTTTAAAAATGCTATTATAATATGATAATAAATGATAGAATTTAATAGCATTTTTCAAGGATTATATGCTATGTGTTTATGTGATTGGATGACGATTTGTATTGTGTATTGTGCATTGTGGAATGTGGCGCATTGTTTCAGACAGGGGTGTCGATGCCTGTCACTAGGCGTGCAGTGATGTGCTAGCACTGTGGTGTTCCCAGGAGGTTCGGGAGACACAGATCCATGTGGGATCAATTACCCAATGAGGGATAGTGTGGATATGATGTGACTTGTGAATTCTTTAGAATTGAATTGATGTTGTTGTTTGATATGTGTATCTACGTAGTAGCTATCTACTGCAATGTATTACTATCATTTTTCATTCCATATACTACATGTATACTCACTGAACGCGTGGTTTAGCTCACACCCCTACAATTTCTTCTTTCAGGTACTATAAAAGAGGATGCAGACCAGTCCATTGTCCAGTTGATTGAGTCTTGCGTAACGTTAGTGTGATATCACTCAGGTTGAGTGTCGGTATGACTAACCGTTAGGCTATATATTATATTTATGAGAGATATTTATGACAGGTTAATAGTATATATTTGTAAATAGACTCAGCAAACATACTTTGTGATGTATGCTATGTGGGTGTGAGATTTTGTATATGTCTATAACCTGGAAAATAAATTATTGGTACAGGTGTTTATATATAGTACAGGTTATCAGATAGGTTTTGCCATCATGCTTAATAACTAAGGTGATAAGTATTGTTGTTGCACCTGTGATTATATCATGTTTAATTAGTTCAGCTTATAATAATTGTTCACAGGTGTATGAAAAACCTAGTCGTATCTCATCCTTGGGAGACTGGGATGGGGCGTGACACGATCCTACCCTACCCTACTGAACTACTAGTCACAAAAATCGGGTAGGAATGCGGAAGAGTTTTTAGTCTTTTGACAATTTTCGAGTAGGAATGCAAATAACCATCCATTTTCGCATTCCTACCTTACCCTACTTGCAATAATTTTTTAATATATATATGAACTAAAAAAACCCTAAACCCTAACCACAGGTGGAACAATTATGATTTTAATGTATTTCATATGATTTAAAGTTTAAACTTAAATTAATTATTATTGTATTTGTGTAACAATTATGGTGGATTGATGTTCATACTTTCTTGTGTTTTATTATAATTCTTGATGTAGTTGTTTTAGATTTTAGTGTTAATTGATTTATTGTGTTGTTAAATTGGTGCATGTTATTCAATTAAATTATTAAAATGATCCAAAAATTAATTGTTACAAAAATGTTTACTCGATTTTTCTACCCGATTAATCGGGTAGGAATACCACACCTGTCGGGTAGGGTAGGTCAAGAAAAAACTCTTCCGGAAAGTATCGGGTAGGAAGACGGAAGAACATATTTTCTACCCGTAGGGCTCGTTTGATAGACATATTATGAGGGGATTAAATATTGGATTGCACTATTTTTTATTTAATCAAACCTAATACTTTGTTTGATAAATAGTTTTGAGTTTATATTAATTTCAAAAATGTATACTAATCGTATATTTTTTATACACCACACCTATATTATGGAGGTATTTTAATACCACTAAAAAATGTGGTATTATAATCCACCACAATGTATTATTTTACAAGATTACTATTATAACCACCATATTTAATAAAATCAACTTATCTTCAACATAAATTATACTTTGTCAGACGCACGTTTCTCTCTCCCATTGTTCTTCACCGGCTGCTATCAACAGGAGGTCTTGGCGAGGTAAGGTGTCTTCTTCTTCAGTCTTTCGATTTATGTATGCATGTTTCCTTTTCGTTTTTTGATTTCTTGTTGGAGGCGGCTACGCAGTGGTGGTGGTGAGGTGGGGCTGGTGGTTCAGTGATGTATTGATTTCTAAATTTTATTGGTTTTGTTGGGGTGGCTTGTAGCAGTTATGGTTTGGTTTAGAGGCAGTGAGGTTGGGTGTTCTCATCGTTATGGTTGAAGGAGGGATGGTTCACCAATTTTTTTTGCTGGGCAATTATTAGTGGTGTGGCGTTGGTGTGAATTGTGGAATACGGTGAAAAAACTCTTGAGAAAGCTTGGAACCAACTTCTTTTTTTTTTCCCCTTTGTTCAGACTTTCTGTTTTAGTTTTCTTTTTCCAACTTTTGTGGTTATTTGATGCTCATGTTGCAATTTAATTGACCAATTAGCTGTTAAAATTAACATTGTTGTTGTTGTTGTCATAAATCACTCTTTGGTTTTTGATGCTTGAATTTTTTTATGGAGTGAAGGATGGATAGTTTTTTTGCTCTGTTTTGCGGTGTTTTGCTGTGGTTTTTTTGCTCAGTTTTACGGTGTTTTGCTGCGGGCTATCCAGGCCTGCCTATCTGTTCGGTGTTGGGTGGGTGATGTTTTGCTGCTGTTGGTTGTTCTGGATGCTTTCATGGATGGCTCCTGCTGCTTATGTTCGGTGTTGCATTGGCTGCTATGTCTTTATGGTGGCTGTGTAGTATAGTATTCTTTATGGTGGCTAGGGGGTATAGTAGTCTTTATGGTGGCTGGTGGAAACCAAGTTCTTTCCCAATTGGATCATTAGTTGAACCCTCATTATCTTTTGTTTTTTTGTGTGATGCATGTTCATTGTTCATTCCTCTCCAACTTGCATGTCAACCTAATGATGTTGGATGATTTTCCTTTTTATGCTCTCACTTTCTTACTTTATGTTTCAGTAGCACTGGATATTGATATGATGGCTGCTGCTATGGTGGATTCTGATTTGGATGATGCTAGACATATTGAGTTCTTTGTTGTGATTCATGCGATATTCATGCATTTGATAGCAATATGTCTCTTGGTTCATTTATAAATTAGAACGTGCTAGATCTTCTATAAATTGGTTAGAATACCCTCGTTTAGGACGTAGGGTTGCAGTACAGATGGAAAACCTTACTAAATTAATAGGAGATGGTGATTTACCATGTTTTCAACAACTTAGAATGGATAGATGTACATTCAAGATTCTTTGTGATCTTCTTCGTAACAGACGAGGACTTAATGACTCTAAATTTGTGAGTGTGGAGGAAATGGATGTCATGCTCCTTAGTATATTAGCTCATCATACAACAAACATGATCATTAAGTGTAATTTTCGTAGATCGGGAGAGACTATCAGTAGACACTTCAATGCAGTACTGAAAGTTCAAGGCTTACTACTTAAGAAACCAGAACCTGTTCCGGAAAATTCCACAGACCCTAGGTGGAAATGGTTTAAGGTACTTTATTATTTGAACTAATTTATTTTTTACTTTATTAAATTGACTTATCACTCCGACAATTTGATTTTATTTTTATTCAACTTTAGAATTGTGTCGGGGCGTTAGATGATACCTATAAGAACTTAAAGTACCCGAGACTGACAAATTGAGATATAGATCAAGAAAAGGAGCTATCTCAACCAATGTATTAGGGAAGAGTTTGTTAAGGTAATAATTAATTTGAGTAATTTTTTTTTTTTTTGCTTTATGAATTTTAACATGTTTTCCAAATAATATAATCTCTTTTTTAATGTAGAAAGAGCCAAATGCGGATGGGATAAGGAACAAATCATTTCCATTTTATAATCAATAGTGTGTCATATTTGGGACAGACAGGGCCACAGGTGAACATGCGGAGGCTCCAGGTGACTTTCTTGAGGAGTTGGCTAGGGAAGGAGTAAATGATGGATCCGCAAATGAAGTTGAAATAGTGGGTTCTGATGACATTGGGGTGTCCAATGGAGTAACTCAAAACTCGAATGAAAATGTCAAAACCCAGCCTGAGAAAAAAAATTAGAGGAAAAGAGTTAATTCTAGAGTAGAAGATATTAAAAAAACACTTACTTCTTTTCTTTCTGAGAGTACTCAAGTACTAGTGGACATGGCTAAACACATGGGATATGCACATGACGTTGCTGACAAAAGAGCTAGGGTCTATGGGGTCCTTGAGCAAATTGAAGGGCTAAATTTCTTTGACAGAATAAGAGCTGGACAGATGATTGTCAATGATAAAAAAAGAGTCGACTACTTCTTCAGCTTGCCTGATATTGCGAAGTCATAATGGTTGCAAATGCTTCTTGATGGTAAACTTTAAAGTGAGATGATTTTCACTTTGGTGGCGAATTTATGTCATTTTCTAGTTATAGTCATAAATAAGTTTACTTAACATAGACTTTAATGTGACTTTTAATTTTTTTTTTAGTTTTTATTTGTAGTTTTTAGTTGTTATGTGGATTTGTCATGGTTTTGACAATGGTTCACATAAATGAATTGATTTGAATAAAGTTTTATTTTTTGGATTGATGGTATTTTGATTGATATTATTGTCAATTAATTGGTACTGTTATTAATTCAATGGAATTTTGTTTAACTTAATGAAATTTTTTTTTAAGTATAAAATGAATAAACTTGATCTTTTTGGTAATGGGAGGAAAAACTCGATCATATTCCCGATTAACGATGATGACATTTAGAGGGGATCATGATATCTTCCATGTTGTTCGCAGTGTCAAATACTATAATTGATTAACGGTATTTTTGTTAATTTAATATTAATACGATGTAATAATTCTCTAACCAAACAATAGATTGGACTAAATAATTACTATCCAACGCTTATATTGTGTATGTCAAACACTAGATAAAATTACGTATTATTCTAATACCCCATTTAATCTTCTATTTTATTCATCTGTATTGTATTAGCCTGTATTAATTTATGTAATCCATCCATTTCTAATACGACAACCAAACGAGCCTGTAGGGTAGGGTGAACACCCCTAATCATGTCAATTTTAGGTTTGATGGGTTGAATCGGAAAATGACCAATTTATTAGTATTTAAATATATGAGAGAATGATAAGTAAAAAATGATGTATGACAAGGGTAATTATGAAAAATCGCATTTTTTGTTATATTTATTAAGTGACAAGACCTAGCATGGGGTATCAGTGTAATTTCAAAAAATTGAGGGGGTGTCCCTGTAATTAGACAAATCTACATGAGTGTCCGTGTAATTTATCCTTAAATTTAGTGTGACCGAAGAATTATATTGATATAATATAAATTGATTTTAAAAAATTATATATATGATTATTTTTTATCTTTTATCTTAAAAATGAAAGGGTTCAACTTTTCGTGAAAAATAATATATATATATATATTTGTGTGTGTGTGTGTGTGATATAAGATGATGAGTAATATTAGAAAGATGGAGTGTTTGAAGTTTTTTCAAACAATTTATTGAAAATATAATGATTCATATTTTTTAAAAGTAATATAGTTAATCAAAAAATAAAAATTTATACATAGGGAATAAATAATTAAAAGAGATGTTATAGTTATTTTGGAGATTTAAATATATAAGGATATGATAGTAATTTAGATATTTAATTGTGAAATGATAAAGTGGTCTTTACAATTTTTTATAAAGGTAAAATAGAGATTCAAAATTTTTTCATCTAAGGTACTTTTATTAGTAATATATATATATATATATATTTATATCATCATATTTATCAATTACATATTATGTATACATTAATTTTATATATAAATATAATTATAAAATATATATTTATATTTTTTTTGTAAAAAAATTAAAACTTAGAAAAATACTTTTTCGATTTTATCAAACGCAACAAAACCAATTTTTCCTTCTTTCCATCACTCGTACCAAACAGAAATAAGGAAAAAAAAGATTTCTCCCTTGAAAGATAGAAATTATATCACTTTCACTTTTCATCTTTTCATTTTTCTATCCACCTTATCAAACAGACCATTAGAGTCTCCTACATTTTTCCAAAAATTAAGGGAAAACACATCTCCAATTCGATCCAAGCTTCTAGCTTTCTAAGGTAACAAACACTGTTCAGTATACACATAGTTTCAAATTTGTATGCTTCATTCTTTTCCCAAAATTTCTCAATAATCAATCAAACTATTAGAGCATAAATAGGGTTAAAGCATAACAAAAAAACATACCAAACACTATACAACTCTCAATTTTACCTTGTTGTACTATTTTAATAAAAATAAAAATATAGGGTTTATCATTATCTAATTAATAAAGCAATAATTTCACCTTTATTTGCATCTTCATTTTAGCATAATTATACATATTTATTTTTATCTTTACAAGCCACATAAGTTTCAAGTCTAACAATTAGTATGTATATAATGAGAATTATAATGGTGCAATTTAGTGGCTCATGAGTTACATATTATGTCCTTATTGTGTAGTTATTGGGTTGATATAAGTGGGCATTATATAATGTTGTTAAGACAAAAAATAAGTGTGACTTCCTCTATTTTTATATTATATTTTATTTGATAAAGAAAGGTGCGTGTGGGTAAAGATTTTACTTCTCAAAGTTGTGTAAACTGAGAGAAGTTACAGTGAGTAGTTGGATTGTTGTATTCTAGAGACGGCGTGCTATGATCTACTATATCGAATAATTTATTTGTAAGAGCGCGAACTGTCTTAAAAAGAATGACTTAGTCCGTGCCTTAACTCAAGTGTAATACTAATTGAGATAACTGCGGCAATCCTCTTAATTACATGTTTACATAATTTGTTAGGTTGATGTTTATTTCTAATAATATTTGAATCTAATTCCAACACACCTCTATGATGATCCTCCTGAGAGGGGTACTATTTGATATCATCATCAACCTTACACGCCTCCACTGACTCCCACTTCTGTATAGTTGGTGTGGGCTACGAAGTGGACCTACGAGGTGAACTTAGTTATTAATGGAGTGAGATAGAAAGAGTAAACTTGGTAGTGTGATAATTTGTGGGATGAGAATAACCTCACCCCAAAGGAATAAACTTACCTACAAGTCTTCAAAGGATCTGAATGTTTCAATAGTGGTTGATGATAGAAGTAATGTAGAAGAGAGAGGTAGAGAGTAAGTCGTCAAAAAAGTCTTTTATACTTTGGACAGGGTAAAAAGTTACTGTTACAAATTTGATATAAAATTTGAGTCTCTATCAATTTAAGTTGCAAATAAGTTTTTTCTTGATTTTGTACAAATTTGGGTCTAAAGTTGGAGAAGATTTTTAGACTATTTAAAATCAAACTTAAATTTAAGTCTAAATTAAAGTTAGGATTTTTTTTTGGGTCAAAAGTTAGGGTTGAAGATGATTTTATATGTAATCTACAAATATAAAGATGTCTGAACCAATATACGCGTACCTCACTTATCCTCTTTTTAATCCAGTCAAAAATAGACCATCCATATAAAAACTAAAGTTTCATAGGCAAGGGTGGAGGCATCCCTATTCCAGGGTGGGCAAGTGCCCCCCCCCCCCTTTCAATATTTATTTATTTGTTTATTACTTCGATATGTATATTGTATATTTGTATAATATATTATTTGTCTCCACCCAAAATCAATGACACAAATATTAATGTACACTTATATCAAATAAATAATTTTAATTATGCTCTCCCTATTTTTTTTTTTGGCACATCAATTAGTGTGTATTTATATTAAATGAATATGAATTTTTTGACACATTTTGGGCTGATTATGTACACATCTAGATAAATTTTTGAATATACTAGAATTATTTTATATTTTTTAAAACTAAAAAAAAATAATATACATATTCTCTAGTTTACTTGTGATTTTGACATTTATTTTTACTAATTATGGTAAAAAATTATAGAGTGCATATTAAACTGCATAATGATCAAATGATTTATAAATACCAAAGTGATAATATGATTATGTATCTAAAGAACAATAAAGTTGTTATGCAACGTTTTAAAAGTACAAAAAATTGCCGAAGTCAATTCTAAATGATTTTAATCAGTTAATATTTTGTAAAAAAAAAAATTATCGTTTGTATATACTAGGGTTACCAAAATTCGATTTGGTAGATTTAATGAACTTTTAAATATTAAATAGGATGTAATTAAATAAATTATTGTCTTATTTCTATCAATTGTAAGAAAAAAATAATAATTTGTTGAAATATTCGTATTCACCTGACATAATTTTCTGACTCCACCCCTGTTCATAGGGGTATAAATCTCTACGCAATTTGGATACAATTTGATATTACACTGGTAATTTGATAACTATGCGAATAGTCGAAGCCAGCCGAAAAGCCACCGAAGCCAGATTGTAGGAGAGCCATCTAATTACATTCATCTAGGTGTGAAAAGGGTGGTGTTTGGAATGTTGGCAAACAAAGTAAGTGTGAACACGGCTAAGCAAAGGGTATCTTCAACCTTTTGGCATTTCACGTGTACTTGCTCATTGATCTCACCATTAGTAACTCGGTCACAGTTCGACACAACACAAAATAATACAGAGTTCATTGAATTTAGATGAAATTTTATCGAGTTCAAGTGATAAACAAATTAATTCATCAGATTTATTTAATAAATGAGTTGTATTTGGGTGAGACTTGTCAACATTTATTATCTGTTTATCCATTTAAATAAAACTCGTAGGTGCACACGCGTTGCGCGTGAACTGTTGTAAGAATAAAATATTACAACCAAAATACATGCATATAGCAGGTGGGTCTAACAAAACAAATAATGAGCCACAAAAAAAAAAAGGAGCTTGTATGAGAAATATAATCGACTCTGTAAAAGAGTGAGACAGAAAATTAATTCATAGTATAATACAAGGCAATCATGGATATAATGTATTTGTCATATAAATTTCCAACTGATAATAAATTTTTAACTGCTAGTTTTGCATAAAACATTATACAGCTAAAATGGACTTCTAATAAAAAATCTTGGCTGCAAAATATTATATCACGCTTTGCATGTAACCAGAAAAGTTTATGAAATTACTATCAAGAAGTCCCTTGGAAACTTTAGTAAGACAGAGAGTTGTTGCATAATCATACTTATATCTATTACTTTTAAGAAATAGAAGTTGACATTCCCTGATAAATCACAAATGGACAACATTGTATCAATATCATTCAAGGAACTCAATACACAGACATGTTTAACATTTTAAATAAGAGTGGTATGTGGACAATTATATTTTGTTATCCAATTCAAAATTTTATGCATATGAATTGCTTAATCGTTGGCATAATAATTGAGTTTTCAACATGCATGTGCTTGAGTAGAGGAGGGGCATCCATCCACATAATCAACCATTGACAAAGACTTAAGGAATGCTTTCCACTTAATTTAAAAGAAAAATTCACATATGGACTTGCCATTGTATCAATATCATTCAAGGAACTCAATAAACAGACATGCACTAACATGTTAACAAATTCCTATATAATCTTCTTTCTCTACTACTCAGGATACCTGTATGGGTCATTCTCCTTTGAGACTTTCAATGTCACGACATAGATACACACCGTACATGTTAATGGTATCTATTTAGGTTCATAATCTCCTACAAGATCTTGATCTTTCTCTTGTCCTCAAGGATTTCTAAGTCAATCTACTTTGGGTTTTGGTTTTGTATCCAAAACTTATACATACCCAGTGCCATTTATAAATATGGAATGGGGTTGCAAGTTAAAATTCCAAGTTTACTTGCACGTGAACTATTTGAGTTGAAATATTAGATATTTGCAGAGTAGACCATTTTTTCCAAAATTCACAATATTAATAAACATCGAAGCGGTGAATGATTTAAGTTTGACATGTGCCCAATAACAAATCAAACTTGAACCGTTTCATAGATGATAATTATAGTCAACTTAAGGATATGAAGCCCAAAAAAAAAAAGAGTTGATATCACTTGAAAATGCATTATATCTCAAACGGTCAAACCTAGTAATCGTCGACCATCATTAGAATTTCTTTCGAATAGAAAGGATGAAACACTATTTAAAAATTTTAAAATGTACTACAAATACATTTAGAACTGAGAAATCGTTGGAAAGTTGCCGAAGTATGACAACTCTAAGTGAATTCCTGAAACAAAGTTTAACAGAGATCAAAAGAAGCTCTGTTTGAGAATATAACAAAGATAGGAACATATTTTGCTCTCAATTGTAGCAAATTCAAGTCCGCATTGTAGACAAGGGCATCCAAACAAGTCCATGGAAGAGTGCGTAACCACAGAATATATACAACACAAATACACAATCAAAAAATTTTTGGTGTTGTATCCTAAACCAAAACACTTGGAAACATAATCGAAATTTTTTGGGATTGTTTTAAAATTTCAGAAACTTTCTAAGGCTTGGGGACTGTTTTGAAATGATAATTTGGTTTTAAACTTTTTGGGTCAATTCTATAAATTACCAAGTTAAATGGTGGTCATAATTATGTGTAAAAGCGTGTAGGAGTCCAAAATGAAGTTCTTTGAAATAGTAGGGGAGGTTTCAATGTTGCAAGTAGTTTGTATGAAACTACATAGCATCCAATTCCTAATTTGGTATTGTTTGCTTATGATTATCTATCACCTGCCCCAATAGTAGATAAGTGACTCGCGTGTCTTTGATTGTGTCACGCACAAGTGCATTGACACGTGATCATCTCCTTGGCCCGCATTTGATTTGTAATCCTCGTTAGTTAATGTTACTCCTTAAGGGTTTCCAAAACATAAGGGGCTTAGCCTCAATCAAAATTTATGTCATTTAAGTTTAAATGGCAATAAAGCCAAAGTGTCCATACTCCATACAACATCACCTCCCAAACCATTCATCAGTGATGGCAAGATTCTTTTTCCCTTCTCCTCAATCATTTCTCAACAGTAGTACAATATAAAAAAAAAGTTACAATGGTATAGGAGTTTTACACTAACATCAACTTCTAGAAGAAACCTAAACAAGACCTTAAACACTAATCCAAAATTTGTCAAAGTTCTCACAAACGATAGAGGTTTATGTCCAACAACTTTAAACAATCAACCTGGAATGCCTTTGAGGTGAAATCATTCTTAGGCGTTACATACTCCATTTTCTACTGACTCAACTGTCCTAATGCCAATTCAAAAAAAAAAAAAAGAACTATCATAGTGCTCCTTGTTACAATTGTTTGAGTGATTTCATAAGATTTCAAGTGCTTTTTGTGATTTAGTATAATCCATACAAATAATTTTCTTCTTTTTTCAGTTTACAGCCCTAATGGAATTAGAAAAAAAAAAAACTCATGTTCTTTCCCTTCTTTTGCGGGATACATGGTAAACTCGCACCATGTTGCCTATAGGTTGTTAATTTAGTTCATTTTAAGATGAAACGTAAAAACCCTCATATAGAGTTCCCCTTTTTTCAATAAGCCACTGATTTTTGGTGGGAGTCGTGGGTTCCAATTGATCTTTATGACTCCAGACTCACAATTAATGAGTAAAGCATCATATTTTCTTATTTTAACAGCTAGTTTAGTAATTATTCAGAATTTTTTCTTGGTGTTCCTATAATGGTCACACTTTGATAACTAACACTCATGAAAGTTTAAAGCACTTCCTTTTGACATCTGATTCAATCGTTGATCAATGCCAAATATGTATGCATATACAATTTACAACAAATTTGATCATGGAAATAACAACCTCAAAGTAGATATCTTCAAGTAATGAAAGTGAAACCAATAGCAACCGGTAGCTCTAAACACAAATACGTAAATTTGTCAACATCTATCTAAAAGGGAAAAAATAATAAGAATTGCAGCTATTAATAAAGAAATACAAATATATCATATGTAGATGTAACCTGAGAGAAAGGCGGCGATAAAGTACCACCGTATGACTTCTTCTTCAGTCACACCATCAAGTAAGATTTTGATAGACATGTCTACTCTATAAAAAATTCACAAACTTAGATAAATCATACCAAACACA
The DNA here is from genome assembly GCA_963454935.2 of Ilex paraguariensis. Classification (NCBI taxonomy): domain Eukaryota; kingdom Viridiplantae; phylum Streptophyta; class Magnoliopsida; order Aquifoliales; family Aquifoliaceae; genus Ilex; species Ilex paraguariensis. Next base: position 5,773 of record CAUOFW020006625.1, on the reverse strand, counting down.
GACTAACATGGATAAAGTAACAATTCTTTAAAAAATTAACAATTCACAAAATAAATCAGAAATTTACTTCAATAATCGCCCACAAAGAAGCCAAGCATTATAATGCTGATTTTTCAGTGATTACCTTCTTGACGCTGAACTCCAATCAAAAACCTGTTGCTTGAATCTTTGATGGGTGCCACTATTCTTGGGCCATGGAAGGTAAATCTTGGTGTGCTTTGGTAGAATTTGAGAGAATTGAAAGGTTGAGAGAGGTAATAGAACACCATGATGGTGGCGACAAATATAATCCACACTCCAAAATAGAGCGATATCAAATTCGTACTAAATCCCACAAAATTCAGTCAAATAAATCCATGAAACTTAGGAATAATAAAAAAGTAATACAAAGCAAGTCAAATGCAAAGATAGAATAAATAGAGAATATATAGGTACATGTGTACCTGATCAGAAATCTTGTAATTGGAAGACCCATGATCACCGAAATGAAAAATAGTCTCTATAACCCTGTACCTGCTTCAATCTCAGGTAGTGCATGTCAAATAATGGTTCTCCATGCCTGCAATAGAAAAATACCATTGTCTGTCAATCAAAAAAAATGAAACTGCAAAAAAAAAGATTGAGGCCATTTGAAACAAATTGTCAATATCGAAAAACCAAAAAAAACAAGACTACCCAATAACTTAAACTGATTTAGAGTTTGGATTCAATAAGAGAGCATTTGAACAGAATTCAATTCAGGTAAACAATACCCACAAGAAAGGAAGAAAGTGCACAAATCCAAAAATAAAGGCACTCCTACCCCCAAAAATATGGATCAAGAAAACTCATTAATATAAACCAGTCCTGGAAACTCTAGAGACAGACAACGAGGCGTAAGGTGAAGAGAAGGGGCACATGACTGTTTGTTCTGGGCCAACTTGTGAATAGTAGAGAAAAGAGAGAGAGAGAGACAGAGAGTAACGACTGAGAGAGAGTGTAAACATAGGAGAACGAGAGTGAGAGAGACGACAGAAAAATAAGGGGCAGAGAGGATAAAAATCGAGAATAGGGAAGATTTTGGGCTGAGGTGATTTAGGTCTATTCTGGTATTAAATCTGGAGAATAAGCTTGGTATATTTGTAATGTTAAAAGGTAAAAATAGAAATAAAATATTTTTCAAGTATATTGACTTTTTAAAGTAGTATAAATATAGATAGATATTTATATAATATATAATTATTTTTAAAAAAAATTAACTAGAATAATAATTTTTTTATTTTACTAATAGCCACAGAAAATATACAACTCAAAACTAAAAGGGAGAATTACACCCAACCTCTTAAAGTTTGTTATTTCATAACTTAGATCCCTTAATATTTAAAATATTATACATAAATCCCCTAAAATTTATATGTGTGTAATACTTAAATCCCTACTATCAATGTATGTTAGTAAATTACATTCAAAATCCTTAAAATTTGTAGACATGTAATATTTAGATTTCTCAAATTTAAAATATTATATTTAGATAAAAAATATTTCAATTAAATATAGAATATCAAATATTTTAATTTTTATAACTAAAATTCAAGTTCTATTATGTCATTTGTTGAAATAAAATCAAAAATAAATTTTTTATTTTTATTTAAAAATCATAATTAGTATATACAATTATACTATCTATTGAAATAAACTAAAAATCAAACAAAGGGTCAAATCAACATGAATACAATATTTTTTATCTTTAATTATAATAATTTAGTCGATTTCGTTAGTTTTGTAACTAATAAATGGTCTAAGTATAATATTTTAAACTTAAAAAGTCATAGTGATGTACTTATAAACTTTAAAGAATTTATGTGTAATTTATTAATAGATATACGGACAAACCTCATATGGTCTTTAGGTAATATTTTTAATATTAAGAGTCTAAATAATTAAATAACAAATTTTAGAGGGCCTAAATATAATTCTTCCAAACTAAAAACGACTTCCCCTAACTTCAAACCCTAACTCTGTCTTCTCTTGTTCTTCGTTGCCACTTGTGACGTTGCGCCTCCGGCCTCCATGGCTGAAGCCTGAAGCCAACTGAGCCTCCAGCCTCTTCTGCGTCTTCACTCTGTCTCTCTCACTGGCGTGAATCAGCTCGACGGACGAAGACGAACAGTTGGAGCTCTCTGCCTGTCTCTCTGGGGTGAATCAGGTTGGCTTTCTATCTCCCTCACTTCGATTCCAACCTTCTTCTCATGTGTATTTCTACCCTCATCTAACTGTGTATATAACTCAAATCTTTTGATTTCACTGACACATTTTGATTCCACAGACTCAAAACTCTAACTCAAGGGCTTCTTCTCTTCTGTTTTTTTTCGTTTTTCTTTTTTATTTTTTAGACTGATAAGCAACCTAAAGCTTTGTTTCTTCATTAACCAAAATCAACGCCGTACAGATGATTTCAAGACCTTCAGTGTATATAACGTCTTATGCCTTATGCAGATGGATTCTTCCGCACACAATATTGTAATTTCTGACAAACTAGACGAGGACGCTCATGAATCTAATGCAGATGCAACAGCAGGTACATCAACTGGTACAACTACCGAAAAAGGTAAATCTAACGCAAGCGATAAAAGACTTTCAATAGTTTGGAAATACTTTAAGAGCTAAATGAAAAATCTTTGTAATAACAATGGTTTATCCATTATTACCTACGATACCATACAGTAGAGGAGCACATATTCTCCAGCAGCTCTGAGCCTCACGAAAAAAACATGAATGATATGATACCCGACCAATGCTATGTAGACTTAAAATGTTGACTTGATCAATCACTGTTGGTGTGATTTAATTATGGGTCTTAATATTTATTGGAATTCACTACCTATTGATAGTTGTGATCGATCAAATCAATATTTTAAGTCAAAGTAGTATTTTCCATAATACCCTAAGGATTGTAAGTTTGTGTTTCAATTACTTTGATATACTTGGTTTAGGGTTATTGTATTCATCTAAAATTAATGTTCATTGTGCTTATAGTTTATAATTTTTGTATGAGTCATTAATTTAACATGAATTATTGGATTTGAGTATAATTTTTAACTATTTTGAATTATGAGCGATTTGATTGGTCATAAATAAATGAATCGATACAAAATCCAAATATATATGACACAAATCACTACAAAAAAAAGTTATATCTAAAAAATGACGAAAAACATCGGCGTTTACTAAATGTCAGAACATACCAGAATAAATGCCGAAAACATATAGTGTCGTCATTTTAATATATATTCTTGTGTAAGCGTGTTCACAATAATACCATTATCTTTACTAGTAATGATGAAACTAAGGACGACGACGACAATCACCGGCCCATTCAATGATTTACAAAATCCCTTATACAGTAACATTATAGACTTGTCTGCACCGCATTTTTCCAAGAACATAAAGGTTGCCCCATAGGTTTAATTACTTTTTGGATATATTTACAAATATATAGTATTTGAAAGGGTCAAAGTTTTGAAGATAATCACTGAAAAACAATGTCACTGTCTTGAAAGTCCGATGCTTGAAGCTTAGGTTCAGCTTTCAAGGATAATCATTAGAAATTTTAATCTATATGCTTGTTGACTTGATCATATCTGAGCTTGATGATACTGACTTAGCTTGATTTTCTAAGTTTGATTTTGGGTTTTCTAATTTATAAGCCTTTTTTTTTTATTGTATTCTACTAGTTGACCAACTATGAGAGTGGAAATTTTCTTATACACCCTTTTCACCCAAGAACCCAGAGACAAAAGAAGCTAGAAAGAGTCTTACTAATTAATATGTGCCAGTGCACTAAATTTCATGCGATCAGCATGAATATCAATGGATTCATGTTGTATTGTATTGTATCGTGTTCAGATTCATGTCGAATATTATCACTTTTAGTTATTGGTTTTCAACCATATAGACATTATCATTTTAGTGCCTTTCGGTTTGTAGCGAGACATGCCTCTTGCTTGAGACACAACACTTGGTAGATGGAAATGCAATGTTCCTAGCAGCTTGAATGTAAGTTTGTCCCATCTGTAAACTCAGACGTCATGAGTTTAAATCTTGTCTTGCACAATAAGAAATTTTGCCAAAAATGGCGTTTTTCAAACGTCGGGACAGGCCAAGAAAATGCCAACTAATCCCTTTTCTGGCGATTGATTGCGTTTGGAATAAACGACGACTATACCAGCGTCGGGAAAGCTCCTACTATCTACTGGTGTGGTGCCTCTTCCTGATTAGGTTGCACCTCCTCCCATTTTTGGCTCCTGCGCTCTATGTACCTTCCAAGGTGCCCTTTTTAAATAAGGTCCTTAATCTAGTCCTTGAGCACCTTGTATTCATTAGTGTTGTGGCTATGATCTTGATGAAACTTGTAATATTTATTTCTTGATCGTTTGTTGGGATGGGTTCGCATCTTGCCCAGCCACTTTAGGACCCTCTCATATTGGATTTGTTATAGGATTTGCTCTACAGTGGTATTCAAAGGTGTATGTCTCCATGCTGGGTCCCAAGCAGTCCCTTGCATTCACTTGTTCGGAGCGACTCTTCTTTGGGTTGTTCCCTCGCTTTCCTCGGTTCGCATGATCGCGTTTCTTTTTTTCTTCTTGTTTGTCTTCCCTCTTGTCCTCCTAGCTTCTTTGAGCAAGAAGGGTATACTTGGCATTCATGTAGCTCTAAGCTTTTAACAAGAGTTTCGTCATGGACAAAGGTGGGTCTTTTGAGAGGGAGAAGGGGAACGGAACAAGTTGAGGCCTCCAATAAAGGTAGTCAAAGCCACCCTGTCATTCACATTATCAATTTGGAGAGAATTTGTGGTGAAACGATTGATATAGGCTCTGAGTGACTCGCCTTTAGTCTACTTGACGTTAAGGAGATAGGTATTTGGTCTTCGGTGGGCCTGGCCTCTGATGAAATGTGAGATAAAGGAAGTGCTAAGCTCCCCAAACGTGTAGATTGAGTTGACATTTAGTTTTGTTAAACCAATGTCGTGCAGTTCCCATCAGGTTTGTTGCAAAAGCCCGACACATAAACTGGTCCGAGATGTTATGGAGCATCATTAGAGTACTATAGGTCTCTAAATGGTCTAGAAGATCCTATCTCCCATCGAAGCTCTTCATCGTTGGCATTTTGAATCTTTCAGGAAGCGGATAATTAGATACGTCCTGGGTGAAGGGTGACTCTCAATGCTTTATTAGAGCCTCAATAGCCTCGGGTTCCCAAGCTCTCACCATATTTAGAACGTTTCCAAATTTCTCATTGACCTCCTAGAACTTTCGTTCCCATTGGTCGTTGACCTACGAGCGTGCGACCTTGCTCTGATGGTGCTCTTCATTGTGGTTGTCTTCTTCATACTCTTTGGCTTAGGATTGATCTCCATCCAAGAGTTGAAGGATTTGCTGGTTTTGGCATTTTAACTCTTCCACCATTTTTTTCACAACTTTCCGACTATCATCGATTTGTTTTCAAATGGTGTCTTTGTTTTTTGTTTCATCGAATGAGAGCTCATTCCCTCATGGCTATAAGATTTTAGGTTTATAATATTAGAAACATAATTGTCGTTCCCACGGACGACGCCAACTGTTTGCTCCCAAAAAGTTGTTCCCTATTGATGACGGAGGGAATTATGATCCGCCACCCCCTAAACAATGATCTAGTTTTCGGCAATTGATGCTCCTACAAAAACAGGTCGAACCTAGAAGGTTGCATTGTTGACCCTTCGATGATAAAGTCTTAAAAGGAGAAGTGGGAAGAAGCT